>JAAFCE010001036.1:31412046-31815534 GCA_013389805.1 Trigoniulus corallinus | reverse complement strand
CCCCCCCCCCCCCCCCGAGCCAGCCTCTGGATCCGCCCTTGGCTGGGTCCCCATGAGATTTGAAGGCAAAGTTTACAGAACTGTCGTTCGGCCCGCTAAGTTGTAGTTAGGAAGAACCATGAAAGGAGAATGCAAGTGGCTGGGATGTGAATGCTGCGCCACATGAGTTTAGTGGGGTGTAGCGACCCGACAGAATCCGAAACGACTGCATTAGAGGTAGCCTGGGGGTGGGTAAATAATAGATGATACATAATAGGTTGAGGTGGTTAGGGCATGTGAGAGGTGCGGGAGGAGGAGAATCTTATCAAGTCCATTATAGGATTGCAGGTGATTGGGGGCACCAGGAATAAGCGTAGATCAAAACGGACGTGGTAGCAGGTGATGAAACGGGATATGGAGACGTGCGCGGTGGAGGGGGGATAGACGGGAGTGGAGGATAAGAACCCGCAGACCCGCCCCTGCCGCTGGCGGGATAATGAAATGATTATGGTGATTTAACTTGACATCAATACTGGATAAAACTCTGGTCTAGGGTCCTTGGTCAGGTTAATCTGGCACTGCTGAACATGTCTAACTCGTAAGGTAATTTACCGATACTAGAGGGGTCGGTCGAGTTTCTACATCCGGGATTTTTTCTATCTACTGTATACAGTAAAACACGTTTATAACGTTCATGGCTACAACGTTTTCACGGCTATAGTGTCTGCTTGGGCTGGTCACGGCAGAGCCTATGGCTTTTTAATGGTAGAGGGTCACGGATATAGCGTTTGCTTTCACGGCTACAACGTTTGCAAGGTCCTTGTCGGCAGCCAAGTTTTTCATATCCTATCATGGATATGAAAACCTTTCAACCCGTATGTGCACATGTCCTGATTAGTAATGTTGCATAGGTGCAGAATGTACAACATAAGCTGTGCATTACATACATTGTACATGAACAGACCACTCAATTTTGCTAATGTGTGGATTTAGTAGTAATGACACAAGCGACCTAGAATTGAGGTGGTAAAACAATTTACAATGAACTTGTGTGGAGGTCAGCCAAGATACCAAGAGGATACTTGTGCCTCAACATCCAGAGAGGGAGTGGCAATTTGCATTGGACACACCAGTTCTCGTCTGATCACTGAAGTTAAGCAACGCAACCCCAGTTAGTACTGACATGGGTGGCCACTTGGGAAACTGGGTACTACTATTATCCAAAAATCGTCGCATTAGTGTAGCATCTGTACAGTCGCTGCATAAGAATTACACTATGGAAGGGGCTCTAATGACCTAGTAGTTGAAGGGCCGTAAAACACCAGCAAACAACATCCAGAGGTGGAAGCAGCCATCTACCATGAAGCAATGATCAATTCTTGATTACTGTACAC
Source organism: Trigoniulus corallinus (assembly GCA_013389805.1). Lineage (NCBI taxonomy): Eukaryota > Metazoa > Arthropoda > Diplopoda > Spirobolida > Trigoniulidae > Trigoniulus > Trigoniulus corallinus. Next base: position 31,814,161 of record JAAFCE010001036.1, on the reverse strand, counting down.
ATAGGGAAATCATTTAAAGTATGTACCCCAACGTGACGTTTTACCACTACGCGGTATTATGGATGGAAAAGCACTAAAAGGTATATCATGGCTATAGCGTTTTCATGGTTATAACGTTTGTTCCCTTTGGTCCCCAACAAAACGTTATAACCGTGTTTTACTGTATGTGTATTTTTCTTCGTGTAGAAAATTTCCTTTTATGTGCATGTGAAATCGTACACCCACATGGAGTATGGTCATAGCTTCTCTTATGGGGAAAAACGCACCTCTGGCTTTCATCTTCCCGTCGGTGGACAGAGACTTGTATTATACGTGCAAACAACCCTTTCTACACGGCAAATGGAAACAACCTTATCAGCCGGGCCGTAACTAGATTGTGTCAAAGAAGGCGGCTGCCACGGGCGCAACTGGGTTTGGGGCGCAAAATATTTAAGTTTTTCGTCATTATTGGGTTACGGGCAAGCGAAAGTTAGACACTTGCCACAGGCGCTTCATACCCCCGTTACAGCGCTGCTTATCAGTATAGTTCCTCTTCAGGGTGTAGAGAAAAAACTACCAACATGTGATGGTTCAGAGTGATGCTGCTTCTCACATAATCCTGGATCCTTGCACTACCCACAAGTATGGACATGCAAATTTACAGGCATGCAAAGAAATACGACCGATCAACGTTCACATGTTTTGTGTGCTTAAAGTATAGTTTGTGTCATGATATCATCGTACGTACCTAACACAACTGTTTCTTTGACAGGAAAAACTCTGCGGTTGTGTTGCTCCTTCGGAGACTTGGACCTTTCCCGTTGGGCTGTCGTGATCTGAAAGCCTAGGCGTAAAGTCTGTGAACTCTTTTGCAGCTTTTTCCCCGAGTAGAATTTTCTGTCCAGCGCAGTCCACATAATAATCATCATTGTGTTGGACACACCAGTTCTCGTCAGATCATGGAAGTTAAGCAACGCAACCTAAATTAGTACTGACATGGGTGGTTCGTTGGGAACATTGGGTTATGCTAATTTTCCTTCTACATACCCTGCTCCTACCTTTTTCTCACTCATGAGCAGCCTTCACAGGATCCGGCCCAATACGGCTGCTTGGCCGATTCCCCAACCCGTTGGTGTAACATCATACCTGGACTTCTCAATCTCACCCTTAGCACACCAATGAAGGGGTCGGGTCTGCGACTTCTGTTCCTCCACTCACTTCTATTTTGAGCCAGCTCCTTTGTCATTCCACACGTTTCTGTATCCTGTCTATAGGTAATTACTTGCTCCCAGGTAGTTTTAGGCCTACCTCTACTCCGTTTGTGACTCACCACCTGCATTTCCCCTATCAATCTAACCAACTCCTTCTCTCCACTCCTCAAAACATGCCCGTACTTCCTTATCCCACCCTCTCATCTTTTTTTCCTATGTCCGTTGCCTCAAGATTACCCCTGTCTCTACTTTGTCCATCCTACACTGATCCTATGTGTAAGATCTGCATCTATTTCCCCATTGCTTTGAAAGACTGATCCTAGGTAATTGAATTGCCCCGCCTTTCTTACTTTTCCACCATCACAATGAGCATCCCCAGCTGGCTCCTCTCCTCCCCAGGTGAATGTTAAGTATTCTGTTTTTGTTGTCTTTGTTAGCCTTCAAGACCCCTCCTTCTATAGCTGTTCTGAGGCTATTTGGTCCCAGAGTCACGGAGATTCCCAATATCATTTGGAATTAGCATACACTGCGGAGCCTATACACCCACACCAGCCAGTAATTCATGCATCACGAAATGAGCAAGTCAGGGTGGAATGCTGATCCCTGATGAACTCCAACATTTACCCCAAACTGGAGTGGCTACCAATTTGGCCACCCCTGATCTACATATTGCTTTTAGGGAATGAAATAATGTGTGGGAATGCCTTTTTCTTACAGGTATCATCTCTATATGACTGGTAAGAATTGGTGAAGTTGCCGTAGGCACAGGTGTGTGTCCACCCACTCGTCTGGCATCAATGTACAGATGTGGACACCTAGTAAACAACATATTCACACGTGATACATTATACATGATAATTAGTACTTTCAATATTCATGAAGAGGGGACTTCAGGTGTGCCAGTCATCAAATAGGAAGTAAAGGTTATAGACTGTGAGATATTTGCTGAGCAAAACACTTCCAACATCCCATTTCGAGTATGATTAGAATTTGAAGACGGACATCCACAAATTGAAACAGGAAGACGGTGACGTAAATTGCTGAAAGATAGTCTCTCTTTTTTTATCATCTGCAATTATGATTACTTAAAACTGGTGTAAAATGATAAAGGTGTTAAGCGATTAGCGCATATATCAAAACCTACAAACTACAAAAGGATGCTTGAATCCAGTGACAGATCTACATGTTCCAAGGCCTGAACCTGAAACATTGGAAGAGGGGCTATTCGTAAAAGGATAACGGTATAAGTAAATGTGTAGATTAATGCATCATACTACGAAACTTTTGTAGTTCGCCTCATCCAATCTCCATTCTACATTTTCCAGGTGTAGCAGCTCCCCTACACCTGGAATTCCCCAAACGAACAGTAGACCGACGATGAATAAGCATAGGGGTTGCAGCTTTGGTCGGCAACCGGCTGCGGAAAGACACTGTCCAATATAGCACTCTTGTATCCATTCAGAGGGACAAGATCGGTAGCCGACCCTGCCATAGGAAGGAACAGGGTTAGCAGTTGCTTTGCTTACTTGCAGATCAACGGAATGTTCGCAAACATTTCAAATGTAAGGAAACCTTATTTTCGCTCATCCAGCTGCCGACCTAATGCTGCAACCTCCAACTTATTTTAACGTGGGCCTATTTTCTTCGTGGAGGAGACCCTACACCTGAAAATTTTGCCGATCTACTGTGCACATCACACGGGACCACAACTTTATCTGATCTGACAGAAGGCGCATCTTTTAAGGTTATGCTTTTAAGGTATGCCTCCCTGAACTACCAAGACGGGCTGAATCGATTGGATTATTTTACAAAATTAACTCTTAAGAAACTTACAGGAAATTTGAAATTCAAAATGATGATCTCGATGTCCTCCAGCTTGCTCATTGATTCTGCAACATTTGTTGTTCAATTTTAGTGGAATTTTCTGCCATCCGACCATAATTTAGGCTATATCAATAAATTATGTTTCAAACATGTGTTCAAACTGCTGTTTAACGAATATTCATTTTATTTCAGGTAACGCTCTGAAATATTGATTCTGAGAATATAAAATATTATTTTAATATAAGAATTGCTACTGTATTTGAACAGTAGCCTTATATTTATACGATATTAACGCAATATCATCTCTGAAAATATTTAAAAAGAAAAAGTAAAATAAATCACAAAATTACATTGATAAAGTCCTTGAATTTTCTATATCTCAACCTTGTTTACCTGAAACAATATTTTAAGAAGGAGAGAGAGAGAAAATATTTAGAAACGAATTTTACTTTTTGCTGCTACCAGTTTCAGTGACCCACTCATTATCAGTTTTGAACCTTTAGTATTTTAAGGGTCCTATCTACAAACAGAAGTAATCACCAAACACGGGTGCAATATGATGGAAAACTTTTTAATCTATGAGGTAAACTACACGTTGAGATATTAAATAAATAATCTCATAGTCGAGGCCATATTTGTCGCAGTTATCCTAAAGCTGGATATGCTCTAGGCCGCTGTGGCATTCGTCGTCCTACATGACATTAGGAGGTACTGAGACGGCGCTTTCTGCGCTAATCTTATGTTTTATTTTTTGAATAGTACACCTGACGACTAAATAAATAAAACTAATGTCACATGACGTTACCCTCGTATATGATGCATGTAACGTTATATGTCTGGCATCTGAAAAAAAAAGAGTCCGGAAGAGATTAATTTATCACGTGACACCCATCTGCCACTTATCAATTCGTCAAATGATACGATTATTAGTATATTATAACCGTTGAACACTTTAAGGGAAATTTTTCTTGCTGTATAACAACAGTTAGTGACGATTTGGTGGGAGGGAAGGGCTCTCCACTCTCAAAATGAGGACAACTGCTGCATTTTAGTGCATGGATACTTTCAGATAGATATCCGGACGGCAGCAGTAGAAAACAGCAACAGTTACCAACAAACTTTCAGGACAAGGTGATAAAGCTGAAATTCGATCGTCATATCTTTTAGTAGAGCAAATTTTCGACTATAATTCTATCTGAGGTAAGTTAGTTATTAGATGACATACGCAGTGCATCCTAAGTACTGATGATGATGCACAATTGATATGTGATTCTTGTAACAGTGTCAAATAATTATAGATTTAGATAAATAAATCGAGGATGGAAAATGGAAGGTGAATATCACGAAATTCACAAGTGGCCTTTAAAACATTCCTTGGCCTATTAAAAATTGTTTCTTTGGTATCTTGCCACTGCTGGATACAATATTTAAAAGGTCGCATTACATTGTTACGGGACTGCTAGTACTTTACTTTGTCTCACTACTGTTGTGTCTGACAATATCACTTGCACAATGATCGAAACCCTTTTTTTTTTTAACGGAAATGAAAGTGTATAGATTGGTTTGTTTGTTTGTTGGCGTTTTAGGGCCCTTCATCTACAAGGTAATTAGAGCCCCGTCCATAGTATAGTTCGTATGCAGAGACTGCACAGACACTACCCTAATGCGACGATTTTTGGATACTAGTTCTAGTTGAATATACTGCAAACAGCCGTAATAGGCCAAATTGTCAGTGGAGAGAATATCTCTCATTCCTAACAATTAACTCATTCAAAAACTCCAAGGAACCTGAAGCATAGCCTCTAGTGGTACCCAGTTTTTCCGAGCGGCCACCCATGTCAGTACTAACTGGGGTTGCGTTGTTTAGCTTCAGTGATCAGACGAGAACTGGTGTGTCCGGCGTGCGGAAGATTCGTCCCCGACAGTTCGTCCCCAGACAATTCGTCCCGAGGAAAATTCGTCTCCGACACTGACAACTACAATGCTGTTGTCCCTTACAATGCTATTTTCGCTTACAATGCTGTCTTCATTTACAATGCTGTTGTCCCTTACAAATTGTAGAATTCACTCAATTTTTTTTCAATTGTTAATGCCGAATTGTAAATTTTAATTAACGAATTTTTAAGAATAATTAAAAAATTTTAAGAATAATTAAAAAATTTAAAAATGGCAGAATTTACTCAATTTTTTTCCATTGCTAATGCCATATTGTTCACAGACTGTCGGGACTGTCACAGAATTGTCGGGGACAAACTGCTGGGTACGAATTTTCCCAGGGACGAATTGTGTGGGGACGAATTGTATCAGGGACGAATTGTCTGGGGACGAATTGTCGGGGACGAACTGTCGGGGACGAATTTTCCTAAAACCGGTGTGTCCAACGCATTTGTAAAAGGTGTAGAAGGGTCCGATGGAACGAACCTCTCGGCCTCCGCTATTTAATATCGCCCCCTTGTCCGCAGTGAGCGGAAAACTCGACTTGGTACTTACCTTGGTCGCAGGTGGACTGAGTTCAGTTCTCAGTGTCCTGAAGAATTGTTTAAAGTTACCTCGGAGGAGTGGAGGACGCTAGTCTGTTAGGCCCAATTTTCTTCCTGAACTCACGTTTTGGCAGTGCATAGAATTCACTTTAACATGTAGTCGAGGATTAAGGATGTCACTAAATCCTGAAATCACTCATTTGCCATATTTGTTATGGTGAAATTGTTTGTGCCAATTCAAGTACTCATTTACGTACTCACAGTCTGCTAAACAAAAGTGATAGCTTGCATAACTTGGTTTCGATGAAACCATGGATACGGGTATTAAGTAACCTAGATGCCAAAAAAATATTTCTTTTACGTTCACAAATGTGTAAAGGTTATTTGTATCGTGTGACATCAACACTCTGTGTCAAACTCTGAGAAATAAACTCAATATGTAGGCTTACGTATACTTTAGAGTAGGAATCCTCAACTTTTATCGATTGCCACTGGGTTATAAAATTCATGTCAATTTCTATTATTGCTTATTATTCTTGTAAATACAAGTGAAACGTTCCCAATCAACCTTTTCAGAAAGCCCTGCCCTAAAGTTTCTAAACACCATATCAGGTTTCTTTTCGGCCTTCTTGTGATAAAATATAGGGTACCATTAACAGTCGTTAAACAGTTCAGATGTCCAGTTGTGATGGGGGAAGTTTCCGAGCTGCTTGGTCCCCTTGCTACTAACAAAACGCCCTTCATCCCTCCTTACATCAGTTTTTAATTCATCTACTTCCATCCAGAGCCCTTCACAAAAAGTGAGCAACTTCAACCTCCTTCAGAGTCCCCAGCGCCTGTTATCTCCATGGTATGACACCTGCAATTGACACACTACTTCATCTCAGATTGGTCTGTCTAATCCCTCTTGTTTATCATTGTTCTTAGACCTTATGACCCAGTTGGGGATTCCTTCCATTGTGAGGCCAGGTTTCCACGAGTTCTGCATGATTATCTTCTTCTCTCTCATCTTTTATTTCCTACTGTACTTTGAAAGTCCCATATAGACACTAGACCTTGTTACCCTGTTACAGGCCGTAAACGATTTTGTAAGGACTCTCATCCGCCACGGTAGCATAGTGGATAGCACGCTAGGCAACTGTGTCAGTAGTTCTAGGTTCGATACTGGACCGAGATGGGTCGGCTTCTTTCGGGCGAGAGAGAGGCCGCGAGTACGCCTTCTTTCGGATTAGAAGTAAAACCGAGGTCCCATGTTGGTGCACGATGTCACTTGCACGTAAAAGAACCCTCTCTACTACGCAAGGGGTAGATGAGGCAAAATTTCCAGGTGTAGGAGCTCGCCCCCCCTGACGTCGGTGAAATTCCCCAAAAATGAACAGTAGACCGACGATAAATAAGCATAGGGGTGCAGCTTTGGTCGGCAACCGGCTGCAAAAAAACTATGACCAATATATCGCCCTTGTGTCCATTCAGAGGGACACGATGGGTACCCGACCCGGCCATAGGCAAGATAGGGGTTAGGAGTTGTTTTTGTAGTGGCGTACTCAGCCGCTTAGCAAACGCGTGGTGTTGTTCTATAATTGTCTAAAATCCCGCCAAAATATAGGGTCATCACACCCACCCCTTTATGATGATGTTTGGGTACACTACAGGAGACCCCCCCCCTAACCACCTGTTATTGAGGCAACCGCAGCATAGTACCCAAAACGACGTATTCCACTACCATAATGTACATGTACACATGGGCCTGTGAAACGGGTGTTTTAATGTGTACCTCAACTGTCTTCATACATCAGAGAAAAGCGTTATAAACTAAGAGCAAGTTATTATTATTATCATTATAAAAGCAGTTGTTATTTGAATGGCGAATTACAATGAACACACCTGTGCCATCCATATTTGGGTGAATCATTAGGCTACACACATGTCAAACTCAATTTTATTCGTCCATGTAGTATCTTTCCTGTCTGCATTGAATTATAGAGTAGGCCCTAGTTCAACTTTAGACTGATTCTCAGAAAAAAAAACGTCATCAGAATAGAGCCTAAGATTTGAGCTGAATTTGGAGAAGCGCTTTAATTTAATAAGTAGAAGTTGAAATCTTGAATGTCGGCATACTGGTTTCTAATTCGGGAGGGGGAAAGCTAAAGTGATATTATTCCATGTGAAATTCAAACCAGGAATTTACTGAACTGCAAACACAGGTTAGATAGCCATGAACTATGCCCTCCTCACTAAAGGTATTACATGTCTATTGTGTTTTAACGATTTATGATGGCAGTTAAAAACTACTTTTATTCGAGATTTTGTTATGTGTCTGCGAGGTAGAGTCTGAGAGCAGAATACAGGGTGTTTCACTTAACATTTGAATCTAGAGAATATGATGATGAAAGCTCCTTTTTGTCACCCAACTATTAAAGACTTAGAAGAGTAATTTTCCTTTGTAATTTAGCATCATTACTTATCAAACTTCCCATCGGCATTAACAGTATGCAAATTGTGTGATGGTGACCTGAAAGGCCTTATCCCAAGTTTCGACTTTTTTGTTTGTTTTGTTGCTGTTTTAGGGCCCTTCAACTACAAAGTCATTAGAGCCCCGTCCACTGCATAGTTCTAATGCAGAGACTGCACAGACACTACACTAATGCGACGATTGTTGGGTATTAGCGGTACCCAGTTTTCCCAAGCGGCCACCCATGTTAGTACTAGCTGTGGTTGCGTTGCTTAACTTCAGTGATCAGACAAGAACTGGTGTGTCCAACGCAATAAGCCGCCCCAATGTTTCGACAAATACACATGCTGTCATATCAGGGGGCGAATCCAGGATCAGATCAAAAGGGGGGGGGACTTCAAAAAAAGTGAGCTCCAAATACTTTAAATATTCAGAATCCCGTAGTAGGGCCTATAATTATTGCTAGCAGGAATATGAATATGTAATCCTTTGTGACGGATACCTTGCTAGTGAGATTTTTATGCTAGCCGCATATGCGTAATCTCTACCAGCACCCTAGCAACACCTTTGCCTTTCGCACCCATTCCAGCCGCTCCACCCCAGAACCTCTTCCAATGTGGGGGTTCCCCATCCCTTCCTGCAGTGATCCAGCGCTGGACATGTCAGCATCACATGCCTGACATCCTTCACTTGATCCCCACAATTGCAAAGGTCCTCTGCTGCCGCTTAGACAATGTCCCATGTTCAGTGGTTTAGCCAACTGCAGATTGGACTGCAACTGTTGGACTGGCAGTACAGAAATGGGGATAGCAATGGAAAAACGCCTCATTAGTTACAGAGTTGAATTACGTTTTTTTTTTGGATTGGATTAGTTTTGTGGGTTGGGGAGTAAGCCAGGCAACCATAACAGGTCGAACCCTTAGGAGGCTGCCCGCGGGAGATGAGGAGGTAGGTGAAGGATGAAGGAAAGGGTTAATTTGCAGCACCCAACGTTCTTTACCAACCACCCAAGTTGGTATTGACGTGGGCTTGTGCTGCTTAACTTCAGTGATCGCAAATTGGCGAGGCAACTAGGCATCAGTTGAAATATGCGCCCCATTGAGGCACTGAAGGGAGAGCAATTGTTGCATTTCTCCCACCTGGATCCGCCCCTGCGTCATATTAAGAAACAATCAGGTAATTTTATAAACAAAATCACTGGTGAGGATGTAGCTTGCTGCATTATTGTGATGCTGGGCCAATGTGGTTTGGCTTCGTTCGGGCGAGCGAGAAACCCTAAGTGCGCCGTCCGTCGGATGGGAAGTAACACCGTGGCCCCGTGTAGTGTGTACTATGCCACCTGTACTTAAAAGTGCCCCACTACATGGAGGAAAATATACATGTAATTCAACAATATTTTCAGGTGTAGATGCTCGCCCCCTGACGTTGCGTCGGTGGCTGGAAGCTGCCCCAAAGAAGAAAATAGACCGACGTTAAAATAATTAAGGGGTTGCAGCATTGGGTTGGCAGCCGGTTACGTAACAATACCCAATAGAGAGTCCGTTGGTTAGAATGTGACAAAAATGGGCATCTGACCCTGTCATTGCTATATTAGTCCGATTTCAGATCACCTGGTGTGGCCATTCTACCAAAGTGGAATAAGCGACTTTTGTAAATGCACGAAGCATTTCGATCTCCTTTTACAAGTACAGAGGAGAATTTCGGGATGAACTTTTAAAGGATCTCAGTGCATTGGCTTTTATGAAATAATTGACCTAATTCCAGGAAATTCTTCGCTTTTTTGGATTTTAATAGCATGTTAAATGAATTATCATAGAGAATCCTCCATGTAAACTCACTTATCCTGAAATCTGGTTGTTGTTTGTCGCCTACTTTTGGCAGAACATGTGCACATTTTCACTCAAAATGATCATTTTGCTACCTGCTTCTGAGGAAGGCCAATTTTCCGTTTCAGAGAAATTGGATAGAATTTGGATTGAAAAAGTAACTACAGCTGTTAGAAATCGAGAGATATCACTGCATCAACATTTAGGCATCCAGCAGCAGTTATTTTTAAGTGTCTTTGATAAATTTTAATTTTCTACCAAAGCCGCGAACAAGTTGTTAATCCTGACGGCGGAGGTGATATGAGATCTACAGATCCCTCTCCACCTCACAAACCCAGACACATTTCCCCAATACTAAAGTACTAGGCTTGTCTTTTGTGTCTAACCGGAACTCCCCTGAAGTGGTATAAAATTCCTCATTGCCTCACCACCTCTTCAAATTAATTGTTCATACCGCCTCATCCTATTTCAAACCCTTTTCCCCGCTGCCCATTAAATGCTCATTGGTGTTCTGAGACTGTTCTCACACATCTACCTTTACTAAACAATCTTTTCCTACCAAGCATATACTGTACTTGAATCCTCTTTGATAACCTCTCCATTTTGCTTCAATTTGAATCCCGTACACTTACTGCTTTATTTGTTTAATTAAATGAGCATATTTTCGTTTGGCTTATTTGATATCCTCCAATCTTATCTTCATCTTGTCCCTAGCGGGTTTCCCAGGACTGCCATATTGGAACCAGAGAGCTCCACTCCAAACCAAAATATAGAAATCCTTAGTCAGTGACAGACTGGGTCTAAAAACAGTGGTTGCCACAAGACAAAGGGGGCCTACCCAAATATATCTAAAGTTTAAGAGGGTCCACAGGACCCGTTTGCTATTGGGCAAGCTTAGACTCCAGCCATTTCGCCACTGTTTGCAAATATAGGCCATTGATGTTTAGGATACTGATCAAGCAACCGTTCCCTTAATTATAATTTTCTAGTTTTAGACTTTTGCAGTTACAGATACGAAATTGCTAACTTTCAGAGTCCCAAGCACGCGCTCGTGCAACGATCCGCTACTGAGCACGGGCCGATTGACAGATGGGAAGCATTTGACTATTAGCCTGGAAATGCCTGCCCAAAATAGATGATCTGGCAAGATGACATTCAATGCCAGATTAACGTGAAGGCTAAGTTAGCCCGGCGTTAGCAAGGGCACGCTAGCAAGGCGTCTGTAACCCGCAGGAATATTGGCTTTGTTGTCTGTGGGGGGATGCACGTTCCAACACCGCATTATACAACCAAAATAGAAATTTTGGTAGGTAAATTAATGCTTTGTTGGTTATAATATTGCATGGTGTCTGACCTATTGCACAATACAGTAAGCAACAGGGATATTCCAGACCGCATGCGGTATAAAAACGTTATTTTACTATAAAATTAAATTAAAACACACATAAAAACAACAAAAATTCACAAGTTGTTTGGAGGGGAGCCCGCACATTAGTTTTACCTCGGGCCCCGCATTTCTTAGCGCCGGTCCTGGTTATTTTTCAACAGACCATCTTAAGGTGCTGTGTTTATAAGCGTTACGATTTCGGTGTTTGAACCCCACCTCTGATTTTGAGGGCCATTTCTATACTTTTGACGTAGGGCCTTTAGAAGCCACCATTGATGCTGCACCCAGATCAGTTTGCTATTGTAAATATGATTCCCAATATTGTTTTTAAAAAGTACACATAATTGCAGTATAACGAGTTGAATGTAATTATTTCTGTATTTAATAATGCAAACGGTGCATCTGAACAACTGCAAACGATTCCTTGATAACAAATAATAGAGACTGCTTTCAGGCTCTGGCAGGTCATAGACACATTTATGATACACGAACATGATTCACGATCGAGTAGAGACATTGTAGAGTGGGATGTGAACAAGGATCCTGTATTCATCCTGTACCTGTAGGCGGGATGAGTGCGTGATTTACGTCATTCAAGACTATAGTGAAGCTCGACCACGTCATGTGCTGTAGGCTCATTGATAGTATTTGCGTCACTGCATGTTCATAACATTTTTCCAGTAGTGAGCTCTCGTACCTGCGTTCAGGAAATGCTGTCCGAGTAGAGATGAGAGATGGAATTGGAGGAAGATGAACATCTTGAGCACTTAAGCAAAATGTTGGACAACGACTGACCTGATCCTACCACATTTTTACCCGGAAAGGCATACTGAGTCCTACTTCGGGACATTAAAAACATTATCTGATGAGCCGCAATGCGCTTTCCTGCTTACAACACCAACTTAAATACGTACTGTATATTCACCACGGCAAGGTTAGGGTCACAACCAATGCTAAATGACATCATCATCATAATATCCTTATCCCGCCCGTGGCGGGGTAGGGTCTGCGGGTTCTAACCCACCACTCTCATCTATATCCCAGCAGATCCCCGTCCACGTCACACACTACCATATCCTTAGGGAAAACCTACTCTCACGTCTGCTTCGGTCTCCCCCTACCCCCGGGTGCTTACAACCACCTGCATTCCTGAAATGGACTTAATTGTTTGTTTATTGGTATTTTAGGGCCCTTCAACTACAATGTCATTAGAGCCCCCTCCATTATGTAGGTCTGATGCAGGAACTGCACAGACACTACACTAATGCGACGATTTTTGGATACTAGCAGTACCCCAGTTTTCCCAAGCGGCCACCCATGTCATTACTAACTGGGGTTGAGTTGCTTAACTTCAGTGATCAAACGAGAACTGGTGTGTCCAACGCAATTTGCCGCTCCCATCTGAAATGGACTTAACGAGCTCCTCCTCCCCTCTCCTCATTACGTGTCCATACCACTCTCCCTCATTTTTTTCCATGATGTTCCCCATCCCCAGGGGAGCGGCGAGTTGCGTTGGACACACCAGTTCTCGTCTGATCACTGAAGTTAAGCAACGCAAGCCCAGTTAGTACTGACATGGATGGTCGCTCGGGAAAGCTGGGTACTGCTAATACCCAATAATCGTCGCATTAGTGTAGCCTATGCATTAGAACTATGCAATGGACGGGTCTCTAATGACCTTGTAGTTGACGGGACCTTAAACACCAACGAACAACAACAAACCCATCCCCAGGGTACCGTTAATATACTCATTCGCTATTCTATCAGCCCTTATACAGGTCGGCCCGTGGTCGATCTCTTTTTTTTCCTTCAGACCTTTGAACCTTTAAATCTGCTTTTCGACGCGTGAGAAGTACAATGTGTGTATTGTGTGCGGTGGAGGGGATGGTGATGCCAAATACAGTATTGGATAAATCCTGAAATCCCTCCGCCCAGCTCAGGTGAAATCAAGATTTGACGATGACGATAATAATCCAATCAGTAGTTATCTGACAGTTAATAATAATGCGATATGTTTACAGTACGTAACACTCGAAACTATCCCAATTATAGCCGAGTTCTGCGAAAATGTTTTCAGTTAACGTCTCAGCACAAGTACAGCACATCCTACGCTGGACGTTATTTTGGCGACGGCCGGTTACGAAACGGTAGATAACGATACCCATAAACAGCTGAAGATGTTATGAATTTTACTATTCGGAACACACTAGTTCTCATCAGATCACTGAAGTTAAGCAACGCAAGCCCAAGTTAGTACCAACATGGGGTGTTGGTAGTGAATGTTGGGTGCCGAAAATTTCCCCTCTCCTACATCCTTTAACCTACCTCCTCCTCACACGCGAGCAGCCTCCTTAGGGTTCGGCCTGTTATGGCCGCTTGGCTAACTCCCCAACCCGTTAGCATAACATTATTATTAAATTAAGATAAAATTATATGACATATTTTGGAACATCATCGTCATCATACCCTTATCCCACCCGTGGCAGGGTCGGGCCTGCGTGTCCAATGACCATGCTCTGACAGCGGGCACCCCAGCCGGGCGTCTGGAGCCGCAGGAAATATTGGCTGAATTGTCTGTGGGGGGATGCCGGCCTACCCCACTGTTCCAACACCGCATTACACAACCAAAATAGAAATTTTTGGCAGGTAAATTAATGCTTTGTTGGTTATAATATTGCATGGTGTCTGACCTTTTGCACAATAACTACAATGCAACAGGAGTCAGGCCCATGCCCAATTTGGAACAAATATGGATTTTTGAAACACCATTGAGGGTAAATTTTGATGCCTATGCTAGAGGGCGCTATTAGGCCATTACCTCGAAATGCATTAGTTTTTAGTAACCAAGTCTGTGTCTGTTTCCACGTCCGGTTTTTTATTTGATTAAAAAATGATTTGATTGAGTATTATAGTCATAGCCAGCTTTTCAAGTTTTACGAATTATGATAAAGAGTAAATGAATGAAACGTGAAAAGGATGAGAACCAATACTGCCGTTTGTTGCATGCACATACAGACACAGGCAGGAAATAGGAAATATGGCTGTTGATTTTAGACACTGAAATTGAAATGCAAATCGGCCCTGCTTCACTACTGTAATTTAAGTAAGCCTGTAGCCTTAAAAATTGATAAGAGAACCTTTCTATGGGTTCAAGTGGATGAGGAGGAAGAATATACTGTATCTGAGACTCATACACACATTTGTCAGTGTGTGAATGTACAAACTCACTGACAAATAAAATTAAAAATAATTATGAATTCTTGTATGCAATTTTAGGCAAATGGTATGAAAAAGGTCATATATTCAATAATTCATAAAAGGATAACACATAAGGATATTATATAGTCACGGAAATTGCTATCCAACTGTCGCGAATCTTCAATTTAAAAAAAAAAAACATACCTAACGATCTACACAGAATAAGAGCACAGGTAAAAACGCAGGAAACACTTGTTGAACCCCCTCCCCATTATTAGAAATGCAGGTAGTGGTATCATACTATATAATGACGAAAAAAGACAGACTTTTAACTAGCAAAATCCTATTGATTGTCATCATTTGTATATTTTTTTTCTTTTTTTTTTCTCTCTCTCACTCTTCATCATTGTACAGTGGGAACTCTACATATAATAGGATTGCTGTGGATTGGAGTCTATTTATGATTTCCGGAGTTGTCGCACCTGCGTTTCTCTACTGGACTATTACAAAAAAAGATAGCTTTGCACCACATGTCACAGTCATCCATCTCACAAACAACTGTCATATTCAGCAAAAAATGAGTTGTTACGATTCTAGCAAGAAGACACGATGAAATGTGGGTTCTAGGTCCTTGGTGGTCCGACAAATGATCGACACTTTTCAACTTCGTCTTTCTACTTTGTGTTCTCAACCAAATGTTTGATGATGATAACAACAATTGGACATTTCTATGCTTTATGTTACACTATTGAAGAAAACAAAAGCTTCCGACATAGAAATAGTGTGACAGTTGGCAATTTGCTTGCTCTGTTAGCAATTTATTTCAACCTGTATAAGCAACTTTCTTTTTGGTACTTTTACAAACCCAGCGTGTCGCTTTGCAAACACAGGTGAGTAAACTTCATAGATTATCTCATTATAGGTGATAAAATATGGCTGGTACATGTTATCCGTAAGGATTATTGGCCGTTTATAAACCACATCCCACACTAGATATTCTTTCAGAATTTTTTAAATTTCATTCAAGGTGATGCGGAGGATCTATATTATTTCAGGATCACCACAAGTAATAGACAGTCCAGTTTTGACCATGACAAAAGTCAGAACAGATTCTATGTGCAATATGAAAGCGATAAACAAAACCCCAAAATCTTAGTGTAGTCATAATAGAGTTCACTGTATGTATTTTGACAAATACTTGATAGATACAGCCTCCCTCCAGCTGTAGGTCAGAATTAAGAAGAATTCAAAGCCTTCCTGGGAATTCAAACTTAAAACCTGTGCAAAATTCCTGTGAGTTCAAAGAATCAGACTAAGTTGGCTTCGTAGTGTTGAGATTGCCCTTCTGTTCAGAATCGGTAGGAAGGCTGAGCAGTGAATAACCATTTGTCGCAGATCTGATCCTGCCTTAGATAGGATAAGAGTATGGTGATACGGATTACAGGTGACTGTGTATGATGACGTAAAAACTTTATAAGAAATGAACGTCAAAGCGTTTCACATTTTTATGGGAGGTAGAGATGGCAGTGGGGAAATGCATATAATTAATTGGTTATCAACATGATAATTTACCAGGGGCAAACCTCTGTCTAAAGGAAGGTACTGTATAGTTAAGTTTCAAATTCCATAAGTTATAAGTTGCCAAAATGAAGAATGAGTAGGTCAAGAAGGTTTCTTCTGCTGAAGGGGAAGGGAAATGAAATCTCAAATACTTTCCGTCGAATTCAACGTAAACCCGTTGTCCCGTGTGAGTAGTATCTGAAGTTCATAATGTCACCTACTGGTAAGAGAAGTCTGAACATCCGACGATACATGGATGAATGAATGTTCAACGTATTAGTCAGTCAGAGCTCAGTGCATATGCCCGACCCTCTCTCAGCAGATATTTATGCAGTTCCTTAATAATGGGAGGCGTCAGGCTGCTGGTGTATTGGCGAGGTTAGTCCCCTGGGCGTCACCTTCATGCACCCTATTGTGGCTTGGTTTTATGTGAATGGCTGGCAGCTGGTCAGAATTACAACCTGGGAGGCAAGGAGAGCCCTGCGTAGAGCTGGGAAGAGGGAGGTTTAACAACCTTGATGATGAGCCGGTTACTGCGTTTTGGCTCATAAGTCACCAGTATTTCATATGGACGTGAGAAGGATACTGTCTTTATAAGACTAGTGTGGTAACTTGAGCAGTACGATCAGAACTGCTTTCAAAACTGTTTTGTTCGTTCGGCTCGAGTTATCAAGTGGTCAAAATGACTTCAAACACTGGCCACATACTTATGATTTGGACGTAAGTAAACTCTTGCATTTCAGAAAAGCAGGATTTGAACTCGATGCTATTCCAAAATGCATGTGATTCAGTTCCAAAATATTTCAGTTTATGTGACGAAATTGTTTTGAGAAAAAAATAGTGGCTCCTAATTGTTCAAGCGTACTATCATAAATATGTCAAATCCTTTTTTTTTCAATAGTATTATAAATACAATTAAAATTTTTTTCATAATATAGTCACTTTGCATGTTTATTTTGTACTTTTACACTTACCAGGATTAATTCTCTACGAAAATAAGAATCCAGTCTGCTAGTAGCATCACATACTATGAAGTGGGAACTTTCGATATTTCCTTAAAGTCACCGTTCTTATATCACAGATAAGGTTAACTGGTAAGCTACTCGCCATTTAAGGACATGAAATAGACCCTACCTCATCGTCTCTACAAGCACAGTCGTTTCCTCGTGGAAAACCTCATGCGCCTACCAGGGTGTACAGTATGTTAGTTGTATTCAAAAGAATAATAAACACTCTAGTTGGATATAATCAGCACATGAAATTGATGAAGAAAACTGTTATTCAATGACTTTATTCCTCATAACACCTGATGTGGAAGAACATTATGCGAGGGAACTGAAGGGACTAGTGCTTTCATGAAATGAAAATTCTACCTGACGAGCTTTAAAAAACATATTGAAACTTCATTCAAGGTTAATGATACTAGAACCAATGTGGTGGAGAAATTGGTGAAAATATAAAACCTGCGAAGCTGAGGGCGCATGAATTGGAAAGGATATGAACATATGGTTGACAACCCGGATATCTCTATGACGCTAATGGTTAGTGTGACACAGTAGTTTAGTTGATTGCTCAAATTTCGAAGTGCCTAAAAACAGGGATTTCCAAACATCCTCGGTCTCTGTATGGCATCGTTGAATAGTAATTAACTCACAGTCAACATTATGGTTTAAAACAATTCACTACCGGCTCTCAGAAGACCAATCCATTACTGGCAGCTACCTATTTAAGGAAACTAGCATCATAATGAAACATAATTGGGGGAGGAAGACAGGTGCGGACCGAATATTTGACCGCCATCGTTACAGGCCCCTTTCACTTCGGTGCTACTAAGGTTTATTTAAACGTACAATGTATCAGGTGGATGGTTTCATTTGGGCGATCGAGAAACAAACCCCCGAGTAGGCCCTACTCATTCACCTGATGACGAAGAAAAGTTCCTGTTTAGTGTGGCACGTATAAGTACACGAGGGCACCTGCATCTATAAATTCCAAAAGAACAATGAATGCGTGAATCGGTAACATTTCCAGAGATAAGAGCAATCCCACTTCCAATATCGGTAAAAGCTTTCAGAACAAACAGACCGACACGCGTTAAAGAACAAATTCAAACGTAGATTGCTGCCAAAAACCAATAAGCATCCGACTTAAATAAGGATTTTACGGTTTAGTGCAGTCTTTGTTTATTCATGTGCAGGACCAATAATCACTAAAGTACAATATCACGGTTAAACAATGTTTACAAAAGCTGAAAGTTTTCAGCAATGAGTGGAGGCACCTCGATAATCTTTTGAAATGCTAAGACTGTAGAGAGATATTACTACTAATAATACCCATTTTCCGACAATGATATGGTTGAGTGTCAATTGGTTCAAGATAACCAGGTAAGGAAAAGCAGAAGCAGCTGAATTAGGATGGCTTGAGAAAGAGAGGTTCGTTAAAGAGCATCCATCATCATGGACGAAACTCTACATAGAAACTCATGAGTGACGGATGCAGGACACCAGTTCTAGTCTGATCACTGAAGTTAAGCAACGCAACCCCAGTTAGTACTGACATGGATGGCTGCTTGGGAAAACTGGGTACCGCTAGTGTCCAAAAATCATCGCGTCAGTGTAGTGTCTGTGCAGCCTCTGCATCAGAACTACACAGTGGATGGGGCTCTAATGACCTTGTAGTTGAAGGGCCCTAAAACACAAACAAACAACGGATGCAGAAGAGTTCAGGGAGGAAGAAAGGAATGAACCGGAAAGTTATGAATGATCTACGGTTAGCAGTTTTATAAGGTTGGTTGCCGACGTAATGCTGCACTATATGTCGCCTCGTTCGAAAATCCATGTAGGAAGAACGTGGGCCTACGTACTATACTGAACCCCAACGTAGGCCTTTTTGCTGTAAAATCAACATGAAAACCAAAATGCCAATAAGTATTACATTTACAATTTTATTCAAATTCTTAAAACTGTAAACAAGAAAAGGTATTAAATTATTACGTCTCACAATATGCACACCAAATAGACAATCGATCATATCTTTGGCTTTTAAATTAAATATATAAATAGGCTATATATATACATTTTACATCAAATAGGAAAAAGTCATGGACAACAATAAAGTCTTGGGAGCAGAGGACACGGGTCAGTTCACATTAGCAACTTTCCAATAAACACAGACCTCGAGTTCACAATATAAATGCCTCATAAGATATGATATCCTTCGCAGAAGGAATCAAACAGAAAGAAGACATACTTTCTTGGAAAGTTATATCCGCAAAATCAAGTAATTAAAACAGCAGCAAAAACTCATTTTTCTCGAACATTTAACATTTTAAAACACGTTTATACTGTACTACTAGGAAGGTAGAAAAAGATTCCTAGATGCATCGCGAAGGCAAAGACCCAAAAATTGAGACGAACTTCTAGCTTTTCTGAACCATTTTACAAATGACATTAGAGCGCTTATAAACCTTGCTTGAAATGAAACAACGGATTTATTAGTTTATAGAAAAAAAAATTATTTTTGCTTGATATGTGACGTTAATGTAACATTTATTGTAGCAGTTCTATGGTAGAAAACAATATTCCTAATGTACGTGAGATCCAAGAAGAGTGCTACATAATCTGTTTAAACGTAGAATTTCTTTTCAAAAAGTGCTTATAAGCAACTCTTGTCATTTATGGTAAAAAAGGGGGCGGGAGAGTATTAAGCGCAGCAATATATTAAGCCCTAAGCAGAACATATAACAACGTGTGCTATACAGCTGTAGATTTTAACACGAGCGGATTTTATCATATTTAGAAAGCCACTGCAGTAGAATCACTCTGTAAGAAAAAAAAACATTTTCAACTTCGTTAAAATTATTTTTGTATTGAATAAATATCAAAGGGTGTCCCTTCCATGCAACAAAGATAAATGTCAATGAGTGGTAAAAGTCATACTGTGAGACATTTTGGGATTAAGAAAATGGATGTACAGTATTAGAAATATTTCAGTTATAGGGCAGGAAAAACAACAGGGAATTGTGTTGACCAAGTTTGACAGCCTGTAAGAATTCAGATCCGCAACAATGGTCCCACCTAAACATTTTTTCATCAAAGTGTGCAATAATTGTAACATATGCTCACAACAACACTGGAAAACCAAACAGAAACAAAAACCACTAAATTGGAAATGAACTGTTAGAATTTCGACTTGGAGTGAGTCCCACACACACGCACATACAGGTAAATTAAATGCTACTAACACCACTGAAGTGTAATTTCGTTCAGGAACAACCTAACACTTGTGAGAAGAATGCCAGTGGTCAGCAAAGCTTCTAGTTACTGTAGGTAATGTAAACAATAATTAGTCTAATGTTTCGTGCAACTAATGGAAGATTCTTAAAGCTCATAGGACCTAGCAAAGTTGCGATTTTACAGGAGAAGGGGAGAGAGTAGACGTCGAAATTTATACTAAGGCGTTAAGTTACCATTTTACTTTAATTCTGGTATGCAGCAGTTTGACATTAGTTACAAATTCAACATGGTATTCCTAATTGACCAATTAGTGCGATGAAAACTACAATGAACGCATACAGAGCTACACAAAATCTAACAATGAAGGTGTTGGTTGTTCTTCAGATAACGTCATAATAACTTTTAAAATGTCTGACATTCAACCCTTGCAAACAAATTCAAGGGGAAAGTTTCGAAATTACCAGACGATATCCGAGTAATATAATCACCAAAACACCTCGACCTAAAAAAATGAGCTAAGATAAGGATAGGTGAAGAAGGAGTGAATTTTATGGTGAATAATGGAATCTCTTGTGATGACAAAACCCAATTGTTTGAAGGAAAAACGAAAACAATTCTTGAATGCAAGACAACTGCATTGTACTTGACATAATTTGAAATCAAATTACTCTTACTGTTGAATTATCGTTATATTACACAAACGATATCAACACGTAGGTTGGTGTTTTATTTATAAAAAGAACGGCAGTAGTATGCTGCAAGTTTGATATTGGGTTGTCAGTCTCGTATACAGACTTATTGTTCACCTATTCTCTAAGGCTAACTGGTCAATACTGAATCGACAAGACTTTTTGTATAGGACTTCACAAGGAACTGCAACTATGTAAAGAGCCAAAAACAAACTTACATACCTACTATGTAAAATGGAGCATTTGTCGAAGTAATAAATCATTTACATTTACAATAATAATATCAGGAGATTGAAAGAATGCGATAAGCCCACCTTTTTTCAGCACACAAACTAAGCTAGAATCTCGACATCTCTAAGATTCATGTAATAAATAGCGTCCATTACAGAAAAATAATTTCACATCTTTCTTATTTAAAGGAAAAAAGATGCGTCTAGAATCGAGATCTCTAAGAGGAAGACAAAACAGGTACGAATACTAAGTCAGCAACACAGACGGACACCTTGTTTTATGCTGCTAGCAAGTGTAGATTTCATTTCAGAAAACCCTTCAGAATAAAGAAAAACAAAAATGGAATGTCAACCTGGAATATGTATCACTTTTCACTTCATAGCAAGCAATAAAACAAATTTTAGAAGTTAAACTTCAGGGGAGAAGAAGATTCAACAATAGCAAATAAAAACGTTGACGTTTTATCCTTTAAATGCGTTTCTTTCGCTTTGAATGAAGCGTTATTAATCACAGGACTCGGAAATTTTCACAAAAATGTTTTAGATGTAATCAGAAAAATTCAACGGGCAATCAAATGCATCCACGGTTAAAGAAGTCACCATGTCAACAAAGCGTTGTTGTTGCCTGAGTTGTTTACACATTAAAAAATATTTATAATTTTTAAAAAAGAATTCTTAAGCCATGGTTCCCAGCGTCTTATGAATTTCTCCCCCATTTTACTCTGGAAATACCAAGGATATCAAACTGTCAATGTTTGTGAAATGCTAGAATTAAACAGCTAGTGTCTCGCAGTTTGATGACAGTTGTGAAGTATCTTTGAAAAAGAGAACGACACAAGTCACCTTAAAATACATCCCAGTAATTAAAAAATACGTACTATGCAACCTGGAAGAAGAAAATCATGCCCTTCAACATAGCTGCTTATCAAAGCTACTACAGACCACCTGACAGTTTGAGAACTACTAGCTCAAGTGCAGATTATTTACCTCCAAACATTGGAAATTTAAAATTACTTCAAAAACGTAAACTTTTGTTAGCATTTCTTAATGCTTCTGGTACTTTCAAGTTGAATGTTATACTTTTTAATCTGAGGAAAGCAAGTCAGCTCACATGCTGATAAAAAAACTTAATTTTTAAGTATTAATGCACTTCACGGAACTCAAATTGTAACTTTCATAAAATAAATTACTTTAAAATGAAACCGTTTGTTCTCAACACTTCGAAGAAAAAAATTACACTAGTACAGGTCAGAATATCTCGCTGTAACTTGTTTCTCACAAATTTTGCATTAAAAAGCATAGCCTTGCTGCTGCTGCACACTAGAAACTTCTAACAATAATTAAGAGTGGGAGGTTTTCCCCCCACCAAATTATGAAACATCAGCTGCACCTTTGAACAATTTGCTCTCGTTGACCACAGCGGACTAATGTAATGAAATACTTATTTTGAGGTTCACACGTATTGTAAACTCTGTAAAAGTTCAAGAAGCAAATAAGATATTTAAAATTATCAAGAAATAAAAATATTTGGATAAGTTCGTAGAATTGATATATTACTTTTAGTGTAGAAATAGGAATTTAAAAGTCAAGAGACTAACGACTATGCTGTCCATCACTATACACATGTGTTAAAAACTTAAAATGTGTGTGGCATGACCAGCATTGCCTTTACCATCTAAATAACGAAAAAATTAAATAACTTAGAAAATTAGAAATTAAAATGTCATTCAACCAATTGAAACTTATCTAACGCATTCAGTTAAAATAAATCTGAAGTGAATGCAAAATTTTACAATACTTCCGCTCAACCAAACCACGGTTACCTTACGTGGTATTCTTATGACTCGAAAACAAATGTTGAGTCAAATTTGGCAAGGGTTGCAACAAATACTTCCCGTTAATACGTGGTCGTAGCTGTCGGTGTTTTCATCGTTATAAAAATAACAGAAGCATTCGTCTTGTTTTCTTCTTAAGACTTTCAGAAAGGATGAAAAGCATCCAATCCTTCCCGAAGTGCAACGATTTTTCCTTTTAAAAAAAGAAGTCAATCAGAAAAATAATCCCTCTACAATATGTTGGAATAAATAGCATCAATGGGTATTCCAGTCTTCGCCTTCAATGTTGGATTACTTTTTCTTCATTTTAAATAAAAAAAAAGTTTATTAAACTTGTCTTTCAGGAGTCCTATCTTGCACTTCCGGAACTCCTGCAATAGCCATGCACTAACGATACACACCGCTTGCAGAAAGATATTAATGTCATTACTATCATCATCTTTTACATTTAGCAGCAAGGAAAAGAGGTAGGTGTGATGGGCCAGGTACGTGAGAAACCCACTGTGGATTTTTCAACGTTTTCAGATGCATCATCATCCACTTAATCCACAACAATAACATCGTCATTCTCTCATCAGATGCAAGAACAGTGTTACTTTGCTCAAACAGAAGTAATACTTTGTTGGTCATGAAACAACAGCATTGGTCACTTGGAGAATTCAGTTTATCTTTCACTCTTTATCATTGCCCGATTCCGCCAACACGTCCTGCAAGAGTCGGCACAGATTATCCAATCCTAGAAGATAACCATTGTCTGGTCCTCTATGAACCTGGGAATCGCCCATGTAACCTTCATAAGTCATGTGAGCGAAGTCAATCATACGCACGTCCACCACAGAGTCACGGCGCTTGGAAGCCGGATATTCTTCATCCACCGATTCTATGTCCATACAGCTTTCTGTCAGCGAATCGTTAGATTTATCGTCCATTGCATCTGGGCAGCACCCACTCACTTTTTCGCTACCATCCCATGACCCCAAAAACTCCACTTCTGAATCACAACAAACATCTCCACAATGTCCAGATTCTTCGGCGCTACATCCCTCATACAGGATAAGTAGCGAGCTCGAATAGAAACGAAAGGAGTTCTGCTTCTCAACGATATTGCGCAAATGACGCAACCTTTCAATTACGCGATATATTACTTGAGTTCTCATTTTAAAGCCATTATGGAAAAATTCATTCAATACTAGCTTGAATCCATCTTCATCGAGAGCTCGGCCAAAATATTTATCCTTACATATGTAGACTCCTAAATCAGCCTGATAGACCTAAAAAGAAGTTTAAGACCATTAGTTATCATGTCTTCATGACTCACCGATCATATGAAAAATTAACATTGCGATTTAGTTTCTTTTAGCACTGCATCGTTTGCAGTTTGAGCCTGATTTTCAGTTGGTAATAAACTTACATCAGGACGCCAGAAATGACAATAATATCCTAGCCAATATTTCATAATACTACACAAGTTAGTCCACCTTGTCATATTACGACATGCGCTTTATCCAGAGAGATGCTAATTTCGTCGGGCAAACATGATCAACACTAATATCAAAAATTAACTAATGGAGATAACGTGAATATTGCATTGGACACAATGACGTTACGGCTTCAAGTATAATATTACTTTCTTTTTCTACAAACCCATCTTCCCCATCTATGGCAGGATGAAGCATCAATGTGCCCGAGAGGACCTTTCAGGTCGCCTCGAACGCAATGAAGAGATATTGCTCAATGCTTCGTCGAGTAAAATATTTCAAAAATCTTTTGTTTAATTAAAGTGTAGACTAACTTTCATGGAAATGTCATGAACTCTTCAGTTCCTGTTTGGGTTTGTTCATGACTAGCAACAACGTCAATGAGATAAATAAGTTCAACATCAACAAGTCCATAAAAAGTTTTTTGGACGACAATACTAACCTGCATACCACACAGACGGACTCCAAGACTTCCTGAAGTACTAGCTGCACATTTTGCAATGTGACGATGACGTTTCTCCTCAGAGGCATCATCGCCATGTTGCCGTGTACCCATCTTCAAGTCTAAAATACAAGGTCGATAAAATTTGGAGGCCACATTTTCAAGAAGGAGAAAATCTAAACATACCAATGTTAAAGAAAATGACACATAAAAACTACATTGTACAACTGTCACACTTAGCTACGAAAATCTGTTGGAAAAAAATTAAACATTCAACATTACTGGACTGATGCCAAGAGTGAAAATTGGGATGACGTGCAATTGGGAGGTGTGGTCTTTACGATAAAAAAAACAGCACACGCCAGTGACGTCTAAATAAGCTCTAAAGCAACTGTCCCGCGACCTACAGCCAAAGGAACGGGTGGGAAACGAAATTGTTGATTACAAATGAACGACAGCAGGATATTAAATTCAGCGACCAATGCCACTGCAGAGCAAAGATAGAAATCACGCTATGTTTGTCCCTTTCTTAGAATATCCAGCCTGCTTTCTTTAGTCTTACAACTTTGAAAACAAACCTCAGCAGAAATAAAGTTATATATATCATATGGCGATTGTAAATCCTAATCTATTCTTTGTTGTCTTTTCTGGTTCGCATCTTGGCAATTATGGTCTTGGTGCAAACTCATAAATCACTGCACGGTGTCGATGACAAGATTGACATCCTTACAGACACATCAACTAAAATGTCCTTGTTAGGACAGGCGACAAACTGCTTGAGGGGGAGTTGCCTAACCAATAAACGAACAACTTTATACAGGGTACATTTGTGGATATGGAATTATTTTAAAGCAATCCCAAGTTCTTAAGCATGACTGCCATAAGAAGTAATAGAAAAAAAAAGGATACAGCTTTCGTTGGGATTTTCCGTTCTTGAGTTTTCTGACTTCTCCATCAATCTAGTCACTCTTAGTGACTCTTCAGGTATTACTTTAACACTGAAAATAATTAAGAAAAAACAGTTATATATCAAGTATGGAACAAGTGATGCAAGTGACCTGACGACGGCATCTGAGAGACAACCAAATGTGATTAACAAACACGGTTTACCTCAACAATGAACTGCTGGTTAATCAAGCACAGTCAAATGTTAACATTCTTTGACTAAAATATAACACTTTGTGTCCAACTGTTAAAATGTAAGACTACGGCGCCAAAGCAATCTAGTTAAAATATACTGAAGTATAGCATGTAGATTATGAAAATAGCTTTATAATTAGCGCTACCAGAAGCTTAGCAATGCTTAAATTATTTATAGCATTAGTGCATTAAAATTCCAAGTGAGGGTTGAAAAGAAACAGGTTGATGCTGCCTAGAATTTTGCAAAAAAATAGCTGGGGGAGTAAATGGAAAGTGACAACGAACCCATTCATTATATGGAAGCGGAAGGAGTAGCTTAACGAAACTTCTTTTATGCAATCTATAGGATAACGCATTCAATCTTTGCAAGAGATGTATTCAAAAGGACTTTCCTGGCACCGATTTAAATCCTTTTACACCAGTAAAATAAAGGTCTTCGCTTGAGGAATGGGCGAACCTCACAAAACAATTTTGAAACCACAGCAATTTTGCTACGTTCTTCGTAAAGAAAAAGTTTGAAATCCTTCCATATTGCATAGGAATTTAGCCTGACATGTCAACAAAAAAAAAACTCAAGTATCCAAGGCCAGTTCCAACGACCTTCTGGAATTTTAGTGCGACATAAGCTGGGCAAGAAAAAAAAAATAAGAGAGCAGTCATTAAAATGCTTATTGCTATGCTATAAATAGAGTAGAGAGTATCCGAGGTTAAGTAACATGCAAAAATAGGAGAGTCTTTAGTTTAGCAGCAAATAAGATACGGAACAAAGCAGCAGTCGGTAATTACGGTTTGTAAAAGCCACCTAATAACGACTCTGTACAGCTGGATGCCACAGTCCCCCTCTCACTTAACCCTTTGTCTACACAATCCATCATACTAAAAATCATTAATCTCAGCTAAAAACAAATTCTTGGAGAGGAGACAGAATTCGCGTTTCAACGCCATGTGTGATGAACAAAGAAGAAATTAACCCCAGTATACTAACACATGTTTCAAGTATTGGTTGGTTACTTTCCATTAGTGGTCATAAGTTTCCCTCCCCCGCACTTCCCCACATTAAGAAGACATCATATGCATCCTACAGGGTATAAAACATGTAGTCAGATCTACCGCAGTTTAAAGTTTAAGTTTTAAAGCAATGAACACAGTATTTAAACACGGAGAGGAGTAAGGAACAAACAGAGGTCGCTTACCTCAGGACTTCTCAACATAGGCATAGCTTATAAAAATTCGGTGGTAACCACATCATTTGGAAACAATGAAACGGGGTCGCCAATGCACATGCAGCGAACATTTTCCAACTTAAATAGGTCGCAAAACTTTCCGTTATAAAGAGAGGTAGTGTGGGGAAAGAAGTTTTGACCTAACTTTAAGAAATCCTAACCCTATCATCCTTAAGGAAATCAACAAGTTTTATTGAGCTCAACACTGTCATTTAGTTGCATGTGGAGATTTTCTAATTCACATCTCGTATAAAGAAGCATTAGAAAATGTACAGTGCAGTTGAGGAAGAATAAAATAAAGTCGTAGTGAAGTGAGAAGAAGTAATTCTCTAGTACATTTCACCAAAACTCTGAAGTACCAGAAGGAAATTATGAAAAGCTGATCTTATAACATCTTCAGGTCCTTTTAACAATTTATATGTATACAATTTGTATAGTATAATGCTCTAAAATTATTTATAGAGGGTAACCTACTATCTACCACTGAAGTAGTAACATTTCACCAAAACGGAAGAGGTGGCTCTGAACTTGTACATAGTAGTAAAATCCACTACAAACCATATATTTTTACCTGATCAGTGGACAAGGCAACACTACACATTCCGTTCAATTCAAGGTACAAAACTGGAATAAAGACAACGTGTCTGAAACATTCAAAGAAGTCACTTTTGCCGAGGCCTTGCATTTTAAGTCCCAAAAATTAAAACAAACCATTGGCGGGGTAGCGGTCGTCTTGGCCACAATTCAGGAGGAACGAAGACCGTCAACAGCTCTTTAAGGCT
Source organism: Trigoniulus corallinus (assembly GCA_013389805.1). Lineage (NCBI taxonomy): Eukaryota > Metazoa > Arthropoda > Diplopoda > Spirobolida > Trigoniulidae > Trigoniulus > Trigoniulus corallinus. The sequence continues at coordinate 31,786,190 of JAAFCE010001036.1, read as the reverse complement.
TATATGCTCCACATGAAGAGGACGTGGAGGAAGAAGGATATTCAGCAGCAACTAGGGACATGAGGAACAAGCAATTTTCGATTTTGGGAAACTAAGCCAAGCTCAAATGAACTCAAAACCCAAGAGTAATCATGTCTAACTAGACAGTTACACTACCCTTAGCAAGTAAAAACAGATCAGTACCTTAAATTTTGTTTCCCAGATTTGCTCTTCAACTTGCTGTCTTGATCTCTCTCCAGGTTCAGACCTCGACCAACTCCCGAACAAGATGGCGAAACGTTTCTCAGCGTTAGAAAATCGTCATTATGCTTCATACTGGCCTGGATGACACCTAAAAAATATGAAAATAAATCATCAGCACACTGTCATTCTGAATTATTTAATATTGCAACCCCCTCTAAGAGACAGAGAGTCAGAGCAGTGGCGTAGCTAGGAGAGAGCAAGGGAGGGGGGCATCTGTCCCCGGGAAGAGGATACGAAAACTGAGTTTGTCCCAGGGCACTGAAAACCCTAGCTACGCCCCAGAGAGAGAAGTTCAACAAAAGAAATCTTCTTGAGTGCTTCGGAGTGCATTGAGAAGTTAGTCATCAACTTGTCACCCCCTGTAGGTGGCCTGTTACTTTTCTGAGGTTTGGGTTTACACAAGCAACGATTAGGCGTGGCCCAAGGACAATAACGAAACTTATTCACGTTCTTTGGGGCTATCACACATCTTAAGGAAAAGAAAACATCGATTATCCTAAAGCTAAATTTGCCATCATTACTTTTATTAAATGAGCTTTGATAAAGTGTTGTTTACTTCGCACAACAAATGCAATTGGAAGATGCAATCCTCTCTTAAAGATCAGAGTAAACTTTCATGAATTCGAAGAATAATGGTATTTTCATTAGATATTTCCAAGTGGGGCTACTACAACACAATGACTTGAACTTGTATTTATAAAATGTGTCTCATTTCCTGTCACACAGCGATCATGTGATCAGTCATGAGGACCGGAATCAGCTGGTATACTTCTAAATATGTAACACACACCTCGATCATCATTGGGGATGCATTCTGGCGAGAAAATTAAACATCACTATCTCTTTCACTTGAAAACTTTAAATTGTAACATTACCGAGCTACAATGTAGATTCTGACAGAAATGGAACAAGTTAAAGATATTAAATTGGCAGCAGAATATAGGTTAGTGTATATCCATTTAAGGTCTAGCAACTGTTTCAGGAAGTCTCCCTGATCTAATTGCAGATGATTTTTAAGTGACAATTACCAGGTGAAAGGTCATTTAAGTAAAACCGAGGTCTTGGGATAAAATCCACATTTAAAGGAAAGCCTTTCGACAAACTATCCAGAAAAACCTAAGCAGTAATGCATAGTTTTTGCTGGTAGCCATTATCAACAAAAACTGTTTTCTTCACATACAAAAATTATTTATGTCCTTGTTCTAAAAATGTCTTTGGCAATCTCAACAATTCACATCATCGTTACGATAGTCCTAAAAGACGTTCAGTAGCCACTTTATGAAAAAGGTACCCTAGTCTAGTCCACTTACATCCCCATTTCAGTCCTCATAAAAAGCCCACAGTAACCAACAGAACCTTCCTTTAGTGCAATAGATTTCTTTTTATTATTATGCTGGATAAATGTTGACTATATATCTAAGCAAATTTTCACACTGTGTCGAGGAAAACCAAATATTATGCCGTAAAGTAATAATGACCAATGTTACCCTACTTCGTCTAGACCTTGAACACTCGTTAACCCCTTTTTTAACCCCATACAAGGATACCTACGCTACAATTAGAGCCTATTTTTTTAAACAACACATTATGTAAGACGGGGAAATGGCATTTAACGGTTTCATTAACTGAAAGCAAGCCAATTATCATAATTTATTACTGCAACAAATCACCTCCAGGTAGTAATCTTCAACTACTGTACTGACAACCTTCACCTGTGACTTATCAACCATCATCCAAGACACTACTTTTCTAGCTTATTACCAATGCATTTCACCTAATCAAATCAACGTAGGAAAGAGAATTTCAGCTTGAAAGAAGATGGCAGTGGTAGTCAAAAGTACTGGTATACTGTAGGCCAGCGGTCTTCAAACTGTGTTCCGCGGAACCCCAGGGTTCTTCAATACATCTCTGGGGGTTCCGCGAGTCTATGTTACACTAACGGGTTGGGGAGTAGGCCAAGCAGCCATAACAGGCCGAACCCTTAGGAGGCTGCTCGCGGGAGAGGAGGAGGTAGGTGTAGGGGATGTAGGAGGGGGGAAAGTTGAAGCACCCAACGTTCCCTACCAACTACCCATGTTGGTACTAACGTGGGTTTGCGTAGCTTAACTTCAATGGTCTCACGAGAACTGTTGTGCCCGATGCAACTTGGCCGCACTGAAAATTCATTAGCAGCGGCAAGATATACTTTTTTAAAGGTGGGATAGGGTGCCCCCAAAACTTCTTATATTTCTAAGGGTTCCGTGAGTCGACAAAGTTTGAAGACCAAGGCTGTAGGCCATGTCACCACTTCTAGACCCCTTTATGATACGTAGTGTAAGTAGTAGTCACAGGCCGGCATTTAAGAAACGGACTGCAACTCAAGGTATTTATCAAATGAAGGGACAGAATACATGTGAACGTTTCGTAGCAGAATTAAAATCCTTCGACTCTGCCAAGGCAAAGTTCAAAGATCATTCAAGGATATACCAAAATCTCCAGAAATCTGAAAATGCCATGTACAGCCATCCCCGTGCTCTTCAGAGAGTTAGCTCCCCTCCATCATTACGACAATGTGCCAAACTTACAATACATCTACCACTATCAATATAGGCGACAAGAATCCACTCACCTTTGAATTCTGGAGTGAAAGGTTTAATTTCTGGTGGAATGTTTCGGTAGAAATTTAATTCCCGAACGATAAGCGGCTTACAAATGGTAGCCGAATCTAGAAGTAGCATTCTTGTGTGTCCGCCAACCTGATGGACAAACGGCTGTAATGTGACCATAGGGTCTTCTACCCCATTCCCTTCTGCCATGTCCTCGATAGCTCGCGTGTAAACCATGACAACGCAATATCATCCAAAAAAATTAAGACTTTTTAAACGGTCCAGTGCCCAGTCGAAAGGAGAAGTATCTGAAAAGAGAAAGAGAAAACTGCAATACTGCACATGAAAATTAATACAAAGTATCATTTAAAAAATAACATTTCTGCGGAATTTAACATCCGACTATCCTACACATCCTGCCAGTCGTTTCCTATTAACACTTTAAAGTAAAACAATAAAACATCCTTTAAAAACTGTATTACGGAACACGCCCTCTACTAAAGTGATTTACACATCCATATCAGCCTCTCTCTAAAAAAGCAACTCCTAACCCTTTTCCCGCCTATGGCAGGGTTGGGAACCCATCTCGTCGCACTGAATGGGCAGAAGGGCGATCTATTCGACAGTGTTTTTCCACAGACGGTTGCCGACCAAAACTCCAACCCCTATGTCTATTTATCGTCGGTCTACTGCTCGTTGGGACACTCCCTGACTCTAGGGGAGGAGGCGAGCTCCTACAGCTGGAAATTTTGCCTTATCTACCCGTTGCATAGTAGAAAGGGTTCTTTTACCTGCAAAGGCCATCGCTCAACACACGGGACCTCGCTCATCCGAAAGAAGGAGCATTAAGGACCTCTCTCTCGCCCGAAAGAAGCCAACCCACCTTGGTCTAGTATCGAAGCCAGAACTACTCATGCAGTTGCTGAGCGGGCTACCCATTGCGCCACCGAGGCGGGTCTATCAGCCGCTCTTCAAAGTACTTAAATATAAGACCAACGTTCAAGTGGCGATGAGCAATTTCACAAATTTGATAAGTCGAGAATCGAACCCGACACGCGTTAACACAATTGGATCAGATAAGGGCGAAGTGGGGGAATGTCGATATATCAATTGATCGTTGATACATATTTGAATGGTTAATTATAACAATAACAAACGCAGTATTAAAATTTCATCAATAACCCAGTTTTATTTCTAGAATACGGTGAATCATTTTATCAGCTGATAAGCCGGCTCAACAACAAGCATGATTCGAGACACAAACAATAACAACAACAGTTAAGGTGCAAACAACATCGCAGTGCTTCTGCTGCGCTACACATCACTGAGAGTCTCAAAGGTTTTAATAGGCTTTTTTAGGATTCTAGGTTGAAATTGATCATTACTGGCTTATTCATTCTCTCGACATCAGACAGTGCAAGACCTGAAACTTCTAAAGTAACAATGGCCCTTTCACTGTACAACAAAATAGCTCTGATAAGTGATTCCCCAATTCATACACACTGCTTTTCAAAACTAATGCGTGCGCGGTACCGGAAATCATCACTTGGAGAAATAGACAGGTTACATAAATAGGAATAGTTATGCATGTGTGTGCATTGGATTGCTTATTATTGGGCAGACACCATGCAATATTATAACCAACAAAGCATTAATTTACTGGCCACAGTTTCAATTTTGGCTGTAAAATGCTATGTTGGAACAGGTGGGGTAGGCTGGCATCCCCCAAGACAGCCCAGCCAATATTCCTGTGGGTTCCAGACGCCTGGCTGGGATGCCCTCAGTCAGACCGTGTTCAGTGGACCCTCAGACCCGACCCTACCACAGGAGGGGTAAGGGTATGATTATGATAATGACATAAATAGGAATATTTAAAGGGTACCAAAAATCTATTGGTGCCAATTGCACAAAGAGCATTAATATACAAGACAAAGTAATTCAATACTCAATGACTTTTTTTATAAATGCAATCATAGCATCCTTTAATGCAGCGCTAAATACTAACTGCAATAAAAAAAGAAAGTGAACAATATGCAATTTCATGTTGTGCTCTTGACTAGACATTCATATCATGTAGGATGCAAATTGATGTCAAAATCTGAAACACGTAAAAAATTATTGTAGGAGGTAGGGACTGGCTGATGAATGTGGCCCATTTTCTCATAGTTACCAGGAAGCAACTTGCAATTAAGATCTGAAACTTCATTCACATGCAACATAATAAGAAAGAAATCAAGTAAAAAAAAGTTACCAAATTGTGCTTCCTATGCATCTCACAATTTTAGCATTTTTGTAGGGGGAGGGAAGGGGATTACACATTACAACAAATGCATACTGGGTCATTCGACAACTTTCACCCGAAATTGTAATCTTTTGTATAGGTAGAGAAAGATAAACGTTGCAAATGACCTACACAATGCTGCTATTCGGTTTTGCATTAGTAGTGAACAACGGTTCCACATCAGTATTAAAAAATTGCATAATATTGCATATAATATATAAACATGACCCATTAGCTACAAGATGCAATAAAGCCAACAAGCTTAAAAAAGCGTGCGGCGATCATTTTTAATGCACAAGCATGCTATGGAAAACAAGTCTCACCAGTAACTTCCTTACAGTCCTAAGAGAACGATCTTAGTTGGAAAGAAGCAGGAATCTAGAGCTGGTGTGTGTTTGATACTCAACCTAGCACATCAAGTGACAACAAATTCTCATGGCCTCTCGAATAAACGGTAGAGGGGTGATGAAGGAGGAGGAAATAACATAATCGAGGGCAACCAGGCCTCTGGTACCTCTTACTAGGTCATCTAGGCTCGCGAAAATTTCTTGATGTTTCCAATAGGTAGGTTTGGGTCACATACTCAAAAAATAAAGCGTTCCCATTGGCTGGCGGCTGTGATATCGATTATATAGCTCTGTGACTGCTACCTGCTGAGACACTGGAGCAGTAATTTTCAGAGAATAATGTTATGTCGATATCTACTAAGGCTGTTTCCAGTAAGTAGGGGGACAGGTTCCACCACTTCCGAGGACATGGTCGTGATAAATATCCTAGGGCACTAGCACACGTTAAAAAGTCCTTTTAATGGATAATAAATTGACTTTCAAATAGGAACCATCTTCCTCGATGAGTAAGTGTTAACAAGTAGAAATCTGTAGGGGTCTATCTCATTATGAGACAATCAAGGATAGGTACTTTTTTTTTCTCAATCTTCGAATCCATGGATACATCCTTGGACCCATTAATGCAACTAATACCTATCAGGTCCAGCTGAGTGCATAAAAAAACCATTACACATGCCTTGTAATCAGACAATTTTAAAGTAGATGCAATAATTTTACACCCTTCTGAGAAATGCATACAAATTGAAACAGTAACTGGTCAATAAAACGACAAATGAAATTCAGCAAAGCTCTCGTGGAAATGAGCTAGGTATCTCTTAGATAAAGCTCAGACTTACTGCAAGGAAATCATCTTTTAGCGGGCATTATATGCTATTTATCCAGTTGTTTTTCCGCAAACAGGAAATCAAAATAATTCAATAAAATCTAGGGTAGTCTGGTTAACAGTTATAAAAATTTTCCAATATTTGCATTAGTGGGTTCAGTTATGGGACAGATAAAACAATGCAAGCCCAGTGATAATATTCATTGACAGATGGAGGTTAACACAATTGCACAACTGCCCCAAAATACTTTCCTCAAAAAAAAAGTGAAGGGCAAGTTATGAAAAACCAAACATTTTTCACCGTAGGAACGGATTTTTAAAAAGAATGCAGCAGTTTTAAAAATAAAAACCCTTTACACCATCACCAAATTGTTCACCCACCTACAGTATACCATGACCTCGCCGGATGACCGTTGAAATGAACTGCACAGCACACGTTGTACGTCTGCACAGCCAAAACGACGAAAGTAATATACCGACCCGGCAATAAAAGGGAAAGTCCATTTAATGCTACAGCACCTTGTTTAACATTTTTTCTATCGAATTCATTAACCATATTAGATTAGCATTTTTGGGTTGTTGCCTGCACTTAGACGCTCGGTACGAATCCGTCGGTGGAAATTTCCACTTCCCTGCATCAAAATGAAATACCACTTTATTTGTCAACGGAAATTTTTAAAGGAAAAAACATCTCCAGAAATATTGACGTCTCCAACGGCCTAGACCATAGAGTGATCTAAAGATTGACCCTCCAATAACAGTCTCGTTTCATCCATCATTATAATTCCGTCAATCGTTCAGTGTGGCCTCGATTAACTCCGCGACCTCTCGACTGGTGACGCCACATTACAACATCGCACTGTAGCGCCACAATCAATATTAGAGCGGTACTGTACTCCAATGAGTAAACGTTTCTCTAATAAATAAAATAGGAATTATAACTGTTAAACTTCAAACATGACACACAGTAATCATATCCTCTGACACTAATTTGATGACTCAAAGTCATCAGTGCAGATGCCAGGAACTTACATTAATGTTCCCGGGGACTACACCTTGACAACACATATTCATTCATCTCTTCAGAGATCCTGATTATATCCAATTTGAGTGTTCATGGTTCGAGGACACAACTGCACGCACAAACGGGCATGGTGCCCTAAATTTCACTTAATCAGAAGGAAAAACTATTGACCTCGGCCAGAAGTGAACCTCGGTACTAAGAATTCAAAAGACAACTGCGGTCGGCGGCGATATTGAAGTTAAGAACATAATTAATCTAATAGATGAGTGGGACTAATTTTTAAACTTATCAACAATAGAATTTCTCTAATATTACAATACAATGTCACTCAATTGGATGAAAAGGGATTTCAACATCACGTAACATGAAAAAAAAAACTTTTAAATGAATCATCATTTGGCCTGCTTTGGTTAAGGAGGAGGAGGAGGAGGCAGAAAAAAAACACCACCCTTTCCGTATATCCATACCTTGCAGCATTATGAACAAATCCGAAATAAAACACAAGCCTGAATTCACGTACTGTAGACAGATGCAGTAACATTATTTGTGAATACTCCCATAGTCAGCCCTTAGTGTCAAATACCTACTCTAAGAGGTCAATGTCCTCATAACTCGCCATATGTAGGCACTAATTATGTACAATTCAGAACAAGTTTAGGAGCACCAATGAGCGCAAGGCAGCTTTCGTACTTCCTTTTCCCCCATGTCTTACCATGTCCTCCTCCGACTTTGAAACCATATCGCTAACTTTCCAAAGAGTAACAAACTGGAACGCTAAAAGATGTACTCTAAACACATGTCAACTGTATCGATCTCTGGTCCCGTCCGCCCTTTTCTCCTTTTAGGACTGCACTAAAAAATGCGCGCCGTTAAACGAATCTAGTTTATTACATGAATTGATAGCGGTCATTTCGGATCATTTTTCTACTCCAACATTTCAAGTCAAAATTCTGGCCTCCTTCCTCCAACTCGCTTCCTTCTTAGTTGGTTATCTACTCAACATTTCTGCACATCCTCCGATTCCTCCCAGTTTTATCACAAGTGCCAGAAACACGTGGAAAACTTGCCAGAAAAGTATTTCATTCATGACTAGTCAATTAAATAAACTGCAATCAGTTAAAGTAGTAATCATCTAATAATAGCCAATGCATCCATGCATTTATATACGTGTACTGTAATAACTAGATAACAGTCTAATTTAAAGAAGTAAATAACAATGCGATAGTTATCTAGTGTACATTAAAATTGGCCCAACTTTCAATATACCATTTAACCTCATAGGTCCATGTGCCGGAGTGCAACAACGCCGTTTAAAACGCCGTCTGTCTCGAGGGCTCGGTGGTAAGGGTGCTTGACCTCGTGAATACTTGGTTTAAGAATCGATACTGGTCGATACAGATGGCTTCTTCCGGGTGTGAGGCAGCCCTGAAGTGCGTCTTAAAGTAAGTAAAATCATGTTCCTGTAGGATATGTATAATGACATGTAAAAGGATATGCAAAAGGACCCTCTACACGGCGTAAAATAAACATTTAGATCTCCAACAGTAGGAGATCGGCCACCCACTGCTATGGGTAAACAAATTAAACCGACATTAAGCAATTAGTGGTAAAAGATGGTCCAAAATAGTTCATCCATGTACTATCTTATCTGTTCCAACGGGACAAGTGTCAAAACGAGAGACGTAGAACCCAGAATTTTTAAATAGTCACTAAAGAACAGTGAACTAAAATGAAATCATCACCGTTGCGCAAGAAAATCTAAAACATGTGTTTAAAAAGTGAGGAATATCGGTCCTTCCCACCAAATTCGTTTATACAACTGACATTTCTGAAATGACTGCCAACCCCAGACTACATACAATAAAATGTCAATTATTACATCATCCCATTATCCCTCCTTTGGCAGGGTCGGGTCAGCGAGTTCTAGCCTTCAACTCTCACCTATCTCCGACCAGGTCATCATCCATCCCACACACTACCATATCCTTACGGACAATCTGATTCTACGTCTGCTTTGGTCTCCCCCTGCCCCAGGTGCTTCCAATCACTAATTCCTTTGTTTTGCTTGTAAGGGTCCCCACATTTCACGTTCGGGTTGTCTGTGGGGGAAGGCCGGCCTACCCCACAGAAGACTCTATGCATTTTCTGCCACGGGAGCCGAGGTCTGCACTTCCTTAACATTGCGGACGCATGATAACGACGCCGGGCACGGTAAGGTTAAAAGTTTTTTGAATTTTGCATCATATGGGTGCAAATTTTGAATTCCTTGTCCGCAGTCCCCGCCCACCACGAAACCAACAAGCGGACGCCCATTCGGGTCGCCAGGGTTGCTCAAGCAGGTAACCATCAGGAAGCCATGACCCCCGAGTACCAGGAACAATAGGCATCGGGGGGCTGACCATGTCATCTCCGAAAGTAACCATAAGGAGCGAAAGCTCCCCCTCCTGCCGATTGATCAGTTTTGGAGTCAGGGTCGCAACCCGTCGTAATGGATGCGCCCCCTCAACCACCAGGATCCGCTTTCCCATGGATTCGGATCTCCACGCTTGGCAAACAAGTGGATAGACGTTTTCTGAAGGTCACTTCCCAGAGGAGCCTACATCGACCTGGACCGATTACGATGTTCCAGGTTGGCCTTCCATGGGTCTGCCCCGTTTAGTTGTCTTTAATGACATGCACATGGGGTATCAATTATTATAACGTTCCATATATTATGCAAAATACCATTAATGGATTTCTGTACCGTATAATGGAATTTATTCTCAAGAATTGTTGGTAGTGAAAGTTGGGTGCTGAAAATTTCCCCTCTCCTACATTCCCTGCACCTACCTTCTCCTAACTCGTGATCGGTCTCCAAAGGTTTCGCCTGTTATGACTGCTTGGCTTACTCCCCAAACCGTTAACATAACATAATAGGTAGGACCTCCTAATTTTTCATTATCAACGTTCTTCTGCAACCTCATTTGATAAGGGGTTGAAATCACTGAAGTCTACCTTCGACTACATCGATAATAAAAACGTTTATCTCATTTCAGAAGTGATATTTCAGGAAAAGAGTACTTTAATCCTCCCAAGTAAATAAATTTGCTCACCAATGAAATATTTCGAGTATGCCATGAAGTTTAACTGGCATCATAATAAGATACTTAAGAAAAATGTGATATTGGCCAGCAGTCCAAATGTACCATTTTTAAATACCTTGGCACAGCACGGAACCACAGAGCCATCTTTCTTTTATATAAATTGAAGTAGGTTTTGGCACAGAATAAAGTAGTAACCATAATGCAATATCGGTACCAACATATAACAGAGGAGTTCAATACGAACAATATGGCAGGCAGTTCAACGTCCCAGTAAAAAAAATAATCCTAACATAGCTACTGTTATCAGGTCATAATCCCGGATCACGTGTTTGCTAGTCGCTGCCATTACTGAACTTAAAAACTCGCTTTTAGCAGTTAAACATTTTTCATTTCTTTTGCAATTCGTAACATCAGTACCATTTGGTTTGGAGATTGAGTGCCGGCCTATCTACAGGATTCTGCAGGTATTTACCTACGCCTTTCAGCATGTCCTAAACCAGGGAATTTTCCCAATCTGAAAGTCTTTCTCACCGTTTCGAAAAAAGTTCTGCCTTAAGTGTGCAAGATGGATAGTCACTTAGGCTACCCTGTCGGCTCGAAAAAAGCCAGGGTAGACCCTGCAATCTGGATACACAAAAATCTAGCTTACAACATTGAGCCGCCTCAAAGAACTGCACTATCGCTAATAAATATTTAACTTTTAAATCCTCTGTGACCTTGGTTTACAAGAAACTAATCTTGTACAATATAAACCAAAAGCCGTGTCGAATTTCCTCAAGTTCAAGCACGAAGGCGAAGATGCTCGTAACGGGAATTAGTTTAGTTCACTTTTTTTTGGCAAAAAATAAATGACATTGAATTCCGCTGTCAAGATTATAAACACACGGAACAAGGTACTGTGCGAAGGTAACATCACCACACCCCTACATTTCAACTAACATCTGGAACCTAATACTATTTCGCCATAACGTCAGGCAAACAACCATTTAAATTAACGAGGCACTTGCATTTGTCCTCCCCCCTCCAAGTCTAAAAATCACCACTACTTGCAGTCATTTCAAATATAGTACATCATAAGTGACAAGGTCTAGAAGCTTTTATCACACATGGTTGCAATGTTACGTCACAAACGGTGATACGGCCGCTTGCTACATTACTTGTTCATTTCACTTAACCCCTTGCTAATTAGGTTGGCCTCTCAATAGTTCATAATACAGGTTAACGATCAAAACATGCTTTACACATCACATGATCAGGAAAATTCTGGGGAGAATTTAAATTTATAAGTAGCGGCCATTGGACTTCGCAAATAGGCCAATACTACACAAAGGTACCACGTGAGTCGCTCGTGAAAATTCCTCCTCTGTTATCATCCTTCAGAGGCCAGTTCCCTGTCAACAAACGACTGGATTCCATTGTTCATTCCACCATAATTGTCAAGTTGTGAGAATAAAATAACACTTTCCTTGTCAAGGTAAATTGTGATAAATATGCAAACACACCACTTAAGAAACAGTAGGGGTAACGATCGCTGAATTTCGATAGTGCCGTGCTGGACACTTTTACTTCGTATACACAACAGACTTAGGATGCGAGGAAATTACAACGCATATTCAATATTTTTCACCCACAACCACACAAAAAACTCGATGTCATTACCATAAATATCCCAACAGCTGAGGGTTGACTTTGGGTCACCTGAACAGGTACAACAATCATACTCTACCAGTCGAGGGCAAAAGCACACAGTAAAATATAAACGTTATTTATAGCAACAATTTGAAGCAAGATATAAAGCAGACTTCAAACTTCAGTTATCAATGTGTTTAAAGTTGTTAAACTTTTACAAAGCACGATCTGGCACAAGTCAGATGCTGAAATTGAATTAAAATGTCCTTTATGATGACTGGAGTCCTTGTTATATACGACATACTAATTGCCATCAAACGTGATCATCAGTATACAGCTTTAAAAAAAACCAACTAGCGTATAATAATGATCTTACTGCCAGTTTATTTTATACCTTAACTTTAGAGATGTAGAAACGTTACTGGAAAATAAAAGGTGACTTTTACGAGTAACTTCTTACACATAAGTTACTCAGAAAGGAAAAGGAGATTCTTCCTTCTGAAGAAACACATCAATGTACTTTTGGATAATACTGACAACGCAATTAATTAGTATCTATATTTAACCCATTTTACAAATTTTGGCAAATGCCCATACCAGACTCATCCTACAACGAAAATCAATATGCTTTCTTTCTTCATCTTGTTTTGGCAAGAAACACTGCCTTTGCTGAAAGGTTTCTTCCCTTCATTTTCTTAGTAGACATCTTGTCAAATTAAGCACCAGGTGTTAACACATGAGGATGATGCCTTTACTACACGATGAAAAAAGTCATTTCAAGGCCTACGAATGAACACATTTCTGAAACGTGTCAACCATTCCTGGCCCATTCTTTGACAACTTCTATGCGTAAAGTCGTCCAAGTGCTGATTGCTTGTTTTGCGCAAACAGCCACCATATTTGTCAAAACAAACCTTGAGGTATGGCATCTACATACAAAATGACCCTGACAAAAATTACTTCCAAGCATCCAAATGGCGTTTCTTATTGATCTATAAAACGGTCGAATACAGATGCCTAGAGAAACTAGCATTCCTTTATTCTTTACAAAAAATTTATGATCGCCTGATGTGACGGCAATCTCTGCATGCAACACAAATACATAACATTGGATCAAACAGATCGATGTGCTAATTCACACTTAAAGAAAGTTAATGAGATGAATTTCAATGCTGGTCAAACGTCAATCAAAAGTAACAGCTCCAAAGGTCATATTACATCTGTTAGGATTACCAGCAAAAAAAATCTCAATCAACCTTGGCAAGTGGAGAGGCCCCACATAAAACATTGATAATATAATTATTACAGCGGTCACAAGACAAAACGGTTTGCGTAACACCAGTCGAAACATAATAAATTATATTCTAGAGCTACTGACAGAAGAGACCTCACAAACGCTTTAACAGTTTATTCAATGTAATGAAAATTATTAATTCAAAACATGTACAACTTAAGTCTTATCACAACTCTTAATTATAATGCCAGATTTGTTGTTAACTTTCGGATAATACCTAGGTCTTCCTCCATTTGTCCCAAGATTGTTTCAATAATTGATTCTAAAGATGTAATGAAGAGCTGTACAAGTATTTCATTTAGTCGATGTTATAAGATAGGAAGAATAGTGAAAAACTAAATCACGGATGCACTGTACACGGAGTGCAAGCATTGCACAAAAACTGGTCCAATTAAAATTCAAACAATTTCTTCTGCAACTCTAGCGCAGTAGTTAGTCAGGATAGTTAATGTTTAATGAGCAAAAATACATAACCTTGGCGCTTTGCAATAAAATAGGAATCTGTGATTCCATGAAAAAAAACTATGTTGTACGGACACTCATCAGGATGCTATTTTCAAATACGAAACAAGCATCCTTCCATCTGAAAACGGGACAAATGTTAACAAAAAAAATTACCTCCTACAACAAGCTTCAAATTTGATGCTTCTCCAAATGCCCTGAGTTTCGAAATGCGTAGTGTCACAACTATGAAAGATCGCCCTGCATTTGAACTTTCAGAGGAGTTACCACTTACATATTCCCTAATAAACTTCTAGAAAGCGACATTCAAAAACCAGCGTCCATTTCGCAAGGTCTAAGGGGCCCGAGAGAACTGTTAGGAACTTGGCCGCAACATTTCGAGATATTAACATCATTACTGAAGAATTCTCGAAGACCCCTAAGATCCAAATACAGCATATCACGGTACCGACTTAGTACTGCCACCGTAAAAAGTCTGAAAGGGGATCGGCACTGAAATTTTTCATGCTAAGCAGACATTAAAAAGGAGAAGGAAGAGGGACGATGGAGTGTTGTTGTCTGACCTAGTCTGTCTGACACAGTATAATGCAAAAATAGTTGAGTTCTGCGGTAAGAAATGAGTGCCTGCAAAAATACACAAGTAGAGTCTTAAAGTAAATTTGAGACTTCATGCAAAAAAACTATGATTATATGTAAGAAATTTGCCTACTCAAACTTATTTGTCAAACAACCTTCTCGATGATGGTGTCAACAATGCAATCACGTCACAATTCAAAGCAATAATTTTTTTGTGTCAATGCCAATTAAAGATGTTTAAAACATAAATACAAATTTCTAGAAATCAACAATTCATTTACTTATATTTTTTGTGTCAGGCGGCATCTATTCAATAATTAATTGCTCATTGCGACATTTTGCAATAGGAAGTTACCAAAAGTGAATGAGATTAGGTTTTATCTCAGGTGTCTTAATAGCTACCAATATGATACTAGTGTATTATACCTGCCCAGGAGTGTTTGAAGATTCTATATACCTTCAATAGGTGATGACTGAAAATTCATTTTGACATCGCATCTTAATTTTACACTTACATTTAGGAGCACGACACTAGATAAGTACCTTTACTTGCAACATCGTCCTTAAGTCACAAACTAATTAGATTAACGAGAAAACAACGTCATTGACCGCAGCAACAAAATACTAGCCCTTCAAATTGTTTAATACGTAAGAAAACATGCACACCTTACTTAAATGGGATGGCAAGGTAGTATCAAAAAATGTCCCCGAAAATTGATCAGTACACGTCTAAAACTACAACTCATAATGGTTAGTATATATATGTGATTAGTCAACTATTAGAGCTACTTTTAAAATGGCAGCTTGATGTCAGAAAAAAAATTAAACTGGACATTAAAAAATTAGATGTTTTGATTAGAAAATTAGACATTAGGCTTTGTTGTCACCTGCGTCCACATTATCAGACCGGCAAATTAGATCGGCATTTTTTCCAACTTCTCAGAGGCCAATTGTTGTCTGATATTGAGTAGTTTCCTGATTGGATACAAGTGTATTTCTTCAGGGTTGCGGAAGTCCAAATGTACTAACAGTAATCTCAATTTCAACATAAATACTGAAGGTCAACGGTGTAAAAATAGACATTCATAAATAAGAAAATAAGCACTATAGTATTTAAGTTGGTGCTTAATTGCGAATTTAATAATTACAAATACAGGTTAGTTTTTTAACTACAGCTGATGGAGGTATAAGGCGTAAAAAAGGAAGACCAAATCAAGTTTGACATCTGATAGTAAACAGAATGCACGAAATAGCACGTAGTGGGCATTCAAAACCATGCGTAGGACTTAGGGAAAGGGGAATGGGGGTGCAAGAATTGATCCAACCCTGCCATCGGTGGGACAAGAATAAGATAATGAAATATGGGCTGATTTTTACAGCATTTTGCTTTCTAACGTTTCCAGTTTGAATACGAATCTAGTTACTATTACGAAACCTACTATCTTTGAACGTAAAAGAAGCTCAAATTAACAATTACATTGATGAAATTAAATCATCCACGATCCTCCAAAAAAAGTAATGAGAATATAATGTTGACATTGCAAATTCGTTCACATATCACGTTTTCATCAGCTTTTATTCTACTTCTTGGCCACCCTGTATCAAATGGTAGCATTAAAGCAGTTCCATTGAATGGAACGGCATCGCTCCAGTATTGATCTCCATGACCACAGATAAAGTGTCATGACAACGCTCACATCCGCTACCAAGCGAGCTTACACACATGTATGGAAGCTCAGCTCATTAATAACAGATGGCAAAACTCATCGTGGCAACCTCACCACCAAGTGTAACGCGCCAACTGATGTTAAAAGTTCAAATTTACGTGAATTTTCTTACTACAACTCCATCATAATATCATCTGAACTTCTTATCTGTAAACTTTAAATTAGGTTCTAATAAATTTCAATCACGCTTCGCCCAACAACCGGTAGTGCAAGATCGTTCAAAAAAAGTTGTTGGACGACATATTAAGTTTTTCTTCACTTCTTATAAAGCGTATAAAACTAGTATGATAATAGGTCCACTTACAAAATTTACGTGAAATTAATGGCTCTTTCCAGACATCAAGTGGCTCACTACCTCTGGAAAATGTTAAATGGCTAATTCGTGATACTCCGAACTAGGCGTTACACACAGTCTAGGTTCATTGTCAGGTGGTAAGGGGCCGTCCATAAACTAATACAGCAATGTCAACAACAAAATGAAATGATATGCACTCAGAAAGCCAGAAATTCGCAACAGTTTTATTAATCGATAGCTTGCCATCACTAGCAATTCAAATCGCCGTCATTCTTCAGTGAAATACTATAAATTATCACGTTTACAATAGGTGCAACAAAAGCAAGTACAACAAACCTTAACTTATTTCATTCCCATTTTGCATATACACTTAACTAAGCATTTTTATCATGAACACATCCACTTCATGTAAACTTCATAAGGTATAGGTTAGATTATTACATATAATTGAATTACAATAAAAAATCAATTCACAACTTTCGAAGATGGGTTCCCAGAAGATGTCCTCCCAGTCCTGTAACTTGCCAAAAGTGATCACCGAATGCCAATACCGTATTTCAACTTCTTAAGGTCCTAAATGAATTGAGGCACCCAATTCAAATACCACATTAAGATATAATAACCACTACAACAATAGTGGGAATAAAGAATTAAGCAGCAGGCAAAATTTTAAAATGTTGCAAAAACGTTTTTATTAATAAATTGTTTAACAAGTAAAAATTATTATTAAAACAAACATCAGATGTTCGTTCGCAAGATTTATTCGGGATATTTATACACGTGAACTTATATTCTACGAAAGAGTGTGTTTCACTTTCGAATTTCAACAATTCGTGTAAAACAATGCATAACTACGTTACATACAAACATAACAAAAGCAGGAACTAAAAGATACAAATTACAACAACAACAAAAAAGCTTATAAAACGCGGCAAAAAATGAGACCCTTTGTCGCGAAAATCGACAATCGATACAACAATGGCGGGCGCGAACAGCTGACAAACGCGTCAAGAAATAACTTTCATCTCAACAAGGATGAGTAACGCTACGGCCTCAAAAACACAATACTCGTAATTCAAAGATAGGCTCCGTATTCCCCGGCAGCTTCCCACAGATATTAAACGATAAACAATATATTTTGTCCGTTTACCAACTATCTGCATGAGTAAAAATTCAACACCTCAAAAATTAAGGTTACATCTTCGACGGCCTCAATTACGCCCCACCAACATTTCTAGCCTACCCTTAAATGAGGTTATTTAAAAAGATTCTAAGAAAAACGAACCACATACGTAATCGTTCTCTAAAATGCATTTTAAGATAGGCTATAAACCTCATCCCCAATATTAAAACAAAAAAAAAAGAAAATAACCCTACCTTCGACAAAGGAATGATGATCGATTTCACGTAAGCTGATCAACGAAACAAAAATCTCCGTTTAACAATGAAGAAACTCCGCCAGCCCAACACGAAACGACAAATTTTTATTTACAAATCACGCTCAAAAACAATGCAAACACTGACACCGACCGAACAAAATTTTCTCGATGATGCTCTACCGTGTGTTTAAATTCCCCGTTAACTTTATGCACTTTTTTAAATGGGTCAAACCTTTGCTATCTCACTAACTCGCTCTCTCTCTCCCGCTCTCGGAAGCAACAGCTGCGCTCAAAAACAGCACCTCACCATCCAAGAACCAGTTTTGAAATAACGACATCGTTCTATAACACCAATTACATATTCGGAGAATAAGCGCGCGGTCACATGACGATGCACCTGGTGGCCATCAAAGCAACTACCGTCAACAGCAAGGAGCAATGGCGTGATCGGAGGAGGGTGTGGTTTATTACGTATTCACTCATCCCCCATCCTTTCTAACTGGGAATATACGGGCGATAGCATGGAGGGCATTTTTAAGCAGTCGGTTGCTGACCTAATACTGCGGCCGCCTTACTTATTTTAGCGTTCAGCCTTTTTTTCCGTAGCAATTTTGTCGAATTACAGGTATATTTGTTATTCTTTCACCTGCAAGTAACATCGTACACACCATATGCGACCACGGCCTTACATCTCATCTGACGGAAAAAGCGCACTCCTCTCTCGCCAAAAAAAGCCACCAGCCTCCGTCACGATTGAACCAACAACCGCGGATGCGCGTTACCTCCGCGCCACGAAGGTGGAGTGAGTGGTGCATTCGGTGATGTGGAGGGGAAATTTTTATCTTACGCAATCTCCATTTTACACACGGCGTTAAGTTTAATAACATTATAATGAATATAACAGTAGCTTGTTAAATTAACGGATGACACTGTTTACCAAGAAGTGACCTATGCCAAAATCTTTCATTACTATAAGGAGCGACGTTGCACCTACAGGGAAGCCCTTGTTTTTTACGTGCTACGTTTTTTAGGCGGATGTATTCGTACGCTATTCGCCGAAAACCAGATAAAAGCCTAAAGCAATTATTCACTTACCGGGTATTTTACGTATAATTTATGAATGGGTTTGGTGGTGGTGGTATAGATGTAAGGGGAAAAAAAAGACTACTACGTAAGTACAATATTCAACTCGGTCGATAGGAAATGGCTGACTCCGAATTCGAAAGAATGGTTTAAGGGCATGTCATAAATTACGAATTACAACAGGTGTTGCCCCACATTCTCTATGCATAGTTCAAATTGTATCAAGTAACATATTTTGGACGTATATTCCCCGCATTATGGCAGCCACAATGACGGCATGATGATGATAATAATGACTACTCCCTTTTCTGACATCACGTCATTTGAAGGTTAGGTTATTTGTCATTCAACACTACGTATATATAATACTCATTACAAATCGTTTTCCCCCTCTTATGGTAGGGTGGGCTACCCATATGCCCCCCCCCCTCCTGAAACCGGGAAAACGGAGGACGAACTGTTGAACTGCTGTATTATACTGTAGCGTGTTCGTAGTTGCAGTAATCCAGAGACACTTGACTTCTCAAATACACCAAACCAATCCGATTTAATAAATAAATAATTAATTAACAATAAAATCAATAAACTCGAATGCTAAAAACCGACTGTACCGACCATAAGGGCCCCATACACGTTCAGTTTTATCTTCAGTTCTGTTAGAACAGTTAGAACTGAAGATAAAACTGAACGTGTACGGGGGCCTATAAGTTTATATGTTCTGTGCTATAGTTAGAGAAACCGTCTGTTGAATTCTCTTTTTCCCGTTCCAGAATTTGAAATTAAAAGTTGAGTTCGAATAGAACTCGAATCTTTTCAAATTCTGGAATCTAGAAAAGAAGGATGACGTCACGCTGGTGATGCAGGAAATTCGAAGGGCCTCACTAGACGATGACGTCGCTAACAAAATGGCAGGCCGGGATGACCTGCTACAATACAATAGAAGCTGCATATTATAATCACGGATAATGTTATCAGTCAGTTATTGTAATCGCAATCAGTCGGTACCAAACCCCATACGTATATACAGTTTATTTTCTTGTGCTTAATGCTATCAGCCAGTTATTGTATCAAAAAGTACTGGCTCTACATAATGCTGCAACCTTTTGCATATTTAACGCTGATCTACTTCCCTCATTGAGCAATTTTTTACTCAATGACTCCAGGAACGAACTCTTTAACCTCAAATTTTTACCTATCTGCGTGTAGAACGGAAAGAGGAATTGGAAGCTATCTTACTGCCCCTATGTTTTCATGGACTCACGGAGTCACATAACCCAGCCTGTGAGTCAACGAGACAGACTACACCCCGCTATAAATTTCATGCAAAGTAAATGCAAATACATTTTTTTTTGTTTTGTCATTTGATATGTAGCACACTGTTGTATGGCTCGGAGTGTTGGGCAGTTAAGAAGAACCATGAAAGGCAAATGCAAGTGGCCGAGATGCGAATGCTGCGCTACATGAGTGGGGTGTCACGATCTGACAGAATCAGAAACGAGTACGTTAGAGGTAGCTTGGGGGTGGGAGACATTGCTGAAAGGATGAGAGGGAACCGGCTGAGGTGGTATGGGCATGGGAGGAGGAGAGGGAGAGGTAGTATGGTATGGGAGAGGAGGAGCTTATTAGGTCCATTGTGGGAATGCAGGTAGTGGGGGGCAACAGAGGTAGAGGGAGATCGAAACGAATGTGGAAGCAGGTGGTACAAAGGGACATGGAGGCGTGTGGGGTGGATAGGGATCTGGTGGAAGATAGGAGTGAGTGGAGGATTAGAACCCGCAGACCCGACCCTGCCTCAGGCGGGAGGAGGGTGAGATGATGATGATTTGATATGTAGCACGCGACATAATGACATCACTAGTTAGTCATCTGTAAAAAGACGATCTGGTTTACTTGGATATTTCACGGGATAGACGGAAACGAGCTTCCGAGTCAGAAGGGGTTTTTTTATATTATTCGTTTGCATCCCAACCGGCGAAAGACACCTTAACCAAGTAACTTGTGTCAAGACAGCATCAAACCCGAGACCGATGAGCTGAAGAGTCAAGAATGTGCCAACAATCGTGCGACCGATGGGGGTGTAAAAAAAGATGGCGAAAGGTATTTATTACGGTTCATCAAATACTGGACTACAATGCAAATGTCCGTCCTTTTTCTACAACCACTTCGACTCATTTTCCGCCTATAACAGAATCGGTGACTGATGTATTTCAGACATCCAGGCAGAAGTAGGTAGAAGGTAAGAAACTGTTGGGAGACAACGGCACAAACACGTAGAAATAAATAAACTTGGTCTTATTGTTGTACTGAGGTAGCTGGCTGGACCATCACGGCACTCATTCCAGACTAGATCCAGATCCGGGACCAAACCCGATGGGTTCTTTCCTTGATGGGAAGTACAGCCGTGGCCCCGTAGAGATCGACAAAATTCCCAGGTGCAGGAGCTCTCCCCCTCTGGCGCCGGTGGAGGAAAAGTGCCCCATCGAAGAAAAGAATATGGACGATGGATAAACAGTGGTCCGTAATGGGACAAAAATGGGCAAGCAACCCTAGCGTAAGCGGAAAAGGGGTTAGCGATCTCAGCGACTATTACCCCCCCCCCCCCCCCCAATGTTTGATCTGAACGTCATTTTATTACCGTTTTATTTCATTTTTATAAGGAATAACATCAAAATCCGTTCCTAGTAACCAGTACCATGCAGAATCAAACTTGTGATGAGTTCATTTTTGAAATATTACCAAAACCTAGGATATATGCTGATTAGCAGTCCTAAAGGAAATTCAGTCGATCAAATAACAGGAAATATACGTTTTTCCAAGAGACTCATTGCGTGATTATTGGCTTGCGTTGCGTGAATAGGGTCTTTTCGGTCCTTTTAAAAAACGTAGATGAGACTGGTAAGCTCACTAGATGTTTCCAGGAAAACCCTGACATATGCCAATAATTTTAGAAACAAAAATTTTGTCTAATTACTAGCCAAATCACTTATTTTAGTTTTTCCCCGAAGGTCAGTCAATTTAAAAGAACTCTGGAAGTTTTAAGAGGAAAAAAAATCCCGTTAAGGACGAAAATCACGATTACGCAGTTCCGTCAAAATCAAGAAGCGGCCTCTCCTAAGACGTTAACAACTCCGGTTTGACGTCAACCATTGAAGTCAGAGTCGTATCTATAACTTACCGGAACAACCGAAAATAATAGAAAACGGATGTACAAACAAGAAAATAATTTTAACAGGTTCTCATAAAAACAAAAAAAAACCCACGTCTATTTACATTGCGGGTATCAACCCCGGAGCTTAGCCCTATTTCCCTAATCAAGTCTTAGCTCCAAACGGCGTGTAAACCGTCACGTATGGTGCAAAACTAACGATGACATCAAAATGGCCTCAATTACATAACTAAATCATTATCCTTAATGCAGTATGGTTTACTGTACCTGTACTTGGCATTCACACTTATTATAGATATTAGTTTCACATTTAAAGTCAGTCTATGTGATGGCAACTATGCGTGTATCGATTCAATCTTCTAATTGACATGGGCATGTAAACTGGGACACAAACAGAGGAACTGACGTCAACGAATAATGACATTCACCTTGAACTTCACATTTTCACTGGCAAAGCCAATACAAAGCAATGCACTCAGACAGCAGCATCTATCAACAGACAACTAACCGCAATTCTTTGTCTTGACACAGCTTATAAAAGTCAACTGATCGTTTGCAGTTTCTTGAGGTAAAACTCTAAAAAAAGTATCTGCATCAAGGGGAATCGTTTTATTATTTTTAATTCCTAATACTAGTGTCCCTTTATCAAAGTGACTAGTTCAAGCCACTATTTGTCCTTTTCCCATCTATGGCAGGGTGGCTGAAATGGAGGCAGGCAAGTGGGGTCCTGTGTGACCGCCGGGTCCCAATAAAGTTGAAGGGTAAGGTCTACAGAACCGTCGTTAGGCCAGCTATGCTGTATGGGTCAGAGTGTTGGGCAGTTAGGAAGAACCATGATCGGCAAATGCAAGTGGCCGAGATGCGAATGCTGCGCTACATGAGTGGGGTGACGCGATTGGACAGAATTAGAAACGATTACATTAGAGGTAGCCTGGGGGTGGGAGATATTGCGGAGAAGATGAGAGGGAACCGGTTGAGTTGGTATGGGCATGTGATGCGAAGGGGAGAGGAGGAGCTTATTAGGTCCATTATGGGACTGCAGGTGGTTGGGGGCATCAGAGGTAGAGGAAGACCGAAGCGGACGTGGGAGCAGGTGGTGCAAAGGGACATGGAGATGTGTGGGGTGGAGGGGGACTTGGTGGGAAATAGGCGGGAATGGAGGATTAGAACCCACAGACCCGACCCTGCCTCAGGCGGGAGAAGAGTGAGATGATGATGATGATGATGATGGCAGGGTCGGGCTTGCAATCGGAACCTGCTGTATTTACTTTTTCAATCGAAATTCTGCTAAAATAGGAGTGCTTTCCCTGAAACGGAAAATGGCCTTCCTCAGAAGCAGGCAGTACTGTCACGCCAAGACTAGGCGACAAGTAACAAAAAGGAGAATTCAGGATTAGTGAGTCTATAAGAAGTGTTCACTAAGATATTCCCACCCATTACAGACTCGGCTGCCCATTTTTCTCCCACTGGGACACATTAGCAATCTGTTAAACGATAATTCACGTAGCCGGCTACCAACCTAATGTTGTAACCATTATGTTTATTAATCGTTGGCTTATTGTTCTTCATTGAAGCACTTTTCCTCCATCGACACAAGGAAGCGAGCTCCTACTCCTGGAAAATTTGCCGTTCTACTCATTGCACGTAGAAAGGGTTCTTTTAAGTACAAGTAACGTCATACAAACCACATGGGGCTACGGCTTTACTCCCCATCCGACGGAAGGTGCACTTGTGGCCTATCTCTGGCCAAGCCACCTTGATCCATTACCGACCTGTAACCACTGACGCCGTAGCCAAGCACGGTAACCAGGTGGCACAAACTCTTGTTCAAATTGTTGGTAACGTTAATGACATTTAGTGCACCTTAGTGCATTTAATCATTTTGATTTCTTATCTGGCAGTTCATTAGTACTACCATCCCTCCTGTTAAAAATGCTATGGCAACACCCAGGCAGATTTCATACCCATCACAGAAGTGTGCGCAAGAGTTACTGCATCTAGCAATAATTTTCCAACGGGAAAAGACTAACGGACGTCTTCAGGATGTCGACGCAACACCTTAACTTCAATAATCGACGAACTGGTTTCTTTAGTTGAAGGATGGGGAGAAATCTTCAAAAAGCAATCTACACACACTAATCGTGAGGGCCTGCAGACAACACCTGCATCTCACATTTCAAGGTCATAAGTATTTTTCTTGTCTGTGGCGTGAAAATGGGCGCCGACCATGGATAACTATTACCCTGAGTCATCATCAAATCTGCTGTTCTGCGTGAGACCAGGAGATGAATGTGTCTATTGTAACCTTTCATGTTCGAAGTTAAAAACGAGTTGTAGGTATCGTGGAACTTTCCTTTAGTTCTCCTAGTGCGTACCCGGGGTGTAGTTTTTGGAAATATTGTATTTCTTCTCCCAAAAAAAAGATGCACAAACACTAAGGCCCGGTGCACACATGCGATTTTTACTCGCGCGGCCTCGCAACTGCGGCATGAGATACATTAGTTACAATGGGGGAGTGCACACATACCTGCGGCACCGCCGCGGCTCCGAAAACCGGAGTTGCGTCTGGAAATGCCCGCAGTTCCCTACGAAACCGCCGCGGCGCCGCGCTCGCACATGCGGTCACGTAGTACCTCGTGGTCTATTGAGCGATGCACGCATCCGCGCGGTTTCTTTGCGCGGTTGCTTAGTTTTGAGATTTGGTAGGAAAATAGGGCACACCTTCTGGACAGTTGTCAAATGTGTGCATTGAATTGTTGCGGCGTCGCTGCGGCACCCGCGCGAACAAAAATCGCAAGTGTGAACCGGGCCTAAAACGTGAATTGTATTTATGCTATGCTAACTGCAAAATGAAGAAAGAATCATCATTTCATCTGACCTTTTATACTATAATGCTTAAAGCAGCGATTCTCAACCTTTTTTTCGTCACGGTACACTTTTAATAATTTAAAAATTCGGCGGCACATTAACAACGACACACTTCGGGTCACACAAACGCCAAAGAAAATATATAAGTTGTGACTGGACCTTATGCAAAACTTGCCTCGGTGGCGCAGTGGGTAATACGCTCGGTAACTGCGTCAGTAGTTTTTGGTTCGGTACTGGACCGATGTGGGTTGTCTTTTTTCGGAAAAGAGAGAAGCCCTGAGTACGCCTACTTTCGGATGAGAAGTAAAACCGAGGTCCCGTGTGGTGTAGGATGGCATCTCGACGTGAAAAAACCCTCTCTATTATGGAACGGGTAGAGGAAGCAAACTTTCCGGGTGTAGCAGCTCGCCCCCTGGCTTCGGTTGAATGTCCCAACGAACAGTAGAAAGACGGTAAATAGCATAGGTCAGTGGTGGCGAACCTTTTTTTGAAGACGGGTCACAATAACACGAAAAAAGAGCAAAAAAGTTGTCCGCGGGTCAGTTGCAATCACTATTTAATTTCATGAATAAAAAATTATTATTAATAATGAATATATTAGTTTATTAAAGTAGCAAATAGAGAACATCATCATAATGCCCTTATCCCGCCTGTGGCACGGTCGGATCTATGGGCTCTAACCTCCAGGTCCCCGTTCAACCCACACACTATGATACGATAAACTAGATATGATTCACGTTCGAGTGGGTCACTTAAAATTGCACGGTGGGTCACAGGTTCGCCACCACTGGCATAGGTGTTGCAGCTTTTGTCGGCAACCGGCTGTGGGAAATCACTATCCAATATATCGCCCTTGTGTCCACTCAGCGGGACAAGATGGGTGCCCGACCCTGCCATTGGCGGGGAGAGATACTTATAACCTAGCTCTATACACACATCAGGCGGGTGTCTAATAGACTGAACTACTACATAGCTTTGTTAACCTGTAATGAGAACTGTACTAATCATGTCCATTGGTTCAGCCAGTCCCTCCCAGGAATACAGAACCAATAGAACTTCTTGTCTGACGTCGCTAATGTATGGGTATTCGCAGTGGCGGCACATTTCATGAATCTCACGGCACACTAAGGTGCCGAGACACAGTGGATCCTGAATGTAATCTGACATGTACACCCTTATCCCGCTTATGGTGTGGTCGGGTCTGCTGGTTCTAATCCTCCACTCACGCCTATCCCCCACCAGGCTGTCATCCACCCCTCACGCAATCATGTCCCTCCGCAAAACCTGCTCCCACGTCCGCTTTGGTCTCCCTCTACTCCTGATGCCACCAACCAACCACCTGCAGTCCCATAATGTACCGAATAAGCGCCTCGTCCCCCCTTACCATCACATGCCCATACCACCTCAACCTATTCTCTGTCATCTTCTCCGCGATGTTACCCACTCCCAAGCTACTTCTAACGCACTCGTTGCGGACTGTCAGGGTGCGAGCATTCGCATCTCGGCCACTTGCATTCTCCTCTCGTGGTTCTTCCTTACTGTCCAAAAATTATGAATGCTAACTTTAATCGATTAAAGCTGCAGTTTAAAAAAATAGGTACGTGTATTTTTTTTGCAAATGCAGAATGTTCTTGACTATAGCGGCATTCTCCTTAAATAAACACGCGAGCTTTCATTTTACAAGTCTGATTCGGCAGTTCCTGTCAACAGGAAGTGGCATGAATCATTTATAGATATGTTGACTAATTATTCCTTTCGAAATGTTGGTCGACCTCTCCCACCACATATACAGTACCTCATTAGTTACGTGGACTTATGGTCATTTCAGGAGGGGAGGGGCAAATATGAATAATAGTACGAAAATCAGGTAACCTTCACGAGCATTTGAGAGTGCAATGCATTAAAAGCAATTCTTCGCCGCAAATCAAAGCCAAGACTTGCTATAACTCAGTATTTAGCCCCTTCATACAAAGATTTTTGGCTCGAACTTATGAGTCCACAACATTATGTAACAAAACTAGAACACCAATAAAAAAATGAAAGACATAAATTCAACAAAACACTGCTGTCAGAAACAGGAGAAATTCCATCGAAAACTTGAAACACCAATAGAAATATCCATATGTTATTCATCATTTCTAACCCGTTTCCCACTCGTGGTACCATTGTACTGTTGGTACCTGGAACACACGAAGTCGGCTGACATTATATTTCTAGGGGCCCTAATTATTTTCTCCTTCACACTCTGTCCACCACCCCAGAAGTGGTAAGATGGATGTCCATGTCCGTAGTGTCGGATTTAGGAAAAATAAGGTCCTTATATTTTGGCCCTGACGGAGGTAAGCCCTACAAGGCAATAAGGCATACATACTAAGGAAATTTAGTAGTTAATACATTACGTGTTACCTGATCAATCATTATTTTCATTGTAAATGTTTTCCCCCCAAGAAGATGGATCCCCTGGCTACGGGGCCCTTGTGCTTAAGCACACCTAAACAAAATGGTAAATCCAGCACTGCATGTCCTCACTTAGTGCAGTATTCATAACGTTGTGGAAATATTCTTCCCATCTCCTGTTTACCTCAGTAGGAAGAAACAGGACCCTAACTTCGCCATCCTTGACTGTTATGGATCGGATTATATCTTTATCTGTCCTCTCATTAGCCTGATCAGTTTAAAAACGTCCCTTTCCCCTTCTTTTGTCCCTAACTGTTTGTAGAGGTCGGCATACTTTTGGTGTTTGGCCAAGTCAATGATCTTCCTAGCTGTGGTTTGGGCCTGTACATAGAGTACTCTAGAGTCATGGTCTTCCATCTCAAGCAACCTGTGAATTTCAGCTTTTTTGTGTGATTGCTGCCTCTACCTCGAGGTACTATATCCTGACTTAAAATGGTTTCCCCAAGTTTTCTAAACTTTCTAGCGACCCTGTCCCACATGGCATCAGCAGTTCCTTCCCAAACCCAGTCCACCAGCTTGTAATGACCTAATGCCAACAACCCCTACTTATTTAACGTCTTCTTATACCAGGAAATTTTAAGGGTTTTTTTCGAAGTGAAGAAGCCGCGAGTGTGCCTTCTTTCGGATGAGAAGTAAAACCGAGGTCCCGTGTGGGTGTACGATGACACTTGCACGTAAAAGAACCCTCTCTACTACGCAACGGGTAGATGAGGCAAAATTTCCAGGTGTAGCAGCTCGCCCCCTGGCGTCGGTAGCATTCCCCAACGAACACTAGACCGACGATAAATAAGCGTAGGGGTGCAGCTTTGGCCGGCAACCGGCTGCAGAAAAAACTATGACCAATATATCACCGTGTCCATTCAGAGGAACAAATGGGTACCCGACCCTGCCATAGGCGGGGAAAGGGTTAGGAGTTGCTTTTCGAAGTGCAAACATCTTCACATGGCATAGGACCAACAGATGGCGATCTTGAGACTTCACTTTTCTCCCGAAAGAACCTACAACCATGGACACACGAGCCCAGCACGCGGCATCTACGCTACCGAGGAGAGGCAAATATGAGATTAGAACTATCGTGGAGAGGAAATTATACAGGCCACCCCGATGTCCAGATTAATTTATAATTAACAACTAATGACAGTGACAATGTCTGACCATTACGATAGCCCACCTTTGTAGGCGTACTGCTAAACAACATCGACATATTGCAGTTTACATAGTCATATAATATAGATTTTATTACTTTGGTTCACATTAAAAGTTTAGTTGGATAATGATTTCGAATTACCAAATTACATGAGACAAACAATGTTAGAGAAGCCAAAGAATTTATAACCTTATTGTGCATATGCAAGTATCGAAAGGATTTTGATTTTCATTTGGCAAACTGCGATGGTAAATCTTTGTCTTAAGCCTTGACTCGAAACGAGCTTAAAAAGAATGAGTCACTCAAAAGGTTTCAATGTTTGACAATCTGGTTGTTTACATGTGGAAGTGGCTTACAGTAAATGGTTGAAAGCACAAATAATCTATCTTGGCTCTTAATGATTTATATCTCAGTTTAATAACATTATTTTTTAGAGATATTCCAGCGATTGAACGTAATCCTTTGCCAAGAACTGGAATCAAATGTCAACTAAATATCAGCAGCATGTCGATAATTCTAAAGGATCAGCCATTCAGAATTCTTGGAATGTCTTTATTGTTAAAACTCATTGATCGACAGGATTCTGATAAACTACCACTTTCAGTAAGAGTCCAACCTTAACCTTCAGTTTAAAAGTACATTGCCATAGATTTCAACTCCGGATTCCGAATTCTAGGCCAAAGTGGTAGGCAACTCTCGAAATTACTTCCGTTATCCTCAAAGCAATGCATATAACATTTACAAAGAACCCAAAATCTATCAGAGGACCTACAGTATCCCTTCAACAATTCCTGCAGGGTTCAAAATCACTATGTGGAATATCATGAAGTCGAAAATGTTGAACCCTCCATTCCCTTTCAAATGCCGCAATGGACGAGGCCTAGAGATATTCGCAGGATAAATTGATTTTTGAAGAATTTTTAATTTCCGCTTTTGTTGTAGACAAAAACAGACCTCCGTTTTAAAGCGAAAGTAACAGTGCGTTTGTAGTTGAATTACTTAGCCGTCTAATGACCAGCGACTGTATTTAATTCTGATTATTTCTTATCAAGATCTCTTAAGAACTATTAATTTAAAAGCTATTCATCCACTATCCTTCACACACCTGATATAAAGGTAAATTAGTAAAATGAAAAAAAAATTTATGTCAACCTATAAACTGGTTTTTATTACCACCAATTTTATAATTACTGTATTGCTTATTAATTTACCAATAACAATAACTACAGATCGTGCTGACCAGGAAAAAAACAGTATTTATTTATCTTTGATCACAACTATAGACAACTGTTATTAGGTCTACTTGTATTTCACAAAGGTTTCAGTGCACGATATTATTTTAACTATCTAGCAATAGTCAACTATGGCATGTCAACAATGCATGTGACATATGAAATAACCACTGATAATCCCATCAAGATATGAACCATGTGGAAGAAGTCGAAGTTCGTTTTAACTTGAGGAGTAAAACCAATAACTTGTCAACAATTAGCAAGTAGACTTAATCCTTGATACAGGTCTGAGTGAAATCAAGCGATAAATCAACGGCATTATCGTACGAAAGTGTCAACCGTCAACATGAGTTCATTATGACTTATTGATCTATTTAACAAATACAGTAGAACCTCCAAAGTTGACCACCCCTATATGTTGACCACCTCCCTAAGTTGACCAAATTTTCACAGACTGGATGTGCACCACATTAATTAATGGATGACCAACCTCCCCATGTTGACCACCTCTGTAAGTTGTATGTTGACCACTATGACTGTGACACATGATATTGATTAACCTCCATAAGTTAACCCCTTGTGCCTGACAAGAGGCTTGTCAAGGGTGACAAATACAAGATTGAAAGAGTATCCAAGGAACATTTCACTGGATTGCTTAGCACTAGCTCTTCTTGGGGACAGCTAAAGAAATTAGTGATTGGTAAGTCAGCAAATTCATGTGCATTTAAGAAATTGAAGACCACCCTGTAACATGGAGATCAAACAAATGTGCATGGATGACTGCTGCCCTGTTTGAAGATAGGTGAGAAGTGTGGATCAAGAAATGATCTATCCTACTAACAGTAGACAACTGCCCTGCTGAACTGCAAGTCAGTCACTTGACAAATTTGACACGTAACTTTCTTCTTCCAAATGCAATTTCAAGGATTCAACCTCTTGACCAAGGTGTTATCAAATCCTACGAAGTGTTTTACTAAGCCCAGCTCCTGGAGTGGATTATTGGTAAAACACGTGTCACCAGCCTGTGTAAGCAGCTTCATTTGCTGCATCCTAGCTATGCCAATCCACTAGCAGTAGTAGTGCTGATTATGTAGCATTTCATACAGTTGTATCCAATAAAAGCAATAATACCCATGTATCAGTACAGTACACCTAGTTCTCCATAAGTTGACCACCTCCCTATGTTGACCACTTTTCTTCCGCCCTTGGGTGGTCAACTTACAGAGGTTCTACTGTATATGGAGGTACATGCACGAATGTGTAGAGGTACACGAGTGGCCTCAAAATGGACATAACGGGTTCACACAAAGAAATTAGCCTGACCAATGGCGTAGCCAGGATTTTCTGAAGGTGGAGGGGGGATATGACTGTCGATAGGATGAACCAGGATTTTCTGAGGGGGGGAGGGGTTATGACTCGCTAGGGTGTGTACCCCGTGGCTACGCCACTGAGCCTGACCAACAATGTCATCATTTAACCATGTCATCCCGCCTCATTGGAACAAAGGTAACATGATTAACTACCGAGTCGATGATTGCAGGTTCGATTTGGCCAAGGTAGGTTCCCAGTATAACCTAAAGTGAATAATGAAAACAATATTCCTAACAATGCGGACACTGTCGGTCACACAGGACGAGCTACCTAAGAAACTACATGTATACTCTATGTTGGCTTTAGAAGGCTACTTCTGCCTTGTAATTATGGTTGGTTGTACTGTAGTGAATGGAGACTGGTCAAGTGCATGTTGTCACGTACTTCAAGAATCTCAGGGCAGGTGCTAATGGATATCTTCATGTCAAACTAATCTAACTGTACTAGGCAACATTTATTACCATCAAGATATAAGGTTGATGTTAAATAATGATTACCCGGTACCACAGGTGCAACACTCGGAAGTTTCCTTATTAGAAAAATGGATCTCGAATGTCAAGGATGGATTTATAATAACGAATCTTAGGACATCAACTTTCGATTAACAAACACTGTTTACAAAAGCGAATTAAGGAAGTGGTACCTTGCAAATAGCAATGTTAAAATAACTCAACAATCCCAGCCATAGTCATTCTATCATCATTCTTTTCATTCTACGATGCGCGATGGCATATACACGCCCTATAACAGTAACTGGTTTTTAAAAAATAAAAGATCAGTACGTATATAGACCCACTTTTTGCAAACCAAATTTTGGCGGAGTCATCATGATATGGCGAGGACGACTTTTCAAAATACCTGCTAGAAGAATGCGTTCCCGTTATATTAACCATAGTGAAGAATGTACCAAAAAAAAAACAGATTCAATACTAAGCTGAACATCCATGCCACCTCATTAACATTGTCTTAACAATTCCCCTATCCCCAAAACGACATCCCATCTGTTTCATTTCAAGATCAAGATTTTTCACTATCTAAACACGTTATCCAGATGATTTTAAAGACAAAAACTGCTCAAAACTGGTTTTTGCCTTGCTATGTTAGTGCAACGAAGTTGACCCTTATTTTTATTGTCTGTTGCCTTGCCATACACTGAAACGTTTGATATTGTTTAAAGAAACAACTAGTACCCCTTTTCTCGCCTATGACAGAGTCCGCAACCCAGATTATCACATTGGCACACATACCTCGGTGGTGCTGAGTTGCACGCTTGGATACAGCGTCAGTGATTCCAGGTACGATAGCGGATCGAGATGGGTTGCCTTATTCTGAGCGGGAGCGGCTGTATTGCGTTGGATACACCAGTTCTCGGCTGATCACTAAAGTTAAGAAACGCAACCCCAGTAAGTACTAACATTGGTGGCCGCTTGGGTAAATTGAGTACTGCTACTACCCAAAAATCGTCATAACAGCGTAGTGTCTGTGAAGACTCTGCATTATAACTATGCAGTGGACGGGGCTCCAATGACCATGGTAGTTGAAGAGCCCTAAAACATCAACAAATCAATCAATTCTTTTGGGCGAGAGAGAGGTCCTGCGTGTGCTTTTCGTGGGAAAGGAACCACAGCCGATGCCACTTGCAAGTAAAAGGGCCCTCTCCACTATGCAACGAGTAGATCAGGCAAATTTCCAAGGTGTAGGGAGCTCGTCTACTGGCATCAGCGGTGCCCCAACGAACAGCAGGCCAAGGATAAATAAGAATAGGAGTTGCAGCTTAGGTCGGCAGCCTGCTTAGTAAAAATACCGTCCATCAGATCGCCCATGTGTCCCAGAGGGACAAAAACGGGTGCCCGACCCTGATTGCTGACGTCTAGTTTCTGAAACAGTTTACTGCTATCATTCCTGTCCTACAGAAAGCAGCTGTCGAGGCTCTTCTATTTTTATTTCTGGTATATACGCGTTTCCACATATGCCCAGAAAATGCTTTCAAAAAACGCGTACAGTAAATACTCAACATTCGCTTGTCCTCTCGAAATAAAAGTTTAACCCAATTTTCGCTATTTGTAGTAGGCAGTCGAGTTTATCCAGTGACAGTGAAAACGGTTGCTGTTATATCAATAACCGGAATTTGGTTTTGGAGGAAAGTACACGAAATCATGAGCTTTTTGTTGTTATGCTGATTCCGAATTCGTTAGTTTTCTAAGGACCCAATCGCCTTCGAATACCATATGAAGGATGGGCCTGATTTACATTATGCTGTCAATTACTGGATGTTGTAAGTTATTGCTTTCAGTAGTTATCAAACGAAGGAGGACTAAATGGACCACCAGACTTACACCTTGATGGCTCCGTGGTAGTGCATTTTTTACTCGAGAGTTCATCTTCCGGGTTAAATTCTGATATAAGTTGGTGGCTCTTTCGCTGATTTCGGCTGATTGTGAACCCCCTGTCCCGTGTAGTGTTTATATGATGTGATCTGCGTGCAAAAGAACCCTTTCCACATGGCGGAAGAAAATACGTGTCAATCTGCAAAATTCCCAGGTGTAGAGGCTCGCTTCCTGCCGTCAGTAAATTGTCTTCAAAAGCACACAGGCGGGGACTGAATAACCAACCACATAAAGAAACTTACTCATATTCTCACTTTCGTCATGTGGCATGTGTGAAATTGAGAGGAAATGTAAAACGACTCTTATCCCTAACTGTGGCACTGTGCGTTGATGTGCTTGTGCCAAGCAATAAACAAGTACCGGCACACGGTACAATATGCATGTTGCATGGTCTGCTGGATTATAGCTCAGAGTACTTTACAATCATCTGGCATGACATTTTAAATCGCAGCCAAAGTTGTAGGATGCCGTCACAAAGACTTAACTTCTTGAAACGTCATGACGCATAGTGTCAAGTAGAAGCGTGTACTGTACTATAAATTGCACGCCATCCTGTTGAACTTCGTTTGGATGCACTGAAGTAGGAGGAGGTACCAGGTGCATACGACTTTAGCTTTGCCGACATGTGGATGTTTTGCCGATTCACTCGTATATTTCCTTTCCAAGGGACGAACCTTTAACGACGGATTCACGAATGAAGCTTGCTATCACTAAGTCACAAGGAAGCTGGTGCTAAAGGCACATGACAATAAATGAGCAGCACTATCAGAACATTATAACATCGCTAAGTGTTTACAAAAAACAAGGCTTGCCGTTAGGATAATCTACAGACACACAGATGTTTAAGTGAGGAATTTTATCCTGTCGCAATAAAGTGAAGCTGGGCAGAAAGTAATTAATGAAATTTTTAGAAAGCTTCACTTGGGACTCATGATTTACGACGCTAAAATTTACAAAATCACCAGGGCAGAGTGGTTTGCAATATTTGATTTTGGGACGTGATTAAAGTACTTTTGAAGGTTTTCTATTATTAAACTCTCCAGCGTGGAATCCAAATGAAAACCTGGACCTACAAAATTAGACCTTGACACTTAAATAAACATCCTTACTATATCCAGATGGCAATAGGTATCCCTCGTGACTCTACAAAGCAGCTCATTGTCCTGTCTTTGATATCTGTCGTTAGTAATCTGCACAACAAACTTGAACTAGTTTGACTGGTAAAAAATATTCCCTGTTAATCATGGATGCATTCCTACAGGTTCCTATATCTATCTTTAGCCAAATTTATAGCAATTTAGGCGACTATTGTTTTGTTTTATTTTCAAATCATCGTCGCTTCGTTCACACCTCAATTTTTTAATACAGTTTAAGGCAAATTTTATATTGACATACTAGAGGATTTTAAAAGACGTTCCAACCATCCGTGAAGTACTAGGACAGTGGTGGCGAGCCTTTCTTTGATTCGGGTCACAATAACACGAAAAAAAAAAATAAAAAGTTGTCCGCGGGTCAGATGCAGGCACTATTTAATTTCATGAATAAAAATAAATTATTATTACTAATGAATAAAGTTTATTAAAGTAGCAAATAGAGACCATCATCATCATAATACCCTTATCCCGCCTGTGGCACGGTCGGGTCTGCATACGGACAACCTGCTCTCACTCTGTTGTTTATGAGACGATAAATAGATATGATTCACGCTTGGGTCACTTAAAATAGCACGATGGGTCACAGGTTCGCCACCACTGTACTAGGACGTTGTACTTTATTTATCTGAACCGAAAGTCGTCAATGACTTTCATGAACTTGTCATTTACAAATATTTACTCCTCAAAATTAGCACATAATGGAAGCTTAACAGAAACAACATTTGCGGTCTTCGCTGCAAATCATAAAAGTACTCATATTCGGCCAATAAAACTAACTCAAAAACTGCTGAGGAGGGCTAAAAGCAAAAAAAAAAAAAACCTTAAAGGTATGCTATGAAATATGCGATCTGCAGTCATCACTAGATTTCACGAATATCGATGTAGCTTGATAAAATTTCCTTGACGTCACATTCCGATCAGTTTGTAGCGCTTGTATATTTAAAAATAACTGTCTATATAAACGTCTGAAAATTAATTTCATAATTTAAAGAAATATAATTCAATCCTATACCACTTTATAACGAGGATTTCATTTATTATCTTCGTATAAATATCCAAATAGATTTATTATTCTAATTTATTTATTAGTTTCATATAGATATCATCATGTCCAACAACATTGTGGGTTTTTGGACGTCTCATAAAACTAAGCATTTTTTTTTGTCGAAAAAAAAAACCATCCCACGCCCAAACTACATAAACATAAGTCTTCCATTACTAGTCTAGCATAAATATAAATCAGTCAATTAAAAGAAGGTATCTCTGACTTAGTTGTCATCATCTAATGAAGAATTCCAAGGGTATCCACATTAAAATTGTGTCAATTTAAAGATTAAAAATGGACTTATTAAATCAATAAATTATATATAATGGTAACCTTGCCATACATTTAAAATACATAGACACACTGCCGATTTGGCCTACTTAATGACATTTCACTTTTCGTCATGTGAACACATTGTAACTCTTCAAGATAACAGCAAGATGTGGCGGAAATAGGAAGAGATAGTCTGTCATATACTTACATCTAAGAAGAAATAAAACATATTCTGGTTATTTACTTATGTTTCAGCTTCGTATGTTACCAATTTCAACATCAATTCGATATTGAAAATGTGGGTCTACCAACAAATACACTAAGTCAAAAGTGTTGAAAGTACATTTGGTTGCTCTATATTCGGCGTAGTGTAAAATGTTTGTTTTGATTACTACATAACAACGGTTCAGTATACCACTCAATCATCCCAGACGCCTGTAGTCCCATTAAAAGCTGTAACAGATCTTCCATTAAACGTTGTAGCTAAATTATTCATTTGCATTTTCACCTGAGACAACGAATCTAGTTCATAGGGGTTTAGACATCTGCTCCTTGAACTGTGTATGTAAAGCAGAAGGTGGAAGTGGTACCAACGAGACAGGGGGCGGCTGCTACTCAACCCTATGCACACCTCATTTTCTTCCATTTACTGCGTGTCTTAAGCGAAGTGGCTTTACTTGGCTGTTGTAATTCAACGAGCCCCACCGTACATTCAATTTTCGGAAACCATGACAATCGGTAAAAATTCACTGATTTCAAATTGTCCTATTTTAATGGTATCACAATTTATCTCATGGATAACGGATGGGGTATTTACAATTAATGAGGAAATATAGCATGTGGCTTTCAATTTTAATGTAAACACAGGTTTTTAATAATAATGTATTTTAATGATTCTGCAAGAATCAATATAGCAGTGCTTTAAGTTTCTCCAGGAAAAACAAACCCGAAGGTTGGGAACAATCTATAATAGGAATTTGCGTTTTTAACAGAAAACTGTTTCATCGTAGTTTTAAGATGCTTATGCCAAAGAGAAAACTAGAAATCAACTTGACTTTTACACCGAAATGCTGATCACCCCCAAAGCC
Organism: Trigoniulus corallinus; assembly: GCA_013389805.1. Classification (NCBI taxonomy): domain Eukaryota; kingdom Metazoa; phylum Arthropoda; class Diplopoda; order Spirobolida; family Trigoniulidae; genus Trigoniulus; species Trigoniulus corallinus. Next base: position 31,749,171 of record JAAFCE010001036.1, on the reverse strand, counting down.
AAAGAATATGCACTAAACACTCGAGCACAACAACAGAATCACTTCAAAATATTCAACTTTATCATACCTATTCTTACAAAGGTCACACCATTTCTACTTCCTTTATAGGCTATTTTTAGCTACAAATATCTATCAACTGAATGTACTGTACTAAAAAGTACTAAAACACAACAAGCCCACACATTCAGGAAGAATGCATGCTTTCTCAAAAACATAAGCTAAAAGTATTCCAATGAAAACGAAAACATTGCAATTGTACTCTAGATATAGATGCATTTCTTATTTGAATTCCTTTGCCAGTATCTTACACAAGAAATATATTCAGCATTGCATTCTGAAATGCCGAATATCAACGTTTAAATAGAATAATGCTGCGGAGCAGGAGTCGGTATGAGCCTGACTCCTATTGCATCATAGTTATTGTGCAATAGCTCTGATACCATGCAATATTATAACCGACAAAGCATTAATTTACCTGCCAAAATTCATATTTTGGTTGTATAATGCGGTGTTGGAACAATGGGATAGGCCGGCATCCCCCCACAGACAACCAGCCAATATTCCTGTGGGTTCCAGACGCCTGACTGGGGTGTCCCCAGTCAGAGCACGTTCAATGGACTCGCGGACCCGACTCTGCCCTGCCACAGGCGGGATAAGGGTGTGATGATGATGATGAAATAGAATAGTGCTGCATAAGATGCCACTAGAATATTGCACCTTCTGAGAAAGGTATAGGTTTAATAAATACTCTGTTCAATGACTACCAGGGTAACTATTTCAGATCACCACCCAGTCACATGGTTCGTCAAGTAAGTGATTATAGGTTTTATTTGCAGTCAATATTTCAACTTATAATTAACATGGGTGTAGAGTGGCGTTGCAATTTGACTAGTGAGTAACAATAAACTGTTTGTGAACAGTGGTTTTCGTTATTCTCAAAACTGTACAGCAGGTTGATACGCGTCACCAGTGACATCATTAACGTCAGTTTGTAGTACGTGATGGCAAATTAAATTGATGGCTAACTGGAACACTTATGAACACATGTAAATATCGTCTCACGCAAGACTAGTATGGCTTTAACGTCTCTAACAGTTGACACACATTTGAATTTAACTTAAAATGAGCTTTTAAAGCAGAACTACAGTATAACCAACTAGTGAAGTTCTCTACCATTGAACGACAAGAGCTAGAAAGCATTGCCATTCATAAATCTACAACCTGGTATCAGTAGCACAGCCTGCAACTGAAATGAGTGCAGAAGCTATATGATGTGCACCATGTCACTGAATCCGTCACGAAATTGTGAAGCCGTCATCAGTAATAGGTCAAGATAATTAAGGCAAGCAAACCAAATTCGAACAGACACAATGTGACGGTTCAAATTCTCACTGTATCAACAACTGCAACTGAAGATAACCGGCGTTAGAACAACTGCTCTAGAATTATAACACTATTTAAACGTTTCAAGTCTTTTCTAATGGTGGTAAACAACTTATATTTCCTACTTCAATAGACATATAAATTTCACATAAGCTGCATACATTTAAATGTGTTTTTGACTTTAATAAGAAAAACCTTGTGAGATGTTTTCACCTTGAGTGATTGCATTTCAAATAGTTCAATTGGCATTCCAAAAATATCAATGGTGAAGAATTTGGATGCAAATCTAGGACATAGACAAGGAACTTCGCTCTAAGATAACGCATTTCCCATACACCAAATAAAACGCATTTTGTTTTGAATTCAAAGAGGAATCGGTTTGCATTTTTAAATCTTACTCATCGTATTTAGTGAAAGAAAGGGCCTTAACACGCTGTTCCAAATTCCTAGAAAATATAAAGAATGGTAGAAAGATATATATTTGACGCCATGGCCATTGAAAATGGCAAGAGTTCAACAAAGTTGCACAGAAGCGGACGAAAATGTGGCGCCAGTAAAGAAATTTCAAAAATGCTAAAGTTACTCATAAATAAGCTCTAGGATCATCATAGATATTTTTGTTGGTTAGTACCTTATTTAACATCATTAAGATATAACCGTAAGCGAAATCTTCGCAAGTAAATTCATCAATGCAGGTGAAACGGGACATACCTCTTGCTCGAAAGAAGCCATAAAATTATTTGTATGTTAATCACTTTTAATTATATGAGCATCGGAGAGGAGAGGCAACAGATGACTACTCCATCAACAGTTCCAGGATCACTCCTGACCAAGGCAGATAGTTTTTTTTAGGACGAAAGAGAGGACTCCCAGTGCCTCTTCCGTCGGTTGTGAAGTAAGTACAGCCGTGGCCCCAGGCGGTGTCTCCAGCACGTAAAAGAACCCTTTCAACATGGGGCGCGTAGCACGGTAAAATGTAATGTCCCAACGAAGGAAATACACCTAAGACGAAAATAAGTACAGGGGGGTTTCAGAATTTGGCTGGTGCGTAAAACTATCGTCCAATAGATCGCCTGTGTCTGCCCATGACACATAAAGAAGGGATACCCGACCTTTCACAAACTGGAAAAGGATTAAAGAGAGTGGAATTACTGTACCTTTAATTACATATTCTTTACATAAATCACAAGGTGAATTTTGTTACTCTACATGAATAGACTGCGCCTAGACAAACATGTTTGCACTTTTTGTCGTTATTTCTATTTTTAATTTATGTTCCTTTTCATCAAATTGGGAACAACATCCTGTGACCTTGCCGTTCCTAGGCCTTGTCGCAGTTGTCTAGCCGTTGCGGACAGCCCTATAAAAGCCACTTCTCTACACAGATCAGATTTAAAGAAAATTCTCCTTGTGTCCAAATTCCAATGTTATTAAATAATCGAATAAATACTGCACTTTATCTTGCACGGGTCGACTCGTTCACCAGATCGCATAGATAACCATTTAGGAAATCCGTGTCATTCTGTGGTATGAGTTACGTGACATCAGGCAGAATAAACCAATTTTAATACCTGATAATACTGGCATTCGTATTCGAACAGCTGATTATCAGTAAAATAACCTTTCGCTCGATAATGACCGGTATAGAGTATGATCAAGCGGCCTGGGTAGTATTTCCCCTCAGTAAAAATCTATGTAGCAAAGTTTCTTCAAATTCTGAAACGGCTTTCACACCTGAGTTTTAAGGATTTAGCTAGTTAAATATCACGTAGTTAAATCACATGCAGCCAAGTTGCGTTGGACACACCAGTTCTCGTGAGATCACTGAAGTTAAGCAGTGCAAGCCCACCTTAGTACCAACATGGGTGTTTAGTAAAGAACGTTGGGTGCTGCAAATTTCCTCTCTCCAGGAGAGGGGAAAGCTCTCCTACGTCCTCTACACCTACCTCCTCATCTCCTGTGAGCAGCCTCCAAAGGGTTCGTCCTGTTATGGCTGTTTGGCTTACTCCCCAACGCATGAAATTAATCCAGCAATCCAACCTTATCCTTATCGAATGTATGGCAGGGTCGAGTCTGCAAGTCACGTCCCCGTCTGCCTCAAATAGCGCTATATCCAGCCACCCGACCTGCTCCCATGTTTGTTGTGCCATATGGGCCGCATCCGCAAGTTTATAACCTAACCTATCCCAGGGGAATTTTCTTACGAATGTATTAAGTAACCAGACTCAGGTGTACGGAAACGGAAAGGTTAGTGTTTGCCAGAATCCGAGATGAGTATTATGATATTAATAATACAATGCTTTGAGAATTCATATCTTCCGTTGACATTATTACACTTGAAACGAGAGATACGAGAATATGTCATTCTTGAACAATCTTAAATCTGCAAAATATAATCAGTAGTTTCATTGGACCGCGTTGTTATTCTTTTGCACCTTAAGCAAAGCAACTCCTAACCCTTTTCCCGCCTATGGCAGGAGTGGGCACCCAACTTGTCCTTCTGACTGGACACAAGGCTGATGTAGGGCCTATTGGACAGTGTTTTTCCGCAGTCCTTTGCCAACCAAAGCTGCAGCCCCTATGCATATTTACTGTCGGGTGTACTATTCTTTGGGGAATTCCACCGACGCCAGGGGGGAGACGAACTCTTACAGTTTCAAAGTTTGCCTCATCTACCCATTGCATAGTAGAGAAGGTTCTTTGACATGCAAATCACATAGCACACCACACGGTACCTTGATTTTACTTCTCATCCAAAGGAAGGCGCGCTCGAGTCATTGTTTGTTTGTTTGTTGGTGTTTAAGGTCTTGACCGTCAACTACAAGGTCATTAGAGACGGTCATCTCTCTCGCCGGAAATAACCCACCTCGGTTTAGTATCGAACCTAGAACCACTGAGGCAGTAACCGAGCACGCTACCCACTACACCACAGAGGCGGGACTTTTGCGCGTGAATCACAGATGTTTTATAACGGAACTTCTTATCAATATTAATCAATACTGATTAAACATCAAAATGAACATTGAATTGAAGTTAAAAAATATTATTTCTCTCTGTTTCCCCAAGCGGTAGATACTATTGTCAGAAACTTGCGTAATACCCTAACTCGTAAAATCACGAGCCACCTTTAAAGCAAATAATCAACAAGGAAATTATATTTTATTCTTCTTTATAAATAAATAGTTGCGTACTTCTTATCTTCAAAATAAACATCAAATTCATTAGCTGACCCGGATGGTGAACTTCCTTCTGGAATGGTCGCCGGCAGGATTTAAGTATACCGTAGTTCAGAGATTACTAGGGGCAAGAAGGGTTATAAGATTAGAAGGGTTATAAGATTAGAAGACATGGCCACGAGTAGCCCAGAATATGCTGAGGCTTCCACTTAAAAGAATGTAATTTACTAACACATAAATGTATATCCTAGAAAAGGCCACCAGCTTTATAAAGTTATTTAAGTATCAAACTACCGGGTGGTAAATACATGTCTAACTGGCTTTTTTTTCGATTGAATTAATCTTTCTTTTTTGCTGTCCCTTCCAAGGCTGCACACCGATGCAAACAAATATGTACACCTGGAAATGTTGCCGCCGGGCTTCTGGTAGCTTACTTTGTACCCTACTTGCCTCTTAAGCTCAAGGGTACACAAGTTTGCTTCCGAGCGAGGCCGATTGTTTTAGGGCCCTTCAACTACAAGGTCATTAGAGTCCCTTCCACTGCGTAGTTCTAATGCAGAGACTGCACAGACACTATACTGATGCGACGATTTTTTGGTATTAGCAGTACCCAGTTTTCCCAAGCGGCCACCCATGTTAGTACTAGCTGGGGTTGCGTTGCTTAACTTCAGTGATTAGACGAGAACTGGTGTGACCAACACAATAAAGCGCTTCCAGCGAGGCCGATGATTTCTTCCGGATAACAGGGAAATTTCGTGAATAGCTACAATGCCTCCTCTATTTTATTAAAAATAAAACAACACTGAATACCCGATATTTTAACATACGTATTTAGAGCTCCCCTCCAACGTAAACATCGTAAACATCGACTAGGATCGAACTTTCACCATGGCGCTCAGGAAGAAAGCAACTGTAAATAATACAGCAACTTGAAACATCCGAACAAAACGCTGAATTAACAACAATTCAAGAAACAATCGATGGAAAGACGCCATCTGTAAATTAAAATTGAACAACATACAGTAAACCCTCGTTTATCCGTCGCCCGATTAACCATCCCTAGGTTTAACCCTTCAAATTTTTTTTAGAATCGCCTTCTTGAAATATCCTCCTGATGAACCGATTGTTTTTGAAAATCGGGTAAAAGTTCTTCAGAATTTGGTTTACATTTTGTTCAAAATGTAATTCCCAATAAAATATGTAGGGGGCCTACATAAACACATTTGCATAGACGTCAATCTTCAAAATTTCAGAGGGGGGAAATATTTGAGTGTCCCCAACGAGCATAATTCTAGGGGGACGCGACCCCTTGGTCCCTAACAGATTTACGCCGCGGCACTTTGACACCCTTTAAGAACTCTCTGCACATTTCTGGGATATTTTCTTTATTGGTTTTAAGGGAAAGTGGCTGACAAACGCCCATGGTGATTTGTATATTCTGAATGCACACAGAGACTGGTTGCACTTGCTTTAGAAGGTGAAGCCTCTGACTCAGAACTCGATTCTGATGACTCCTACATACATCCCTAGTGACTTTGGGGTGGAAAGTTCAGATCATGACAGTAGCTCTGAAATAGAAGATGGCACTCCTCAAGAAACACAAGGAAGAACTCAATGTGGGAGATCGCCCAATCAAGGTATCCGCCTGTAAGACGGACGATCCTCCACACAGTTAACCTGATAACGATCCCACTAGAGGGTTAAATGTGGCCCAAATGAACCCTCCATTATCCGTTCTTCCGCATTCTAGAACCAATTAGCACGGATAAACGAGGGTTTACTGCACCGACAAACCTCTCTCTCATCTATAGACCCTCTCCCATCAACGGACTTCGCATGCAATGGACTCGGAGGAAGAGGTGGTAGTGAAACCAAAAATGTCTCATGTACGAAATTCAACACCTCCGCACATTAAGAGAAATAATAAGTTGCGAACAGTAGAAGTGTGGAAAGCAATTAAAAAGTTGCATTCATTTCTAAACTCAAACCCACCCCCAACAGTCTCTCCAACACCTGACCAAAGCATCCCAAGCACCAGCGCTGAACAAATACCTGTATCAGCCAACAGCAACTACGAGTACACAATACAAGTACAACTACTGACAGTTACTACGGTATAATGGTGTTTTAACTCAAAAGAAATCCCTTCCCATCTGAGGACAATCGACTTTAACGGACCACCCGTCCCCCCTATTAGTCCGTAGATGAGAGGTTTGTCTGTATCTCCATTCTTTGCCAATCATAGTTTTGGAAGCACTGGTTCATCTTCTAATAATACAGGCATGCCTTTTATTTACACCATTTTGCCACTGATGTTCGGTGGCAAAAAAGAAAGCCTTTTTAAAAGTTAAGAGCAGTGTCCCGTCGTTATAGCTTTCAAAACATTTCATATTCACCTCTTAACTAACACACTGGTTTATCCCTTTCGTTGATTAGAGACTTTAATATGATAGACTCCAGACGTCGCACTTCTTCACTTCAATATAAATTAAAATAGGTCATAAAGTGCTCAGTCTCTAGCTTAAAGGTATTATTGTTAACTGTACCAGTAGTACCACGGTAAAAAGCCAATCTGCTAGATATGCCGTCTCCAACGCCCAATATGTCAGCATATCATTAACTATTTACTAGGCACATGCTAAAATACCGATCTCTGTTCATAGAAATATTCGCAACCCTTTCATTTATACTACTATTGCCATGTTGTTACTTAAAATAAACTGATTTGTAATCTTATTAACCGTACAATAATTCCTTCAAAGCTAGTCTCTGCATACAATTGTTTTCACGATGCTTTAGGTGTCTCGTTGAAGGTAAAATAATTTTTTAAAGTAGCATACTACAATTTAGCTACTTGAATATGGAAATCATTAGATTATTATATAAAAAATTTGCAAACCAAAGTTATTTAGCTTATTAGACACGGGTCCCGTGCTGAAAATCTACTTAAAAATGAGTTTGCGGTTAGAAAGTAAGCTATTAAACAGAAAGAAACCGAACGGCTTTGATCAAAGCGGTACGCAGGTATCTAATTTACGTCTTAAAACCTTGATGAATGAAAGTTGATTATTAGCATGCTCAGGTAATGCAATAACACCCTACTCACCTGGACAAATCCATCAAATAAAAAAATAAGGAACTAGATAAATTTAATAATTACAAATCGAAAAAAAAAATTAACAATAACGGTTGAAGCAACACAAAAAAGAGGTATCTTAACACCAACTGCATCTATTTTTACCATGAGTGCCTCTACATCTCTGACAGCATGTCGAATAACCACAACGTACCTGGAATGCGGATCTGACAGGTGAACCCCCCCCTGAAATTAGATACGATTACAGAAATAAAAATACCAGTCAGCATTTTCTAGAATTTCGACATCTTGTAGGAGTCGTACCTAGACATTGCCAACTTGTATTTTTTTTATGAGAATGCCATTTTTCATGGCAGTGCTCAGTACGATGAGTTTAAAATGGTCCTCTCAATCCACTTTTCACTTTATTTTTTTAAACATGGAAAGCCCGGCAGAAAGCCCATAGATTCCCGGCAAAGTGGGAGTATTAATGTACTTCAGTCATCAAATTCCATGTTCATATTAAAACCACAACATAATTGTAACATTACTCGTACGACAAAATTATTAATTTAACGCATGTAAACATCTGTAAACGTCATTCTCATAACAATTCATACTTCGTCCCACACAAGTAGAGAGATGCAGAAATGAATTTAGATCAGGTGCAAAGCAGTCCCGACCTGTATTGCCTAACCGCCTTTAAAGCTTTCCCATCCATTTGCTGTCAACACTCCATGAATGAGTTGCCTGGGGTTCCTACTCTCAAAATTGACAAACAAAGTCTGACTTGCCAAGTGATCATCTCATTGACCTTCTCGGGAATGCTTGTGACCCTCAAATTGTAGTTTATAGTCAGCCATTTTGGAAATTAAACTACCCTACTACCAAATCTGAAACCAGTGGGTTAGTAGAGCTCATGGGTAAATAATAGATCGGTGAAAAGACTTCTTTTTAAAAAAAAAAAACATATGATGCTATTTATCACTAATTCGGGAAGTACATCTACAAAGAACTGGACCAAGAGCACGGTTTTCATTGAAAAGCAGCCAATCCAGCTATTTGAGAACACCTTTTATCTTTTTCTCTATAAGACTACCCTATGCTACTCGCCCAGCTCGTTGCAGAATGAGTGCAAAAAAAAATTAGCGTATATTACTAGGAGCACCAAAATCTCAGTGGGTTTTCTTTGCAACAAAGGTGGAGTCTTGTTTGAAGTTTCTTTTTGAATTGTATCTTTACTATGCAATCAAAAATCAACAACACTTCCACTGAACAGCAGTCAAGCTCTATGTATATGTTTTATAACGTTGGTAAGTAATGTATAACTAAAATAACTTGAATCGGTACGCTGAAATCTGTCACATACACAAGAGCTAGAGGCAATATAATAACTTGCAACATTTCAACAAGTACGAGTATTTTAATAATAAGTCCATATAATATTCTCATACTATGATTATAATCGTTAATGTAATTTTCACCGAGTTACAATGTCAAGTGTACAAACATGGTGTGAGGTTTGTTGTAAACCTTGAAAATCATGGTGTTGCCTCAAACTATGACGCCAATTCAACAACAACAACATCATGCTATAGTAGTACTGTGGAAATTTTTTTAAGAATGAACAGTAAATTAAATGTATCGAGGAACAAATGTCCCTTAAAATAATGACACTGTGTTTCTGACAACCACCTGAAAGAGTTACACAAGAACAAGGGTGAATTCATTAAATGGAAACGGTGGCAGTTTTGTAAAAGAAAAGTAAGTCCCTGGCAACCACTGGTGATGTGGTCAACGTCTCATATCACGCACTGTTAGTGAGTTTCAGTCCATCACTTAACCCACAGACCACAAGATTTAGGTATGTAGAAATGATTTTAATGAGCATGTCACATGTCACTCTGTAATGAACAAGTAAAAATACAAACAGAAACCGATAATGGTAGGACAGATTGGATGGGTATTTCTACATTGTCACAAGTCAAAATCAATTTGAAAAGACAGTTGCCACAACAATTGCTGAAAGCTACGGTATAAGCTTTATAAACTTTAGAAGTGATCCATCCCTTCAGTGTGATCCTTCCAGCTACCCTGGCTATTTAGAATAATTGGAAGGTGCTAATGGGTTCAACCTTCACAACACCTATGCAATACGTAAAATCATCTCGTTTCCTAGACCTGGATATCCTAAGAACGCTACATTTGTGCAGGGTTGATGGGAACTCCTATCTTCTATTCTAGCAAAAGCAACTAGCAACTCCTAACCCTTTTCCCGCCTATGGCAGGGTCGGGTACCCATTTGTCCCTCTGACTTGGCACAGGGTGATATATTGGTCATAGTTTTTTCTGCAGCCGGTTGCCGGCCAAAGCTGCACCCCTACGCTTATTTATCGTCGGTCTAGTATTCGTTGGGGAATGCTACCGACGCCAGGGGGCGAGCTCCTACACCTGGAAATTTTGCCTCATCTACCCGTTGCATAGTAGAGAGGGTTCTTTTCCGTGCAAGTGCCATCGTACACCCACATGGGACCTCGGTTTTACTTCTCATCCGAAAGAAGGCCACTCGCGGCTTCTCTCTCGCCCGAAAGAAGCCGACCCACCACGGTCCAGTATCGAACCTAGAACTACTGGCGTAGAGGCCGAGCGTGCTAACCACTGCGCCACCGCGCCACAAATTTTATCTAGGTCCTGTTGCAATTTTGAACAGGAAGATGACTCCTCTTCCACCACCCTTGAAATGCATGTGCTGACTGAAAATAGCTCAACAAAGGAATTAATGTCAATCCTTACATCACGCGTCCATTCTGATGCCATACATACTATTGAAAAGAAATCTCTGCTGACTACCACGGAAGCAGGCCCTTTCCCACTGAATAACCTTAAAATGAATCTCAACTTGGAAATTTTTGAAACAAGTTTGTCATGCGGTACCATGACAAAGGCCTGCTTGTAGTCCAGGAAAACAACATCATCCGGCTTATCCTTATCTAGAGCTTTTTGAATATAATCCATTCGACAAGTCAGTTGAGTGTAACATGACCTCCCTTTCCTAAATCAGTACATCACATACGGTCCTTTTTAATATCTTTAACCAAAAACATCATCATCAGTATTCCCTTATCCCGCCTATGACAGGGACGGGTCTGCGGGTTCTAGCCCTACACTACCGCCCTTCTTCCACCAGGCCCCCATACAACCCCCACACTACCATATCCCTATGGACAACTTGCTCCATCGTCTGCTCTTCAGTCTCCTCCTGTCCCAGGTGCTTCCAACCATCCGCATTCCTGTAATGGACTTAACTAGCCCTTCATCTCCTCTTCTTATTACGTGCCCATACTACCTCAATGTACTCTCCCTCATTTACTCCCCCAATATACTCTCCTCCCCCTTCACTAGCATTATATATAAACTTGTATCCCTCCTCGAGAGCCCTCGTTTCCCGTTAGAAACTACAATAATCCTATGCTTTAGAATATTAACTAATTCTCCCATTTTTCTCTGTAAGGGTACCTGTATTCCACGTCCCTAATCTAAGAGTAGCCCTTTTTCTTGATGAGATTGCTCTAATTGGGGTGCCCCCAATCCAGCATCTGGAACCCGCAGGAATATTGAACGGGTTGTCTGTGGTGGGATGCCAGCCTACCCCACCTTCAAAGAACGATAAATTGGACATCTTAGCAGTGCCGGATTTAGATATTGAGAGGCCCTAGACTTTTTCAATTTTGAGGCCCGTTCTCAAGCCCTTTGGAGGCCCTTTTCTTAAGTTTTGAAGCCCACTAAATGTTGAGGCCGTAGGCTTCAGCCTAATTAGCCTAATGGTAAATCCGGCACTGCATCTTAGTGATCATTACGACTTGTTATTCTGTGAATAATACCTTTTCTGCTCAAATACAAAATCTCCAATTTACACAAAAGCATTGCGAAACAAATGAGATAACCGCATGTTAGCCAAGTGTGCATTGTCAAATCGAAAGCTTAACTTTATACATCAATGTATTTAATATTTTGTGCATGAGACACCAACGAAGATAACGTGATGCAACAGAAATTAAGAATTATGAAATTCGCACATCACAAATCATATCTTAGAGATGAATCATGACAAATAACGCGCGAAAATATCAAATTACATTCAGGTAAATGAATAATGAAGTCTGTTGACTGTGTTATCTTTGTTTATATTGCACATGTCAATATTGTTTGTATTAACATTTACTTCTTACCACAATGGGGGTTCTTTGTCGGGGTTTATAGAGGAACAATGTAATCCAATTTTGACTGCATTCAACAGTCAAAATTCGGACAGTCGCAGTTTGTCACACAATGGGAGATTTTAACGACTTTCGCCAACAGCATATTAAACAGAAATGACACATCAGTAATGTAAAGCTTACTTAAATTATGAAAATTAACAGCGCATTAAAATCAGATAAAAATGAAGTCAACTTCCCAAGGGCGCCGAGTGTTTTACAAATGTCTACAATATATGCCTTACAGTATGTGAAAAGGTAATTTCATCTTGGGTTTTCAGAGGCTGAGCCGTACGTCTAAATTCGATAAGTCGGCACCCTCTTTTCAAGTTGATATCTGTACATTACAGTATTTAATTTGGGGGGGGGGGGGGAATCAAATTATTGACTCCCTCATGGCAGCTCAACTATTACTTAAAAGTTCAAATTAAACTATTCCCTTGGTAACAGAGAGTAATTAGGTTCAAGTGTATTACAAATGACATTCGAGTAACGGGCACCATGCAATATTATAACTTACCTGCCAAAGTTTCTAGTTTGGTTGTATAATGCGATATTGGATCAAGTGGGGTAGGCCGGCATTCAATATTCCTGTGGGTTCCAGACGCCTGGCTGGGGTGTCCTCAGTCAATGGACCTGCTCAATGGACCCGCAGACCCGACCACAGGCGTCGCTAGGGTTGGCGTCACCCTGTGCGGTGACGCCATGGTGTCACCCCCTCTCCCAAAAAAAAGCTGCTTCTTCTTCTCTGGTTTCACCCCATTTGTCATGGTGTGAGTGATGTCACCCGGTGGGGCCCGCACCCCCTAGTGACGCCACTGGACCCGACCCTGCCACAGCCGGGATGGGAGTATGATGATGATTTAAGCAAGGGGTTTTGTAGACCAAATAAAGTATTGGCGCCCGTCGGCAGATGTGCGAGGGGGAAATACAGTAGCTGGAGGCAACATTCCAGGAGAAGAACAATTTCTTTTTCTCAATTTTTATTTTACGTCTTCTTAACCATCCCAGAGAAGGGGATGTGCTCTGTTTACTCCCTTCTGTGGACGCCCACAACAAAGTCATCACAGCGTTACTCTGTAACCTAGTATCTATTGTACCTACCTGATCATTCAGTTTTCTAAATTTAGAAAAGTGAAATACATATCTGCGAACATCGTCAACAATATATTTAATAACTAGAGATCATGACGTAATCATCCTATTGTGATTTATGAAAATAAAATCAAATGACGTATTATGTCATAAAAAACGAATTAATTCCTCCAGTTTCAAATAAATCAGGATTACATTAATGAAATTCTTATTTCTTATTATAATTTTAAAGACTAATTCGAATGTTGATTAAGTCGCCAGGACAGCCAGAAATGATTCCCTCGTACTTTGTTGTGAAATACAATGATTGCAAGCAATGTGTGGGACTACACCCTGAGTAATACAATGACTGCTTTATCATCTGCCAAGTTGCATTGGACACACCAGTTCCCGTGCCCGTTCCGTGGGTGGTTGGTAAGGAACGTTGGGTGCCGCAAATATGCCCTTTCCTATGTCATCTTCATCTACCTCCTCATCTTCCGCGAGCAGCCTCCTTAAGGGTTCGTTCTGTTATGGCTGCTTGGCTTACTCCCCAACCCATTAACTAATCCAGTAATCCATGAGCACTTAGTAGGCACAGAGACTTGATGACGAACTATGGTTAGCAACTATTATGCCACAGAAATCGAAATACTGGGCATTAGGCACATCAAAGTTCCAAGACTACAACATGAAGTGTAGTACACTTCCGGAAGCTTTAAAAACACAGATTCAGAATTTCGTCATTAAAAGTCCTTATGTATGATCGGCGAAGGATAGACTCACAGACGCCTGGTCGTCCATAGGAGGTATGCAAATCATTGGTGGGCAGGTTTAGAAACCAGACAAAAACAGCTACCCAAGATTTTGGTAGGAAATCTCCATAACCCCCTATTTCTGCATCCTTATCTACCGTATTTCTTTTTTCCGTAGGATATCCATTAAGATATTGAAACTGTTAGAAAAAATTGTCTAACGTTAGGATGAGCCAGGAACAATTTTGGATCTGGATTGCAGATAGATCACCATTCCCTTTTGGGTCTGGGGCAGTGAATTAAGCTGGTGACCGGTGTTGAGCTTCAATGGTGGCTCCCGAGGAGTGGTCACTGCAGTCTCACCCAAACGTCTAATAGTTGTCTAAGTCGGTACACGTCCCACTAGTGGAAATCTGCCAGTGTGCTCCCCTTGTAGCGTAGGTGGAGATTTATAGCCTAAATATGTCCGTTTAAAAACCGAAGACGGATGGCTACATTAACGTTTGTTTTTTACTGCTGAGGCTAACCACCGACGTCAGTGGCATACTAGTTCCCACACCTGAAAATTCTCCTGATCTATATCAACAGTGTAAAAAAAAAATACCCCACAGGACGCCACACCCGAAAGAAACTGCAGCACTACTACCTTTGATTTAACGCAGCCAAAATTGAATTCCCAAAAGTGGCCTCCAAGACATGTAGAGAAAATATTATTCTAAAGTGGCATTAATAATATTATATCTGCATTTACATAAGCATATCAAGGTAACCCAGACTGTTACGGGCGTAATAACAGTGTTATAATTAGAAAATCACATTTTGAAATCAGTAGATGAAGTTTTTGAATACTTAATGATATGCTAATCGAGACCAGGATTTTTAAAAGGTTATTTACCTCGTTACAAGTGCATAAATAGTAGTTATGTAGCGCGCAGATAATTGTGTCGCGTTTTCCATATATGGAGTTGTACATGTAGATGGCGACAGACAAAAAAAACATCCGACGACAGCGCCATCAAAGTTTCTAAATTTTATAAGCACAACATGGTGGCAGACAAATGCTAACTCCATAATTTTATCATTGTAAATATACGCGTTTCACTGAAAAATATACCAACAATACCTTCGTCAAATTAAGAGGAGGAGGTCAATAATTAAAATTCCAATGATAATATAAACACAAATTTGGCATCTGTGAAATATATTTTGTTGCACAATCCTTTCTAACTCAAATAGTGTCGTTAGTGAGTTGTCATGTGGGGGGACACATGCTGCTTTGTGACGTTACTTTCTGATGGAACGGGAAGTATGCTTACTGATTTCTCAAGTTGAGAACTACAAGCAATTGTCATGTACATACCAGAACAATGGCAGAACATTCTGTCGCCTGGAATTATTTTGACTTTTCTCCTGCCACAGTACATTCATTCATTAAGCTGATTAGTAGATGTGAAAAAAAAGTTTGATGGTCCACTCGCAACCCAGTAACTCTTGTCGACATGAAATCATCATCATTAAGCCCCTTATCCCGCTTGTGGCAGGGTCGGGTCTGCAGGTTCTAACCATCCACTACTGTCTATCTCCCACCAGGTCCTCGTCCACCCCACACACTACCATATCCTTACGGACAACCTGCTCCCAAGTGATTAACTGGCGGCACCCCAGCTAGGCGTCTGGAACCGGCAGAAATATTGGGCGAATAGTCTGTTCTAGTTCTAGTACTGCAAGCAACCGTGATAGTCCAAATTGGCAGTGGAGAGAATATCTCTCATTCCTAAAAATTCACTCATTTTAAAACCCCAAGGAACCTGAAGCATAGCATCTATTCTGCCATGCATCGCCTGCCCTCTATAATGGCGCCATTATAGAGGGCAGGCGCCATTATAGAGGAAGGCGCCATTATAGAGGGCAGGCGCCATTATAGAGGGCAGGCGCCATTATAGAGGAAGGCGCCATTATAGAGGGCCTTCTTCCTGTTGAGGGATGCCGGCCTACCCCACAGGCTCTTGCCGACATGAAAGTGATGTGATATTGATTAAAGAAGGATCAAAATAAAAAGTGATCTCAGTGATGGTTAAATATTTATTTATGTTTACGGAACCTGTCGCATTGATATACAAAATACATGGAAGTCAACACTGCATTGGAGCTATCAAGAGAAATATTTAAGTTGTTTACCTCTTTACTAGTACTATAATTGCCGAACAGGCCTTCCAACAGACCTTTCACTTATTTTAGACGAAAAATGTCAAGGTGAAATACATTACCAGCACTATAAGAAGCAATGTTCTACAAGGAAATCTTAAACAATTCAAAATTTGATGGCATTAAGTGAATGGAAATTCAAGTTTGTTATGTCTAGTTAGTCGGCCATCTACGAATCCTGAAAACTACGTTCACTGTCCTAGCTTTGGTCATTGCACCTCGAAGCAATATCTACAAACATGTTGCTAACAACATGCATTAGCACTGCAAGGGAAATTTATCATCAACTTTGCAGGTAGTCTTTACACGTTATTCTTCAGTGCATTGCAGAAATACATAGGATTCCTAACATGCTGCAAATGATGAAGTTTCTAGTTCTGGCGTGCAGCGGGCGTGTTAAGTGGATTTTTGTACAAAACACAGGTACAAAATACAAGGCGATGAATCTACATACTACAATTGCATATCTGAGTGTGGCGTCCCGAGAAGGAAGTAAAGGGTAGAAATTCAAAAATAGTTTGAATTCTAGACTAATACCAGAGAATGTAGAAAACAACATGTTCAACAAAATCATACAATCTCAGGTAGTCAAGAATCCACACAGACAGGTTTCTCGCTCTATGACTGTAGCATAATCAACTATTTTCTACCTCAACTCCTCCGTGGTCATCTTTTCAAATCAAAACTCACATTATTCACTTGTATCCCCACACAGGCTGCTAATGGTGCCCTTTGCAGCAGCAGAACATAGCTTTTGGTTAAGGACAGGGTTCGGAAATTACGATTTCTAGGCATCTATATGTCCGGAGAGAGAATAACATTATCTATCCCTTTGTCCTGACTACGACAAAACGACTGCCTGGTTTATACGGTTATTACTTAACGTAGGCTTATCAGCCTACCATCTATAGATGTGATTTACCTACCATATCTGAAAATTTTGCCGATCTACACATACTTATTGCCCTCCAATCAGGGGGATTCTTTTGCGTGTATGTAGTGTCTAGGCATTTTATACATCAAGCGGGTTGGGAGCGGCGAATTGCGTTGGACACACCAGTTCTGGTCTGATCACTGAAGTTAAGCAGCGCAACTCAGCTAGTACTGACATGGGTGGCCGCTTGGGAAAACTGAGTACTGCTAATACCCAAAAATCGTTGCAATGGTGTAGTGTCTGTGCAGTTTCTGCATAAGAACTATATATGCTGTGGACGGGGCTCTAATGACCTTTGTAGTTGAAGAGCCCTAAAACACCAACAAACAACAACAAAACAACAACCAAGCGGGTTATCTAGTACGAAAGAAGCCACCTGCTGTGGTCAGGATCCCAAGTCACTCTAAAGGCAAGCACACTACCCCTAAGCTACCGAGGTGAGCGGGTTAAAAAGATTAGAGAACTGGCATTTTCGTGACTGGTTCTCGACCTCCTGTGGGTTGTCTTTTGCGAACACGAAATAATAAAGGGGTTATTACGACTGTACTTCAGATTCCATACGTGACAGGGGTGGAGATGATAGATTCACTATTAGCAATAAAGAAAAAAAACTACAAGGTCAAAAACTACACAGCTCTTGTTTTAAAATACAGAATTCAGTTCTGTAAAACAAAGGTAGCCTACTCCAAAAGTAGTCTTGACTACCTTATATGTTGTCACAATAAAACTTATTATAAACCTCATAGGATCCTACCACGAATACTGTTAGCGGTGAACACAACCTAATACAGCATACCAAACTTTTTGATTAACATGACTGCTCACGAAATGTAGCTGTAATGTAGGTGTCTTTTTTTCCGCTTTGCAGTCCACATAACGTCGTGGTTCAATTCTGCCTTTCATCTACATAAATCATTTTTTCCCCAGAAAGAAACCGTGTTAAGAGGATAAAAATGGTTTCTTATAGTTTCCATTAAAGAGTAACCCAGATATTCAAAACAGAACCGGGTTAGCACGACTTAAGAGATTTCTCGCTACTTTCCAGATATTTTACTTAGGAATTTGAGAATTTTAACTATAAAAAACGCATCATGTACTATATTTAAAAATCAAATTTGGGATAAATTATTTACAAACGGCTTTTCTGCTATATACAACTAACCGCATCAAACTGCCCAATAACTTCAGGGTAAACACCTGCAATAGCAACAAGCCGAAGGAACGTCAGAGCGCGTAGGCGACTTGATTTATTCGTTCTAGAGATGCATAATATGAGACACCCACGTGGTTCACAGGCGGGGGAGTAGAATGACAGGCAATCATTGAAGTATAGTATTAACAAGAGCCAGAAAGTAAATAACGATTTTAAATTTTAAGTGAAATGAAATTGCATTAACCTTTATAAAACGCTACCAATCGAAGAAAGCCCAAAGTGTAGTCATACAACTGCTTATGTTCTTGGAAGTGAGGTGCTGCGTATATGACGCACTTTCTTGAATGCTTGATGGTAAAACTAAAACAAGTCTCTTAGGTTCCTCAAGGAGACAGCATGGCGTCCAAACCACAGACGGAAAAAAAGATTTAGGCTATAGTTAGCTATAGGCAAAATTCAAACAAAACCAGAAGACGATTTCAAATTTTCAACAAGGTTATATATACTACACGAAAGAGAGACCGCGAAAAACTAAAGTGATAATGGACGGCCCTGAATAATAAAAGTGAATAATAATTTCATGGACAGTGATGTAAATGATATAAGGACCAACGTAGAATTTAAATTCGGTAATAAAATCTCTGGTAATCGTCCAAAAATACACATTGCGTTTAACATTTTACCTTACATTTCTTTCGAAATTTGCATAATTAAACAATGTCGTCCCAAATTGTGGCATTAAATATGACGGCTATCGTAGTTTACATTACTGGGATACATTCTCAACATTAAATCTCACAAAAACATAAATCAAGGACACATTACACGAGCAATCTTTGCATTCATGGGTATAAATAACTACGTCCAATAACAATTTATACAAAAGTGTGATGCAGAAATTTTTGATAGGACGATTAAAGTCATCCATTACCGCATGTGTGTGTGTGCATTGGATTGCTAATCGCTATTGTGCAATAGGTCAGACACCATGCCATATTATAGCCAACAAAGCATTAATTTACCTGCCAAAGTTTCTATTTTGGGTGTAAAATGCGATGTTGGAACAAGTGGGGTAGGCCGGCATCCTCCCACAGACAACCCAGCCAATATTCCTGCGGGTTCCAAACGCCTGGCTGGGTGCCCCCAGTCAGAGCGTGTTCAGTGGACCCGCAGACCCGACTCTGCCACAGGCGGGATAAAGGTATGATGATGATGATGATTAAAGTCATCCATTAACCTCTGCTACACGATGTTCTGTTGCTGGTCATTTATTTAACGGGTTATGCATGCGAATTTTACCGATTTCCACGAACATTTTGCTCTACTACTGTATGTAGAACGGGTTCTTGACGTCAGACATACTACTGGAGGACAGGGCATCCGACGAAAAGCGCACTTTGGTCGTTCTTCCTGCCAGAAAGAAGCTATCCACTTCAGACAGCATCAAGCCTACAAAAATCGACTCATTAATTAAACGTGATATGTAGTCACCAAAGAGGGGCAGGGGCGAATTGCGTTGGACACACCAGTTCTCGTCTAATCACTGAAGTTAAGCAGCTCGACTCCAGCTAGTACTGGCATGGGTGGCCGCTTGGGAAGACTGGGTACTGCTAATACCGAAAAATCGTCGCATTAGTGTAGTGGCTGTGCAGTCTCTGAATGAGAACTATGCTGTGGACGGGGCCCTAATGACCTTTGTAGTTGACGGGCCCTAAAACACCAACAAACAACAACAACCAAAGAGGGCTAGGACACACCAGAGTTCACTTGGTAAGGACTAGTACAGTCTTTCTGAGTGGTGCACCCAGGAATTATCTAGTACTATATTTCTTTATCAAATTTACTAACCAGTATGGATAACGATAAATGCAGAGGGACAAGATGGGGACCGGACCCTGCCATAGACGGGAAAAGGAGTTAGAACAGCTCCCTTTTTAAAACAAAAGTTACTACCCACTCCACACACTCGTCATGAACTTAAAACAACAGATTTCTTTCAACCGGTTCAGAAATCTATACCGGTCTTTCTTGAAATTCAAAAAGCCATAATGTTGTTTTCGAAATTATTATACAGTAAGTTGAAGTAGCAGCTGTATAGTTAATGCAGCCATCATTAACTCAAGTGGAAAAATACCACCCATTATTATTTTTACTTTATTAATAATTACATACAATGTACTATCTCGTGTTTGTCAAACATGCTTTATAGTGCGAGTGATCATTTTCTTAAAACAGATCATAAATTTAAAAAAAAATATCATTTCACCCTTTTTTATTACCAATAGTCTATAAAGAATGAGCTTAAACTTAGCTATGGGAAGATCACGTGGCTTTATAAGCGATTTTACCGCCACCATATTTTGTCTGATAATTGTAAAATGCGGCACAAAGTAGCCTATACCACCTGGTAGGAAGGTCACTGAAAGAATCTGGGGAAATGGTTGAGCCATGCCGGGAGCTGACCCTGGGATTTCCCCTCCTCTTGTTACTTATTCTAAACAGAGATCATAGTTTTTATTGAGACGAAACCTTGACTAACATCGCTAGTTATAATTCCTTATATAAAGCATATTTGAGCGAAATGTATTTTTTTTAAAGGGAAGTTCATATGCTATATATTATATTTGGACAATTTTGACAAATGGCTAATATTTCTTCGTAATTGTAACGCTAATGCTTTCATAGGTGGGAAAAAAACATCTTAATTATAGGAGAATGTGGTTCTGAAGGTTGCTTTCATTTTTGTGGCATGACAACGTAAAATGTCCATTATTTGCGGTGTGGAAAATATTCCACGGAATATCCTTCACAACTTCTCATGCAGTCAATCATTACAATTATTATCACCAATATCATGACTTATAAAATGTAGGTTTATAGCAATAATAACAATAAAGCAACGAATTAATGATTTTAAAATATTCGCAACTGGTGTGCAATTTTTTTGAGGTGGCGGAACATTTACTACAGTAAAAATATCATCAGGGATCACTTTACTACCCCGAGATTCTCGCTCTCGCCCGAAAGAAGCCAAACAACCGTTCCAGGATCGGACTGTGACCAGTGACCCAGCACGGTACCTCTCCGCCATCAAGACGGGGTAAAGAAGTTTAAAGGGTCATCCTTCTGAAAAATACTACTACCATGTCGTTATCTTTAGTAACCCGCCTAGGTGGCGCAATAGACAGCGTACTCGATTAACTGCGCCAGTGGCTCCATGTTCGATACTGGATCGAGGTGGGTTGGCTTCTTTCGGGCGAGAGAGAAGCCCCGAGTTGCGCTTTCTTTCGGATGAGCAGCAAAACCGAGGTCCCGCGTATAGTGTACGATGCCAGTTGCACGTAAAAGAACCCTCTCTACTATGGGAGACAAAATTTCCAGGTGTAGGAACTTGCCTCCTGGCGTCGGTGGAGTGTCCCAACGAACAGTAAGCGGACAATAAATAAGCATAGGAGTTGCAGCTTTGGTCGGCAACCGACTGCGGGAAAACACTGTCCAATAGCAAAATATCACCCTGCCACAGGCGGGAAAAGGGGTTAGGAGTTGCATTTCGTTATCCTAAATGGTTATAGTCTACTTCTCTAATCAGTACTCCATTACTTTACATCTCCGACAGAACCAAGACGGAAAGAGATTGATGAAGGGTAGGGGAGTGAGTAATTACAAACATAATAAGTATGCTATAGCAGTAATGTACTTGACATTCCAAATAAAAAAACGTGTGCCGATGACCATTGGTCGTCAACGAATGTTATTCCTGTCAACAAATTCATCCTCAAAAATCAGATAAAATAATCGGAAAAAAAGTTTTAAAAGTTACCTTGCTTCTTTCATATTAAGAGGCAAGTTTCGAAAAGAAGCCCTCGTCCCCGAGGTCAAGAAACCTAGGTTCAATCCTCTCGTTGGACCTCAAACCCGTGGGAAATTATCTCCAATTCACAGTAATTTTGATGACCTGCTTGGCCCGGTTGATGATCTCTTTATGGACAGCGTCCATCACAACGACAATTTACGAAATACTTTAGAAATTCATTTTACGACAAGGGCAAGAAAGGAGAACATTCAAATTA
This sequence comes from Trigoniulus corallinus, assembly GCA_013389805.1. Classification (NCBI taxonomy): domain Eukaryota; kingdom Metazoa; phylum Arthropoda; class Diplopoda; order Spirobolida; family Trigoniulidae; genus Trigoniulus; species Trigoniulus corallinus. The sequence goes on along the minus strand of JAAFCE010001036.1, from coordinate 31,727,089 downwards.
AAACGAGGGAACAAATAACAAAACAGTGCCGCCGTTGTTTTCAGGTAATCTCTCTTGTAGCGAGAAATTCTGAGTATGATTAACACAGATTCAAATCAGGCGGGTCCAATTAAAAATGACTTAATTAAATAACGATGTTAGCGAGTAGAACCTTTAATTAATTATTCGTGAATAACTGCGACTAACATAGACTGCAACGAACAACAGAGTCAAATCTTGCAATGAATTACTGGAAGATAACAGTAGCATAGCACTACATCGTTCCCAGCACTTTCAGGAAAAAAAAAAGAAATTCTGGAAAGCCACCAAGACTTTACTCATAGCTAAGTGAGAAGTTTTATGAGAGGCGCCTCTTCTCAGATTTTCCGAAGATTTAACTATAATAGTACTGCCGGCCTGATAAGGAAGTGCATTTACTGCCACAAATTTGAAACAAAACATACGAGCATTTCTCAATAAGCAGCACAGCAATTCTAAGCTGCTGAAAATACTTAAGAGTACATAAAATGCATTATAAGCAACATTCTACATCAACAAACAGCTGTCAATAGACTAAGGAATTCCTGCTTTACATGATACCCAAAAACACATGAGTTATGTCCTGTTAGTACACATTTAAATATCGACCATGTTAATTTTAGCTAATTCTTAATCACTTTCTCAACTATGGCAGGGTTTGGTTATCCGTTTCTCTAAGCAGAACTGGAAACAATGGGCAAACTGCTAGGCAGGATTTCTAAATGGTTGCAGACCTAATGCCACAACCCTGGTTGCTTAACGCCGGCCTCACATTTTATAGGGAAATGTTATTGACGCGACGCAAGGAACTATCCGACGAAACGCATAATTGGGGAGTGTGGGGGAGGGGGGTCTCCTTATCGTCCGAAATGAAGCACCAACCTAACGCCGCAATTCCTTTGCTTATTTAGCATCGGCCCATTTGTTTCTTTTGGAAAACTTTTCCGCTAGCGACCCAGGAAATTTCTAACTGAGAGTTTTGACGAATGAGTTCTTTCGATAAACGTGCAGGTGATACCACACGGGGCCACCCGACTTTACTTTCCATCCGACGCGACGGAAGGCATACCTCGGTGCCTCTCTCCTAAAAGATGCCATCTGCCTCAGTCAGGATCGCATCTGCAACCACTGGCGTAAGAGTAAAGGAAGAGACCTTTGCTCCACCAGACAGTCAAGAGAAATTCAATGTCTTTTGAAATATCTTTCTCTCATACCCCAGGAATTTTATTAACACATTTCTCTAAAAGCTGCTTGTCAAAGTTGCAACCAGTTGTGGGGTGTGAGTCCATAAATCCGTCCAGCTAAAACTAAAATTTTAGTCCCTATTAGGTGACGAACGGTGTATGATTTCTGTCGAGAATTTTTTTTTGGTCAACTCAACGAATTCTATACCTTCTCCCTCCTAAGAAGTTGAAGCAGTACAACTGGTTGCTATGTCACTGGAGTGAATATAGCTTACTACTGTATCTTTATCAATAGCTCTGACATTTATATAAAACGAAACAACTACTCTGCAGTCAAACGTCATAATATACTCCAATAGCTTACACGATACTTCACGGGGAGCGGCGAGTTGCGTTGGACACACCAGTTCTCGTCTGATCACTGAAGTTAAGCAACGCAAGCCCAGTTAGTACTGACATGGGTGGTCGCTCGGGAAAGCAGGGTACTGCTAATACCCAATAATCGAAGCATTAGTGTAGTGTCTGTGCAGTATATGCATTTGAACTATACAGTGGACGGGTCTCTAATGACCTCGTAGTTGACGGGACCTTCAACCCCAACAAACAAACAAACGATACTTCACGATAGTTATTACACTACTATAACTTGTCTACATATAATACACAATAACAAGTAAACCTGACAATTACCAGAAGTCATAATCAGAGTATACTACTTTTCGAGCCATAACAGTGAAGGATAAAGAAAGTAAGGTCCTGCTCGTCCCACCGGAGGTAAAGAGGGGGGAAGAGTACTTCCAAAACGTCTTGAATGTTGCGGGGAGGATGAGGACTCCACCACCTGCCCAGCATCTGCAGGGGTGGTGGACGGTGTAACAGGAGGAAGTAACCTGGGGGTGGTGGACATGGCCGAAAAAAATGTGGGAGAATAGGCTGAGGTGGTATGAACACGTAATGAGAAGAGGGAGCGAGGAGCTCGTTAGGGCCATACTAGGAATGCAGGTGATCGGTAGCACCCGGGGCAGGGGGTGACCGAAGCAGACGTGGGAACAGGTTGTTCGCAAGGATATGGCGGTGTGTGGGATGGACAGGGACCTGGTGGGAGATAGACGGGAGTGGTGGCTAGAACCCGACCCTGCCGCAGGCGAGATAACTAGTGAAGAATTTTCTTCGGTAAGATAATGAATACGGTAGTATAAGCTTGAAACGTGCAAAATGTGAATTATGATCCACCCATTCATCCATTTGAGAAGTGTAATAAGAATCTAAAATCATTATAAAGACCCATTATCTTACACCCAATCCCCGTATCGTTTCTATCCTACCGTTTTTTCACCTTCGTTGTTTTTCCTTGATCGTCCCAAATTCATGAGAACTTGAATTCGAGCCACAACCGGGAAATAGATTTGACAACGATGAAAGATTATCTAGTTATTGGGATTGTCTAATAACTCGTACATCATTATCATCACCACCATCATAATTTTTCACACCCTGATTATACTCGACGCGGTGGCTCAGGTTAAGTGACGTCGTATGGTTGTACTCAAGCAATATAGGTCTCCCCTCATGAGAGTTAAAAACCAACGACCTTGGTCAAAAAAGGGTAAGAGGAACCTGCATACTTTGAGCTCAAACCCATTATGTGCGACTCCCACTACGAATGACTTCAGTTCTCAAATTGAGACCGACTTCAACTTGTTCTGAATTGCGTGGCAGCCAGATGCTTTTTTCTGTTCGCATCCTACCATCTCTGTTACACTTGACTGAAGGCAGCCTGCTGATGGAGAAAATGGGTAAGTGAAATACTGTATACCTGAAGAGAAAATTATCCTCATACCCTTATCCGCCTGTGGCAGGGTTGGGTCTGCAGGTTCTAGCCCTCTACTCACGCCTATCTCTCAACAGGTCCCCATCCACCCAACATACTACCAAGTTCTTACATACGACCCTGCTCCCACTTCTGCTTTGGTCTTCCCTGCTACGGACCCCGGGTGCCTCCAACAGCCTGTATCCTCATAATGGACTGAGGTAGCTCCTCATCATCATATGCTCATACTACCTCAATCTATTCACTCACCTTTTATGCGATGCCCCCCCCTCCAATCACAATCTAATGTACTCATTAACTCTGTTCTCGACACCTTACTCTTGTACCGCTGCATTCGCATGAAGCACAAAAAACTGGTACCAGCAAAATGACCATGAATTTCAGCAAGAAAAACCCACGCAAGTCGGATGAAAATTCCCAATCAGATGGGATCTAATCACAAGTCGCAAGTACAGTACAGTATATGCGCGTAGTCGGACGACTGAGTCGTCGCCAAAGTGAGAAGCCTCAAAGAAACAAACAGCCTGGAAACAAAGGAGGGGATCATTCGTGTGTAATCCATTTAAGGATGCGCTTGTCTACTTGGCGTGCTTTCATAAAGGATAACTGCACACTTGTTCCAGTAGGCATTCCACCGAATTCCATGCTTCCACTACTTTGGTTTCCCTGTCCTCTTTAATTGTATGCTATAGCTACTTCCAGACTGCCTACGTCTTTGCTAAGTTTCTGTCCTACCATACTCGCATGTTGTACAACACTACCTTGAAATTTTTTTGCCTGGTATTACATGTCATCTGTTTAGTAGCACTGACATTAAAGTACAGGTGATGACAAATTCTGCGAAAAACAAAGAGCCACGGTCGGTCAACCAGTTGGTTCTTTTGGAACCACGCCCATTCTCGTTACTACGCACATGAAATGTTTTGCAAACGAGAAGCCCCCGACCGCTCCACCCTTTGCATCAGCTGACTGCCTAGTTTGTTTAATAAGCCAACTCAGTTACAACCAATTCAATTGTAGAGTGACAAAACTTGATAGTCACCTTGCTACCGTTGGTTTCATTTTTGGACTAGCTACGACACAGGACAGGAAAGGAAGCTCCCTTGCACCTGTAAAAACACGTATTACAGGTCCACACATTGACTTTCGGGATTGGAAAATAATTGTTCCCATCTACACAGTATAATTATGATGATCACGACTACGGAATATCACAATATATGGGTCAATAACATAGCCCAGCTTGCCAGGGCTTCCTCTAGCATTTAAGTCGCCCTGGACAAAAAGAAAAATTGCCACCGTTAGAGACACCTACCCTTTTTGAATTAACCATGTCGCTCTTTTATGGTGATTGATGATACGGTGCCAAATGCCACATTTGGATTTCCCGCCCTGGACAAACGTCCGAGTTGCCGGTCCCTGCAGCTTGCTCCCCGAAAAATGCCTCCTTGTGAGCCGTGAGTGCCTTAGTGAAATTTTCTTATCCTGCTTTTTCAGTGTCGGACATTCTCACTAGTTTCACTTCATTGAGAGCTCTAGGAATTTCTGAAAGTTCGTCAAAGATGCGAGTAATACACATGTATGTTTATTACCTATAGATTTATCCGGGTTTATTCCCTTCTTCGACAGTCGTAATGTTTTTTATTGCGTTTCAAGATACTGTTAGCGAATTATGGTCTGATTTGTGTTATTTACCTCATCGTAAAACGTGCGTAAAACGAAACATTCAATCCAACATAAACACAACTTCAAAGTAACACTAGAAATGTAACCAAAACCAAGCATATCAAGTCAGTCACCTGAAAGTCAGGATGTGGCTCACTGGATGAAAAAAACAGTTTGGCAATAGTGTGAGGTGGTGCTCTCAGTCTTTCATTGCATAAAATCTAGACATTGGACAACTCTGAAAAATTATGAAATTCAATCGCACACTGTAGAACGTATTATTAAATATGTTGTGTCAAAATAAGCTGCTTTATTTATTCCTCATTTACCGTAAAATCTCACGTAAAGTCCGCATCTCAAATATAGTCCGCAATTTAAAATTCCTAATGTAGCCAGTGGCGCAACTTGTAGGGGCAACGGGATCAAATGAATTTGAACATGAAATTTCAATTGCTCTGACGATGAAATTGAAATGTGAAAGATTTTATATTACATTATCATATAAATAAGAACGTACTGTGTAAAGTCGTGTTGTTAAGTGTAATAAAAAGTTCAGAAAATGAGGGGCACTTTTCATTGAGAACCCTTGGTTTCATTTATAGTCCGCCCTCGCATATAGCCCGCACTAAATGACCCTATGTTTCGGGTATAATCCGCGGGCACTACGTGAGATTTTACGGTATATTTATTTACCTGATTTTAATATCAAATGATTCTTACACACACATAATTACAACCCTACTTAATTTTTACTAATCAATGCTACCTGTCTGTCTCCGAGGTCGGGGTCACCTAAAATTTGTTTAGATAAAATGAGGTCGCACATAAAAAACAACTTGAAGAAGCACTGCTCTATGACATTTATGTCATATGATACTAGTGAAGGTTTCGCTTAACAGCACTCCGAAGAACCCAATACTGTAGTTGCTATACAACAAGTGTCCATCCGAATATTGCCGAATACGCCTCTGGAATGCCTTAACAACAGCAGCTAACATGAAATAAACCAACCATCTTACGACTCAAGAAACAAGCCAGATGTCGACCATTAAAATTGTGGAGGTCAGTGTCAACTCAATGTTTTGCGCTCACTAATTAACTGAGTTCTCAATGATACTAATTTACACTAACAAAAATAGACGCTTTATGGCAGTTATAATTGCATATGATCATTTGACAACACTGGTCTTCATAATGGTTTACAAATATTTTGTAGGATGATGCACCTGGCTGTTGCCACTTTCCTGCTAAAGAGTTCCTGTCGTCAAGCAAAATAAAATAACCTGTTTACCTAAGGAAATGAAATTTGACAGACCTACTCGTGAGAGTGGTAAGGATCTGACAAGCTCAAGGTCTAACTGCCTTTAGAGAAAAAATCCTCGGACAGATAAGCAGACAACATGTCTCGCAGATGTAGGTCGAGAAAAAGCTGCTGCCACACTTTCTTCAACATCAAGAAGACACATTTTCAATGTCAAACATGTGCCGCAGCAGAAATGTTTGTGGGTCATAGCCGGAGAGGCGAAACAGTTAAAATTTCGCATTTTATTAACTCGGGACACGAACTCTCATTACTTGATTATCCTGAAGAATGCCTGTAATAAGAACCGACGAGGCTCACATTGAGTTTGCAGGAGGGTAGTGACTACCAAAGAAATATTATCTCATTTTAGGATGATAATTAATGGCAAACTCTCAACAGCGAATGCAGCCATTTCTATATACGTGATTATTCTGACAAAAAGTACTATTGTTCACTCTTTATTATCAAAGTTCAAAAACGAAACTACACCACACATCTGATATTTCTGCGTCACATATCAATTGTAGTTTAAAGAAGGGTTGAATGATGGAGGTGGTTACTCGGGTTTGGATGTTATATTTAGGCCCACATGTTTTTAAAACATCGAGTACTGTATTATGAAATTACTAAGCAAGGTAACAACGAATATTAATTAAAGGAAGGTACGAAAGCCCAGAGAAACAAAATGTAGAGGAGATTAAACATAAGCACAACACTAAAAATTAATAACTTACTCGTATGTTTGAACATGTAAAGTTATGAGTAGGAGGAGGAGACCTTGAAGCAATTGAAATTTCATGACCTTAAGTTCAATCTCTAGAAAGACAGTGGCTGAAATGTGAATAAGGAAAAAAATCATTGGTTGTTGCTAAGTGGAAAATGCTATTGTTGAGTCTTTCGGGAACAGGATTAGCAGCAATGCTCCCAACAAATACACAATACACGGGCCTATATATAAACATATCACGTTGGCAAACAAACAAGACACTTTTTCAAACCTGAAAACGCCCTTCAATTCCGACACTATAATCCTAACTTACTGTATGTGCCAGTGTAGCTCAACATTCTAAGTTGATCAACACTGAGCTAAGAAAAAATTCAAACAGATGAGTTGCTATGTGAAAACGAAAGTTAACGGCCATGGACTTGGTATCTAACAGATAGACTCATATGAATCACAAATTTTATTTTGGTAAAAAAAGTGTGATACGTAGGCTACAGATTATATAGTATGCCCCGGTCGTTTCTCATGTCTGATTTTTGATCAACTTACATAACAGGTTCTCTAGAGGGCCCAGATAAAATTAAAACTTCTATCTTGGCAACTGGTGGCCTTTAATTAATTTTTTTTAATGTGTGAAACTCTAGCAGTCACCTATCTGTTTAGTCAACCACTTAACTAGTTCGTACAGTATATAGACGGCACAAAAAAGTTGCTTGTTAAGCGACAGGCTGTCTGGTTAACTGTTGGCGGAAGTTTCTTTGCAGTGGCCTCGTTCATATAACCGTGGTTCCTCGTACCACCAGACTATTACAGGGTGTACCAGAGTCCAGTGGCAATGATACTACCATTGATGTCGAATTTCAGTCCACTGCATACAGTATAATATTAGCTTCACTTAGATTCTGCATTATTACATACAACATTATAAGATAAAATGAACTCCACTCCTGAAAAGGAACTTCTACAGCATATGATATTAACACCTTTAGCAAGGGTGCCATACCATTTCTCGTTATTTTTCTTGTATTTGACTGTTCTGTTTGTCGGATATACAGTACGTTTCTGTCCATATGTGACGAACCGCATCAGAGGATGGCTGATCACGGTTCATTTTTGTACCATTCGTATGTGAAAAGATGACATAAATAAATAAAACTAGGAGCTTTAGTCATCTACGCATGTATAGTATTATTAATTCATGTTTGGGGGAAGGGGGGTAGGTGAAATGCGTTTGAGCATGGAATGTCGGGCGACCGACTAAGTGTATCTCCTCAGACAGTACCTACTAGTGTATCTCCTCCTGGACAACATTACCTAAACATTACCTAAGGTAATGGATCTCAATCCATGGTCTGCGGAACACTGGTGCTCCGTAAAACCACTTCAAGTGTTCTGCAAAACAAATTTAAATGCACAAATAAAGGTGTTGGAAAAAAATCAATACAATTTAAAATAATTTTTGTATGGGATTGTAATCAGCAAAAGCCATGAGCCTGACTCCTGGTGCATTACATATACAGTTATTGTGCAATAGGTCAGACACCATGCTATATTATAACCAACAAAACATTAATTCACCTGCCAAAATTTATATTTTGGTTGCATAATGCGGTGTTGGAACAGTGGGGTAGGCCGGCATCCCCCACAGACAATCAGCCGATATTCCTGTGGGTTCCAGACGCCTGACTGGGGCGTCCGCAGTCGGAGCATGTTTAATGAACCTGCGGACCCGACCTTGCCACAGGCGGGATGATGATTGTAATCAGCAAACACAAATGACATACTTGTTCGCTTTATAGTTACATAAAGTGGTAGAAGGTACCAAGTGTAGAAAGTGTACAACCTACTTTAAAGTTTATGGCTAATTGTAAGTGTATCGTGCAAGAAAAATGTCATAGTTTAGTGCTCTCTGGCTTCAAAAAAATTGAGAACCAATGACTACGTTCTTTCTTGAACCCTTAGAGCTTCATACGATCTCCTTGGTCTACCTCACTCTTCATGTAGTGCGTCCCCTACATAGCACGAGACCATGTCCCAGATGCAACGGCGAAGCCAAGGGGAGGGTTTAAACCCCCCCATTGTGCAATGGCTGGCAATTTGTTATCACGGATCAGTTACATACACCCTATCGCCTATTCCTGGCTACGCCAGTGCCCAGATGTCTCTTCCCTTACGCATAATATCAACAGTGATGACCTACCTCTGCCTTCAGCATTGTGCGTCAAGTGGTCCATCTGCTTCAGGCAAAGAACGGGTGATGGGTTTTGTCGTCCACTCCAGGGCAGCACGGGCATTCCGCCGAATTCGTTCTTCCCATCTTGTACAGGGAGAGGCGAAAGTACTCATGTCCGCTCAGGAACTGGGTGACAAATTGCGGTTCCCAGGTCGCCTGCATGTCCTCCACTTTCCTGTGGTAGATATCTTGGGCTTCCTAGTAAGGAGGGTAATCGGGATTGTGCAATACACCGCGAGACATTTACTACAGGTGACAGCATACACACCATATGAGGCCACAGATAAGAGAGGAAGGAAAGGCAGCTTTTGTCTCTCCCGAAACAGGAGCCACCAAATTTGGTCAGGATCAAATATGAAACATGGGATCATCGATGGTACTTCTAAACCACTTAGATGGGCTGAAGCATGCGACAATAAAAACATCTGACTAAGGTAAGATTGTTACCGACGGTACGAGGTTTACTGCTCCTAATCTGCACATCACAACAATTCATGTTGCCACTGAAGATATAAACAAGCGTCAACGAACTTACATAACAAGTGTCATCAATTAGCAATACTCTTAAAGTGTTTTGGTGGTAAATGGTTCAATGGCAGACTGAAGAAACTTCTAGAAGCTGGTGTTTGAAAGTCATTATTCTGAATGGGCAGTATTTCGGAATTTTTTAGGTCCTAAGCTATACAAATCGTCACAATGTTATGACGTGGACTATGCTAGGGCCAGACCTCGGTATAACTATGTTGAGACCTAAGCTAAGTAAAACGATTCAATGGCATTCTATTAATAGCCTATCAGCTAGATCAAAACCCCATCCGGGCTCATATTTTAAGTACACTACTGAAATAAACCAGATGACTTCGCGAGCCTAATGGAATGTGCAGTGATGAAGTGACTGCTCCTAATGTATGCAACACGAACAATTCACATTTATCTAAAAAATAGTAATGATGATTAAGTACAGCCATACAGTCTCGATGGCCTCGATGCCAAAAGCTGATAAAATGAGCCCAGAGAATTCTACATCAAAAATTGGACTCCTGATCTTAGCATTATGCCAAGAAAAACCAAAAAAAACGTTGAAATTTTCAACAGCTCCACAACTTTGCAGCATAACTATGCTTTGTTTCTTTATAATTTCCAAATCCATTTTAGCATCGTCCCGTAAAATCTAGTAACTAACAATGCTAAATTTCGAATGAGTGCGGAGAGGTGAATTGCGGTGGACACACCAGTTCTCGTCAGATCACTGAAGTTAAGCAGCGCAACCCCAGCTAGTACTGGCATGGGTGGCCGCTTGGGAAAACTGGGTACTGCTAATACCCTAAAATCATCTCATTAGTGTAATGTCTGTGCAGTCTCTGCAAAAGAACTATGCTGTGGACGGGGCTCTAATGACCTTGTATCTGAAGGGCCCGTTCAATTCGAATGAGTCCCTGTTCAATGAAAAGGGGATCAGAGTAAGTTTCTTGTACTTTGTAAAATGACATTTACACATAAAGAAATCTTTTCTGCAAGGAAAGAAGTGTTGATCTAGAAATTTCAAGGTTTGGCGCAAGCAGATTTTGCGTAAGCAGCAACAAGAAAATGGTGAAAACCCTTTTATAAGGAAGAGATAGTGGCGACTTCTTACTGCTCCAAGAAGATATTTTCACTGTAGCTTTCGATATTTAAGTGTACTAGGAACTCGTTTCTCGTAGAAACCCTGGTATTTTTCTTAATTAGCTACACAAATATGTTATAGCCTTTTACCTACTGCTCCCTCAACATGCCATACGTAGAGTATTGATTGTCGCTGTTGATGCCCAGATGAGATGCAACCAATCAATACTGATTTGGTGTCGAGTTTTGTTACCATGTCTTTGTAAAGGGAGGGCTTAAGAAGGGTTGAACAAAGGCGGTTCAAACTCATACGGCCATCTGGCAAAACTAAAAAAAACATGTTTTTGTGGCAACGAAACTGAGTCTGAATTTAACTCGCCAACAATAACCGGATTCCAGAAGTTGAAACCGATATGGGGGGGTTCTGAGAGCGTCTTGAACAATGGTTTCAATCCCGCAGATAATTACAATTTACGAAATTATTTCTTCACTACAGAATATTAGTATGACTCAGGGTTAAAGCTCAGCGATTTCCTAATCACTCTAAATATGGATTATGACGGCAATAATAATGTGCACAATTATTTACGATTAGGCTGTCGACAGTTTCACACAATTTTTACGACCTTCAAATTTATGTAATGTGTTATCAAATAAATGATTAAATGACTATTAGCGATAACATTTGGATTCTGTAGCATTTTAGTAAAAATTACAATAGCAGTATCAACAAAGTTTAATCTTAAGTTTCGTGATCTGAGGAATGATCAACATTAAGGGCCTTAAAAAATGTGTACTTTAAAACAAATAAAGTGGGCCAGCCTCCTTTGAAAAACTCAAAATTTAAAAAGGATCAAGGTCGGAACAAACGTTAAGCTTTTATACTTCATGGTGTCATAAACCTGTAGAGAAAAAGTTGTACTATAATTCGAATAACTTCCACTTATCTGGTGGATGTTAAAATACGCAATATCTAATCACATTAAGGATGCAATATGACTCCCAAACACAAAGAAAGTCCATCAATATAGTGATAGAAACTTTAAACAATCATCCCACTAGGTTCTTACTGCAGATAATCTGAATTAAACTCCGAATACTGAGCATTACTTGCGCCAGATGTGTTACCGGTAGTACAGACTGTGCAGCAAGTTGTGTGACTGACAACCAACTTTTCTTTTTACTGCAATTAAGGATTACAGTTATGCGTTTGATGGAGTAATGAGGATGAAAGCTTTTGCATTGTGAAGTGGAGGGAAACGGTTGGTCTTTCAGTGCTTGTAATGCCCTCCATACAGTGCCAGATTTAGATATTGAGAGGCCCTAGGCTATTTCAATTTCGAGGCCCCTTTCAAGCCTTTTTGAGGCCCTTTTCTTAAATTTTGAAGCTCGCTAAATGTTGAGGCCCTAGGCTTCAGCCAAATTAGCCTAATGGTATATCCGGCACTGCCTCCATATATTCCTTAAGTCTTCTCAATTTCAGCAATGTTTCATTTTGCGTAGCATGGAAGGGCCTTTACAGTAAATTGAAGGACCGTTGCAAGTTTACCAACAATGGAATCGGGCGTTTAACCTCGCACGAACAAGTGTATATTCAACGGATATGGAACACAGCACGCTAGCCTCTAAAGCAGGGCTTCCCAAAGGTGTCGGTATCGACCCCCTGGGGGTCAATGTAACTTTAAAGGGGTGCCAATGATGATCAAGGGGTCGATTGGGGGTCGACATTTAAACATTTATTTGAATGCATTGTTCGTTACTTCCTTTAAAGGCCAACAAGCAGCTCCTAATCCATTCCTCACCTATGGCAGAGTTGGGTACCTATCCTCTCTCTGAATGGACACAAGGGTGATATATTGGACAGTGTTTTCCCCAGTCAGTTGCCGCCAAACCTGCGACCCAATACTTGTATAGCGTTAGCCTTTGGCTCATTGGGGTACTCAGTCGAACTCCTACACCTGGGTATTTCACCTCATCTAGCCATTGCATAATAGAGGGTTCTTTTATGTGCAAATGCTATCGTGCACCACATGAGACCTCAGTTTTACTTCTCATCCTCAGGAAAAAGCACTTGAGGCACTTCTCTCGACCGAAAAGAAGCCAACCCACCTCGGTCCAGTATCGAACCGAGAACCACTGACACAGTTACCAAGCACGCACGCAACCCAAGGCGCCACCGAGACGGGATTTTGCATACTGTATATCAGGTGGAAATTATAGAGAAAAATGTAAGAGGGGGTCTATGAACTAAGCCCATACTTTTAAAACGGGTGAATCTAAGAAAAAGGTTGGGAACCCCTGCTCTAAAGGAAAGCGACCAATACAGTACATCAACAATATTCCCATTTTTAAATATTTGTCTATATTACAAATAAAGGCTTGGTTTTATTTTAACTTAGTTAATTTTTTGGTAGTGCTGTATTAGGGTACCCGTACACCTACTATAAGCCCGAAATTCGTAGAATTTTTTTCACTTTTTGAATTTGGTTGTCTTTTGAAATTAGATTCCTTTTATATATTATTTTCAATGTTGTTTAATAAATATTACAACTGCCTCAATTTTACAAATAAAATAAAAATTTAAAGAAAAAAAAACTTTTAAAAAAATGGATATTTCGGAAAGAAGAGAACCGCATGAAGGTGCTAGCCCTAAGACCCGGTACAAGCCGTACACTGAAGCACTTGGATAGTTTTGGATAGTTCCCTAAAACTTCAAGGGTGCCTAACCATTTCCAATCACAACCTTTTAATACGTCAGACTGAGAAGAGAGAAAAATCTCCATGCTATCTTCATTGATTCGGAGAAGGCTTATGACAGGGTTCCATGACAGGTAGTTTGAGAAGTATTACAAAAACGGGGTAGAAGAAGGGTTGATTCCGATAGGCAGGATATGTATGACGGTTCGATAGCCACGGTAATTACTCCTTGGAGAAATACAGGAGGCTTCCCAGTGAAGATTGGAGTACAACATTCTGGCTATGGACGAGCTGCTGAATTGGAGACAGGCAAGTAGAGTCCTGTGTAGGAGATGCTTATTGCATTGGAGACACCAGTTCTCGTCTGATCACAGAAGCTAAGCAACGCAACCCGAGCTTGTATTGACATGGGTGGCCGCTTGGGAAAGCTGGGTACTGCTAATAACTAAAAATTGTCGCATTAGTGCAGTGGATCTCAACTGGTGCTCCACGGAGCCCTGGAGCTCGAAGTGTGCGGACGCCCGGGGCACCACTGTCTTCTCTATCTATAGTTGTAGGTGTGGTTTACGTATTTGTGTTCTCTCGCTACCCTGTACCCTTCTAACGTTTTCTGCTTGTGGTTTTCTTTCTGCGGTGGCAGTGTGCTGATCGTTGTCCAGCGACGAACAAGTGGTTGAAAACGAAGGATTTCCGGAACAAGAACTTGTTTCTAAAACTTTCCATATTAAATATTTGCCTACAGTCATTTCTTCGCATGTTTAATTTTTCAATATTGCTTGAATCAAATATAGGGTGACCATGTTTTCCGTGGGCTAATCCGGGACATTAACTCCTCCATCTCTTTTCAAAAAAAAATATTTAAAAAATAAATAAATGAAAACGAAAGATCCAAATACAGTTAAAAAAATATTGAAAGTATGAATAATTCGAACAAAATGATTACAGTCTAACTTATTTATAAGAGACTTGGATAAAAGAGAATCTCGGTTATAAGAGAGAGCACATTTTGACAATTTTGATTTGTCACTCGGATATACGAGAATAATGAGACTGAGTGATCCATGCTGAACAGTGTATGTTATGCAAGACAGACAGATGACGTCCTGCACAGGCATTTTATGATGTGGAGCATATGGTGGAAAGCAAAGCTTTAAAGAAGCAGGTTCAAAGCAAAATCACAGATTTCTCCAAATGACCATATCCCTAGAGTGGCTTATTGCATTGGACACACCATTTCTTGTCTGATCACTGAAGTTAAGCAACGCAACCCCAGATAGTACTGGCACGGGTGACTGCTTTGAAAAACTGGGTACCACTAATACACAAAAATCGTCACATTAGTGTAGTGTTTATGCAGTCTCTGCAATAGACCTATGCAGTGGATGGAGCTCAATGACCTTGTAGTTGAAGGGCCCTAAAACGCCTACCAACCAAACTAACCATATCCCTATGGATAAATACCAGTATACTGTAATATACTATATAGTTTTTAATTTGCATGCAGTCTGGAATATCCCTGTTGTGCATTGTTATTGTGCAATAGGTCAGACACAATGCACTATTCATCATCATCATCATCATCTCACCCTTCTCCCGCCTGAGGCAGGGTCGGGTCTGCGGGTTCTGATCCTCCACTCCCGCCTATCCCCCACCAGGTCCCCATCCACCCCGCACGCCTCCATGTCCCTCTGCACCACCTCCGCCCACGTCCGTTTTGGTCTTCCTCTACCCCTGGTGCCCCCAATCACCCTCAGTCCCGTAATGGCCCTAATAAGCTCCTCCTCTCCCCTTCTCCTAACATGCCCATACCACCTCAACCGATTCTCCCTCATCTTTTCTGCAATGTCCCCCACTCCCAAGCTACCTCTAATGTAAGTGTTTCGGACTCTGTCAGCTCGTGACACCCCACTCATGTAGCGCAGCATTCGCATCTCTGCCACTTGCATTTGCCTTTCATGGTTCTTCCTAGCTGCCCAACACTCTGATCCATACAACATAGCGGGCCTAACGACAGTTCTATACACTTTGCCCTTCAGCTTAATTGGGACCCGTCGGTCGCACAAGACCCCACTTGCTTGTCTCCATTTCTGCCATCCTGCCTTAATCCTATGTGTCACATCGGAATCTATCTCCCCATTGCTCTGGAAAACTGATCCTAAATACCGGAACTCTTGCACACCTGGTATCTTCTCACCCCCACAGCAGATCTCATCCCCTTGTCCCTGGCCACTGAAATTGAAAGCTAAGTACTCAGTCTTCTTCATGTTCACCCTAAGGCCCCCCTCTCCATTGCCGTTTTGATGTCTTGGAGGCCCTTTTGTGCATCCTCTTTTGACTCCTCCAGCCTCCCCACATCATCGGCAAATGCCAGACACTGAGGGGCCCATTCCCCTATTCCCGTTAGCAACTCATCCATTACTAGGGTAAATAGATATGGGCTGAGTGCTGACCCTTGATGCACCCCAACCTGCACGTTGAAGCATGCAGTGTTTCCCCATGCTGTCCTGACCCTAGCCATGGAACCATCATACATATCCTGCACTATCCTAATATGACCCTCATCCACTCCTTTCTTTCTTAAAACGCTCCATACTACCTGTCTAGGGACACTATCATAGGCCTTCTCCAGGTCAATGAATACAGCATGGAGGTCTTTCTTTGCTGCTCTGTATTTCTCTGTCATCTGTCGTAGAATAAATATTGGTTCCATGGTGGACCTACCTGGCATAAACCCAAATTGATTTCCCCGGACACTAGTTTGGTTTCTGAGACGACATTCTATGACTCTCTCCCACAGCTTCATAGAGTGGCTCATCAGCTTTATGCCTCTATAGTTTCCACAGTCCTGGGCGTCCCCTTTACCCTTGAACAGTGGAACTATCCAACTCTCTCTCCATGCAGATGGCATCCTGTCACCATTGGCTAACTTGTTGAAAAGCTTCCCTAGCCATGTAATTCCTGTGGTTCCCAAGGTGCGCCAAACATCCAGGGGTATCTTATCAGGGCCTACTGCTTTCTGGCCTTTCATCTTTTGGAGGGCACTGATTATTTCATCCTCCCTTACTGTGTCCACTGCCAGTAGAGTAAGAGGGTTGCTATCTGTGACTGTTGCATGGTTGGCAGCATTTAAGAGGCTGTGGTAGTATTCTTCCCATCTTTTTATTACCTCTGCTGGTTGGAACAGGACCCTACCATTGGTGTCCTTGACCGTTATGGCCCTGGTGACATCCTTACTAGTTCTGTCCCTGGTCTTGGCCAGTCTAAAAACTGCTTTCTCTCCATCCCTTGTCCCCAGCTTTTCATATAGAGCCTCATACTTCTGGAACTTGGCCAGGGCAATAGTTTTCCTGGCGTTTTTCCTTGCCTGAACATAATCTGCCTTTGAAATTTGATCCCCTGTTTCTCTCCACCTATGAAAAGCCACCTTCTTTATTTTTATGGCTGCTTCCACATCCTCATTCCACCACCATGTCTGCCTACCCTGGTAAGTGCCTCCTACTCTGCCCATGCCTAATAGCTCCTCTCCACATCTCCTAATCTTCCTGGCAACCCTATCCCACATGGCATTAGCTGGCCCATCCCAGTCCCAGTCAACCTGTCTGAGAACCTCCTGCTGAAATTCATCTGCCTTGGTGGGTAACTTCCACCACCTGATAACTTGTTCTCCTTTCCAGGTGTGTTTCCTGGCTATCCCCTTTATTAATAAACACAATGCACTATTATAACCAACAAAACATTAATTTACATGCCAAATTTCTATTTTGGTTGTATAATGTGATGCATCCCCCACACACTACCCAGCCAATATTCCTGTGGGCTCGTGAACCTGCAGATCCAATCCTGCCACAGGCGGGATAAGGGTATGATGATGATGATGATACTGTATAGTTTTTAAATCTGGATTTTTGAAACTGTTTTGGAATGTTATGAAGCATAATCAACATTAAAATTGAGAATTACAATACTGTACTTAGAAATGCATACCATATTGCAAAATATGGTCGTTTTTACATGGTCTGGATATAAGAGAAACTCGTATATAAGAGACTATTTTGGATTTCCCAAGGTGTCTTTTATATCCGAGTTCGACTTTAATTGTATTTTGCCGATGTGACTCCCCACACACAAAAAATGCTTCAAATGGCCCAATGCTGCTAATGAGAGGCTCCAAAAAAATAATTCGATCCATATGTGAAAATACTCATCATCTCACC
Organism: Trigoniulus corallinus; assembly: GCA_013389805.1. Taxonomy (NCBI): domain Eukaryota; kingdom Metazoa; phylum Arthropoda; class Diplopoda; order Spirobolida; family Trigoniulidae; genus Trigoniulus; species Trigoniulus corallinus. Next base: position 31,709,618 of record JAAFCE010001036.1, on the reverse strand, counting down.
CTTACCCCACCTGTGGCAGAGTCGGTTCTGCGAGTTCTTATCCCACCAGGCTCCCCTCCACCCCAAACGTCTCCATGTCCTATTGTATTACCTGCTCCCACGTCCGTTGTGGTCTTCCCCTACTCCTGGTGCCACCAATCTCTCACACCCCCAAGCTACCATCATCGTTTCAGATGCTGTCGGATCATGACACCCTACACTCTGAGCACTTCATGACTGCCCTACACTCTGAGCCATACAGCATAGTTGGTCTAACGACAGTTTTAAAAACTCTGCCTTTCAATTTATTGACCGACCCGGTGGTCGCATAGGACTCCACTTGCCCGTCTCCACTTTAGCCATTTGTTTGGGGAAATGCCCTTATCCTGCCACGGGCGGGATAAGGGTATGATGATGTCCATACGGCAGACTCCTATTCATACGAAGAACTTGCATACCGCTTTTCATTAAAATATCAGAACCTAAAGCCCTACCTTTTCCAACTTATGACGTGTCTGGATACCCATCTGTAGCCGTCGCGTCGGTACTTGATATATATGGGCAACTTGTGACGTTGTGATGTCCCATACCCCATACCCTTGTTAGCCGCCACCGCTGGGCTACCTGCCTGTTTGGCGACATTATAATAATAAATTGAAATTGAACTTATGGGACGATATTTTTAAACAGCCGGCTGCTGACCTAATTCCACAACCTTTACTTGTTTAACTTTCTGGATGCAATTCCTGAAGCCGACGCCAAAGGGGACTTCGTGCACCTGAAAATTTTGTCGACCTATACGAATATTTTACTCCACGAACTCTTTCACATGCAAGTGCCGTGAAGGGAATTTCAGCCTTACTTCCGGAATACGCACTTAGGGCTTTCCTCGCGAAGGAAAGAAACTATTCGCTTTGGCTGGATCGGACTTGATTCCATGAATTCACGAATCAAGTACCCAACCGACCGAGACATACTGTACGCTACAATCTTACAATGCCTATTTTAATGATTTTACTCTCCAAACTACACCAAGCCGCGCAACAAGCATGAGGTTCCAGATACCGGAAGTCATTGACTACAGGATGAAATATGAAAGAAAATGCACTTGGTAAGCTCTATCAAAAACTGTACATTGTTATTTTTAATACTGTACTAGCATTTTTTTTTTGATATACTGTAGCTTTGCAACAACTTTTTAAATGTATTCCACAACCACAAATTACTTATAAACATAAATGACAACTTTCGTAAGTAGATTGACCTCATTTTTTGAAACCCTTTCAATCGATATTTTTCTAAAGAACCCTAAATTTAATGTTGCTATGGTAAACTCAGTCCACTGTAGTTAAAACTTTGTGATAATCCTATAGACTACCTTCCTATCTCATAAGATAGATATAAAAAGCATTTATAAATCACTAATTGTACAATTAGCAATGGTAATTATCATTAACCAGACGGGGCGTAGAAGCGTATTTAAATAAAAAGAAATGTGGTGGACAAGGTTACTGTAGTTCCTGCGGCCAGTAATAGGAATTAATGACTCCTGGGGCTGTTAAAGCAACAATAATCACGATTAAACTATACAACAGGCGGACATCATGAGGTGTTAATTAGCATTAAAATGGTTGATGAATAAGAAATAGAAACTTAAAAGTACAGTTCAGAGAAGTTTCTTATAAGAAGAAAATATTGGAACATATTCTGCAATCCTTAAACACCAACAGCTGGAGCGCATTATCCACCCAACTTCATTTCTGGACACACTTGGGTTATTTATGAGTGACCCACCCAACTCGAAGTAGGTGAGTTTAATCAATCACCAGCCACACATACAAATTAAAATACCGTGCAAAGGTGGCAAAAATGCACTTGGCAAAACTATCAAATGTTTACTTGAAAAATTGGTATTTCGGCAAATCGTCCACAGCTCACACATACTATAATCATTAACAATCTTCATTAAAGGGGTTATACAAGGGACAATCTAATAGCCGGTATTTCCTCCTACTCCCAACCAGGTCCTCGCTCATCCCACGCTGCTTACACTTATGTTTGGTCAACCTATACACAACACTATCTTGGCCTACTCGTATTTTCCACGTCGTCTTCCCATACTATCCCTAATGTATTCATTTCTTATCCTATCTCCGCCACCCCACACATGTACCTCATTTGCACACTACAGCGACTTGCACTGTATTGTCGTCAGAGCCATCCCGTTAAAAAAAGAGGGACCTGGTGCTCCTTCCAATCACTAAGGCTACGAAATAGCCTGCCTCTAAATTCATTCTTACAAGGGGAAACATGTGAAGAAACTTTTAAGCAGTGTAACTACAGACAGTGGTGCTGGTAAACAGAAACCAAATTACATATGGATGTTACAGAGTGCAGTGGCTAAACTTTTATTATGTGATCCAGGCAAAACGTTGTTGTTGGCAGTAAGAATAGATAACCAGTACGTCGTAAATTAATTAAGGTAAATTGGATGCCTTAAATCTGGTTTTAAATTTGGCTACCATCTCCTTAATCCAACCTAAGCTGAAGCACAACTTTTCAAACAAAAAAATACCAGTGAATATCCATCATAGAAACTGTTGTATACTGAAAGGAAGTTACAGTATTTAGTCACAAATGCGTTATCGATATACGGTATGTCATCATCCTTCGTTAGCAAACTGATTTTTCATTAATAGTGGAGTCGGGATGCGGGGAGGACCAAGTAAAGCAAGAACATGAAGAGGGTGAAAGAAGGACTCAAACGTGCAAATTGAAACGGTTTTTATAGCACGGTTTGCCGAGAGAATGTAAACAGCCTCCCACTCCCAGATCCCTAACAGTTGTAGCTTTACCACAATAATTAATCAGCCAAAGCATTTCATTGGTTTCAATCTTGTTTGTGCATAATGGGGCGATCCTAATAAGGACTAATTGGGATATTAACCGGGTGGGAGAAGGATTCAGGGAGAGCAATCCAGCAATTGCTCTCCCCTCAGGGCCTCAAGGGGGCGCATATTTCAACTGATGCATAATTCAACTTTGCAACTGATGAGGCATTTTTGCATTGCCAACCCCATTTCTATACTGACAGTCCAATAGTTGCAGGCCAATCTGCAGTTGGCTAAACCACTGACGATGTCACATTGTAAAAGGGGCAGTAGAGGACCTATTGTAATTGCTATGTTATGTTACACTAATGAGTTGGGGGGGGGCAAGCCATAGCAGGCCGAACCCTTAGGAGGCTGCTCGCGGGAGATGAGGAGGTAGGTGTACAGGATGTAGGGGAGGGGAAATATGCAGCACCCAATGTTCTTTACCAACCACCCATGTTGGTACTAACATGGGCTTGCGCTCCTTAACTTCAGTGATCTCACGAGAACTGGTGTGTCCAACGCAACTTGGCTAGCTAGAATTATACTACAGGACTCTTGAATATTTTAAAATATTTGTGGCGGACTTATTTTGAAGTGCTCCTCCGCTGATCAGCCACTGATATTAACAGTGGTACATCGAGGTCACACAAATCTCAGTTCATGATCGTGAACAAAACGGAATGATGAAGTTTATGAGGTGACGCGACGTACTGTAAAGACAAAGGTTCCGTTAGTAATTAACTAACACATCACATCTGTCAAGCACTTCCTTTGTGTATGTACATGCCCACAATTGTAAGCAGCAAACCGACTGCGTATCATGCCAAAAACATTCCATAGCCTTTTAGATAACAAATTCAGATCAACAATCCTGAAATGGTGTTACCCCTGTAGACTCGAGCATTCGCAACGAAGAGAACAATCTTCTCCAAAGCGTCATCATTTTTAACGTAGCAGATAAAGCAATACAAAGAAATATTATGATATAATACTATCGTCTGCTTCTCATGTGCACGATTAAAGCTGGCTGAAGTGATACAAAATGCGAAATAAACTGCTAAATTTGTTTCATACAAAATGAACAGGTAAAAAATATGTAATAGCTAATGTAAGGTATGTTAGCCATATTATTTAATAGGGAAATATAATTTATCGGTACACTGCACTAAGACAAATACATTTTTTGTGTTATCTCATTACAGGTAAATTACTATTTATGTTTGGCTGATGATGGATGATTTTAAGAAATTAACTCTACACTAGGTAACTACATAAAATAATAATCGTTGCCGTTATTTATTTTCCTTTGGGTCCACTAAGTCAGAAATAGACCACTTTATACGATTTATTGATACCGTTATCGGTGCCACCCTAAGGATACTGTGCATGTCGCGGTAAAAGTGTAGTTTAACCCAAGGAATTATTTCGTCATTCGTAGCAGATGAAATGTGGCGCTTCGGTCAGTATAACTTCGTCAAATACTCGTTCCAGGGCCAAGAACTTAAAGGTAAACAACTTCATGACTTTATTTAATGAATATCTTTTTCGTTATTTCAACTGGAAGCTTCCGATTTATTTAATGATTTCGATTCATGAATTTATTTCTCGTTATTTTAACTGGAAGCTTTCGATTTATTCAATGATTTCGATTCATGAATTCATTTCTCGTTATTTTAATTGGAAGCTTTCGATTTATGCAATCGAAAGCTTCCAATTAAAATAACGAGAAAGATATTCATTAAATAAATTTATGAAGTTCTTTACCTTGATTTCAACACGCCTAATATTTCGCGAATCACTTTCATTATGTCCAAACGATTTAAAAACAATAGCATGTGCAGCAACCCCTGGAACGAGTATTTTGACGACGTTATACCGACCGAAGCGCCACATTTCATCTGCTACGAATGACGAAATAATTCCTTGGGTTAAACTGCACTTTTACCCATGTCGCTTCAGCATCATACCCTTTTACAGCCTTTGGCAGGGTTGGGTCTACGAGTTCTGGCCCTCCACTACCGCTTATCTCGCCATGTCTACATCCACCCCACATTTTTTGTTGTTGTTTGTTGGAGTTTAAGGTCCCGTCAACTACGAGGTCATTAGAGACCCGTCCACTGTATAGTTCTAATGCATATACTGCACAGACACTACACTAATGCGACGATTATTGGGTATTAGCGGTACCCAGCTTTCCCGAGCAACCACCCATGTCAGTACTAACTGGGCTTGCGTTGCTTAACTTCAGTGATCAGACGAGAACTGGTGTGTCCAACGCAACTCGCCGCTCCATCCACCCCACACGCTAACATATCCCTCCGTAAAATCTGCTCCCACGTCTGCTTTGGCCTTTCTCTGTCTCATGTGCCCAATAACCTGTATCCCCTGTAATGGGCCTAACCACTCCACCTTCCCTCTTCTCATGTCCCCCACTCGTAAACTACCTCTAATGTACTCATTTCTAATTCTATCTGCCCATGACTCCTACCCACGTACTGCACCACACTGGTGTGAAGGCAAGAACTGATTCTGAGCCTAATTGAGTGGTGGAGCACTAAGCTGAATCTTCGCGTGTCTGAGTCCCCTTGATTCGGGCTGATTCCGATTGATTTAGTTTCCTTTGGTGTGAAGGTGGCCTTATTATTAACTAATACAATAAGGGTTTCTTCTCCTCGTAGCATTTGCAGTATGATGCATCTTTTCACAGACCAAACAGGCGAAATGCATTTCAATAGCTACTAAATGTATATTTATGCCATATTTGCATAATACATGATATAATCCATACTTAGTTGGTGTCATTACACATATCAAGTATGCTCAACAACTTGTTTATGAATTTACTTTTTAATTCCTTAAGACCATGGATTTATAATGATACGCCAATTGTATTTATGATTGTTGTAGTGAAGCCTTGCCTGCTATTGCCAGTCAGGTATTTGCTAGTATTTCTCTCCGTTTTTTCCTCATGTGATCCTCCTGAATTCATCAGTACTTACCCTGCTACAGGCGAGGAACGATTATTAAAAACTACTCTAGTGAGAATAATTAATTACACGAAGCCGTACATATATATTATCGAGCTACATAGTCATTATGTCCAAAGATAAGAAAAACATTTTGCCACCTCAAAATGCCTGCCTAATTACGGGAAATCATGACCGCCGAAACACATTAGATAACTCAGACGTTGCCTTGGGATGGAGATGAAATACGTCCTTATGACGGCCCTGCCGGAAATTATACTTCCTGATTTTAAAGTTGTTTTTTATATCACATGTTAAAGAAAGAAAAGAAGTAAATTGTCCCGATATTAACTTAGAGTTGCAAATTTAATTTTAGTAAACTAAATGAATGCCTGCTCTAGTACAAGGGTTTTCTACCAAGAGTACATATAAAACCTACTACTGTATGAGAGTGAAGAAGTACAACTGTTTTACCTCTTACATAACACTGTACTGTGTAACTACCTCGTTGCAAAACAATTAACAAATATAAATAACTATGCAAGCATCTTATGAAGCTGGAAGAGGAACGTGATAAGTATTACCAAAACAATGGTAATGATGACTGTTGTGCATTCGAAAGACTTGCATAGCAAATGCTCATGTATTGTAGGCAGGGACGGGCTAGGGACAGGGTAAGCAAGGACAACTGACAGACCTTCATAATGTTGATTCTGCTCCTAACGTACCTTCAGCGACGAATTTTCAGTGTTTCTGGGTATTGAATCAAAAGCTACAGGATAAATCGAAGACATCTAAACATGACTTTTGCTGTGCAGTTGCAAGTTTCCCTTATTCTGAAAAGCAGGCGAAATGTTCACGGGGTCTAATGGATTAAGTGTTGGAAATCTCTACTTTAATGCATTATTTAGTGCTGAAAAACCTCAGTTTTACGAAGAAGCTTGAAACGTCCTCAAGGTAAGTTCAAAATACATTTTTCATCTCACGCTACTATAATAGTATTAATAGCTCAAATGTAACTATTAATAACTGCATGGTAGGCACGCTCATCCAATTCAATATAATTTTAAAAACGGATAAAGTCTCCAATGTGGAACAAATGATATACGTTTAAGTTTATATTATCGATCCATCCCTTCGTTGGATTTGATTGCACCAGGTTCGAGTTTTCAAGGGCAGATGTCGAACAACTAGCATCACACAGCGAATACCTACCCACATGAATACGCCCATTTCTTTCCTACCATTTCTTTCCAAAACGCCCATTCCATCAGGTCCATTTCTTTCCTACCTGATGGAAGGCAGGTACAGTATCATCCTTATGAGAAAGAAAGCCATGATGTTGGGCAGAGACGAACTGGCATACTTTGAGATCAATAATCAAGGGTAATTATCGATAGGATTAGTATTGTTCCTTTCAATTAACATAACAGTTGCATAAAAGATTTTAAAGCTAAGTGAAATATTGCTCAAAGTAAAGAAATTTAAAAGTTGCATACATATAAGTGGATCCCCCAATCTTCGGTGTTGAAAATAATTTGAGAAACAGCTGCCAAAGTCTCATTTTTGCAGTTGTTCCAACAATACATGGGGTTCAACAGTTAATCACACAAAAACGGGGTAATAAAACAACAATTAGACCCTATTCGAAAAACATTGGGCATTGAGAAAACTGTCAATGAATATAAAAACAACACTGATTGGAAGAAGGTATTGATATTTGCTTGAAACGCCTTGTCTACTTTGAATTTCAAGTATTCAATATTAGTGATGTGATGCCATTATACAGGGGTTGCTTTCTGATTCATCAAAATCCCTCTGACAGATACACAATAATAACCAATATGTGTTATCATAATGCATCCAGTTTGATATCCAAAAAATAATTAATGAAAATGAAAAATGTTATTTGCAATGTTTACTATTTTGGAAAATTAAGAAATGCAAAAGGCAAGAATTAACCGTCAACATTCAAGCTGATCTAGTTTCTATTCCATATTTAAATAGGTCTATGGATGCCATTGGCCTGATTTCAACTATTCGATAACATAGATACCAAAATATGTGATCTATTCACAGAAATTTCTTATAATCACGTCTGAAAAAAATAACATGGCTATTTATAATTTTTTAATTGAATAAATAATTAAAAATTCTACTTGTGACCATGTTTGCAGTTATCAGCTATGATGCCATCAACATTACTAAAAATCGTTTTAGTAAACATTTACGCAAATATTCACCTACATAGGAAATAAATGTCACACGAAAAATAATCGATTTTCATATTCCATTCATTGAATCCTTTCTTCATATCCGAAATTATTTGAAGGTCACCCTAATATGTATTTATATAATCCATGTTCTTACATAAGACATACTAAATTATTGTGTTCATCGTAATTTGAACTTACCTGGTGCATGACACTCGAATCCCAAAAGAGTCTCCATGTCGGATGTTCATCCCATGGTAATGAATAAAAAGACAATCTCAAGCATTCATTTCCAAAAATAATTCAATGAAAGATGAATTAAAGGAATGAAAAACACTACTAAGAATTTTCCACTTGCAATCCACTTCTCCCACACAAAACCTCGAGTCTCGCAAAATCTCGTCGCTAGGCACGATGATCTCAAAAAAGAAAGATTCCATTCAAGCACAGTTGATACTCCTATTGGTTGATTTCAAGGTTGCAACGTCATTGAATCAAGTCAACATCGTTTTTTTTCTCACTTCCAAACCCTATGTACAGTATAGTGAAGATTGATGATGACGGTAAAAATCAATAACGAGAAATATTCCGAAAATACGTACTCATGTAACTAATAGTTTACTATTTCAAATTACTTAACCCTGCAATGCTACTGTTCGAAAATGACCCCCATTATGCTACACAGGGGTACAGGTGTACCTCAATTTCAAACCCAGTTCTCCATACTTAACAATGAATTTATTGCATTTACAGTGCAATTTTATGAAAGAATAATTCAATCATTGATCAGAAAAATAGAAAGAGTATCATAAGCAATTTGAATAATTTTAATCAGCAATTTGAATAATTTTAATCAGCAATTTAAAGAAAATGGATATTTTGCCCTTTATGCGCTGTGAATGGCTTTTCCTGCAAGGCGTGCAAGCTTTCAATGCAATTCCTATGGCCATTTAAACATTACACAAATGCTACACAGGGGTACAGGAGTACCCCACCCATCATTATTTGAATAATGAAAAGCAATTAACCACCAATCTGTGACTTATCAGAAAGTTCTACCTACCATGTGAAAATACAGTGAATCCCATTGTGCCAGGGTCACCCACAGAGAAGAGAGAAGAAAAAGAAAAACCCTGGGGTACACCAGTACCCCTGTGTAGCAATGGAGAGTTAACGGCACGCAAAAGGAATATTCCGGAAAGGAAAGAGAAGTAATGGTTGCGTACACTGCGTTCTCTGGAAGCGAGGACACAGCAGGAGAGGATAGGAGGAGGAGTTGATTAGGTCCATGTGTCTACTTGCCTTTTGCTTCTTTATTTAATTCAATTTAACATACAAACTACAGCCCAACAATTAAAGTAAAACTGAACCGAGAAAATAGGAATACAGAACATGATTAAAGTGGACACAATTCAAAATACACTTATACTTAGAGCAATCAAAGATTTGGGAACGCAGAGATAAAAGGGAGGGAATTACACAGAAAAAAACAATTAAAGGGAAAACGGAGAATAAATCCTGACATGACAAGGAAAATACAAATAAAAATCTGCAGGTCGACAGATGTTTGCCAAAATGAAAACGAAAGATAATGCAAAGAATATTGCCCTATGTCCATTCAGAGGGACAAGATGGGTACCCGACCCTGCCATAGGCGGAAAAAGGGTTAGGAGTTGCTTTTTCTAATGCAAAGATTATTGTATGCTACTCTAAAGGCTCACATACACGATCAGTTTGGTGTGTCACGTTCTTATGTTCCTTTTCTTTAAACGTCATTTGATTGTCCACACCAACCAGTAATTCTACCGTTGCCATTGTGTAATTTTTTAAAGATAACGTGCTATCCATGTCTGGGCATGCGGAGAGCCTCTAATGTGAAGAACTGATGTGAGCAAACCCCACACACGCTCACTTCTAACTGACGTCAGCCCAATGTGATAGAATAATTTATAACACTCAATAAAATTGATTAATGCAATATCCTGGTTGAATAACTCTACATTGAATTGATATTATGCAATGCAATATTGTACATGAAAGAAGCATTAGGGTATACTCATTTCAATGCTCCAGAAATGTCATTAGGAGACCCCCATTGGAAATTCACTGCAGTATCCTCTGTTAGGCAAATGGTTTGCAAATATCGCACCCCCACGCACTGGACGTGATCATTTCCTGGAACGCTTGCCATAGTTTTCTCCCGGAGGCTTTTAAATAAACCCCCTTCCTACTGTTGGCAGTTTTCACAACTCTGACTGAAGACACTCAGCCCACCTTTCAAATCTTACAAGAGTATTGGGCAAATTTTAGGTGAGAAAATTTGACCAACCCCACATACTCTTGTACACTTGATGAGCAGCAGTGGTACCTCCAAACTATGACCCACAAAAGAGAGCAGAACCAAGTCAACTTGTTCCAGTATACACCAAGTACTGCTAATACCCAAATCATCGTAACAGAGTAGCGTCTGTGCAGACTCTGCGTTGGAACTACGCAATGGACAGCGCTTTAATGACCGTTGTAGTTGAAGGGCCCTAAAACACCAACAAAACAAACCAAATCTGCTAACACCTGCCTGCAATCCTGCGAAATCATGAACTCAGTCTAAATGAAGCTGATAAAAATTGATATTTTAATCAATATACTGTAAGATCAATTATCCTTCACTAGCAGCTCATCTACAAGATCAGCAGTATACAGGATTATTGCTTATTTAATACATTTTTGAACGAAGATGATAATAAATGTATCGTTTATAATATAAAGGTAATAAGAGGGTTTTTTGCCAACTTACTAAACAATGTTTATCGTATCGTTAAAACGACAAGCGGGACTCCGAAATTTGATATGTGAGATTATAGTTCAATAAAAGTGACACATTGAGTAAAGATGTAAAAGACTTCTGTTGCTAAGCTAACTCTAAATGGCTAGCTGATATCAATCGATGAACAAATGAAAAAGGATTTTGGAGTCATGTAAGTTATCTCCACGGGCAGGGAAAACTGCTAGGTGGCGCGTCTCCAGGTGGTGGGTAGGACATTCCTCACTATGAATGGGAGGGTTGGCGGCATGAGAAGCCAGTCCTTGCACCGGGAAGAGGGGAGCGAAATAGCTCCCGCCCATCGAAAACTAAAAATAAACATGGAAGGAAAGCAAAATGAAAATTTAAAAACCGCGGTGTAGGGCATCGAATCCCCAGTGCTGACGCTCGTCAAGGGTAAGTAACTGAGCCCCGTACCAGTAGTCAGGGGTGTGACCAGTCCCTGGGCCGTCGTTATCATGTCTGCAATGTCAAGGGGTGGAGAACTCGGCTCCCATGGTAGATAATGCATGGAGTGTTTTCTGTGGGGTAGGTCAGCTACCCCCCCCCCCCCACACACACAACCCTTTCAATATTCCTGCCGGTTCTATTCGCCTGGCGGGGTGCCTCAGTCAGAGCAGTCTTATCAAGAAAAGGGACTGATCTTAGATTAGATACGTGGAATGTGGGGCCCCTTGCAGGAAAATCAGGGGAATTATTATTCTAAAGCATAGGATGATTTGTGTAGCTTTCATACAGGAAATGAGGTGGAAGGCGGATGGCTCAAGGACCCTTGGGAAGGGATATAAGTGTATATATTCACCTTCATCATACCCTTATCCCCCTGAAGCAGGGTGTGGTCTAACATATCCTTAAGAACAGCGTGTTCTCACATCTGCTCTCCTCACCTATTTCCCTGGGTGTTCCCAACCCCTTGTATTGCTGTAATGGACCTAACGAGCTCCTCCTACACTCTTCGAATTACGTGCCTATACCACCTCAATCTCCTCTCCCTCATTTTCCCCCGCGATGTGCCTTATACCCCCATTCAAGTACCGCGGCAGTCACATCTTGGCCTCTCTTCTTGGTCACATCTTGGCCTCTGATCCATATAGCATATCTGTCCTAACCACTGCCCTGTAAAAATTCACGTCCAACTTCATTGGGGCCCTCCTATCACACAGGACTCCGCTTGCCTGTCTTGCTTTGGAACACTGATCCTAAGTACTTTACCTCTTGCAGCTTTGTCACGGAATGTTTATGTTTAGTAACTTCATGTTTATCTTTAGTCGTACCCTTTCTATTGCTGCTGTAATATCGTTTAGGTCTTTCTCTGCTTGCGTGCAGATCTTTCTTTGCCTCCCCCCCCCTGTGCTTTTCTATCATCTGGCTGAGAATGAAAATTGTTTCCATGGCGGACCTACTTGGCATGAACCCAAATTGATTTCCCTGACACTAGTTCCATCCTGAAGGTGACATTCCATTACTCTCTCCCAGAGCTTCATAGAATGGCTCATAAGCTTGATCCCTCTAAAGTTACCATAGTCTTGGACATTATCTTTTCCATTGAATAGCGGTAGTATCCAGCTCTCACGTCATGCAGTAGGCATTTATCTCCATTAGCTATCCTATTGAAAAGTTTCCCTACCACCTGATTCCTAGGGTACGCCATTCTTCAATGGAAACTGTGTGGGCCTACAGCTTTTCGACCTTTCATCTTCTTAAGAGCCCTGACAACTTCCAGATAAGAATTAGGATAATTGTCAATGTCGTCCTCTCTGCAGTATTCACGAGGCTGTGGAAATACTCTTCTTTACCTCAGCATGGAGAAACAGAGCCCTACCTTTCCCATCCTTCACTTTTATGGCTCAGGGTATATCTTCAGCTGACGTATCTCTAGCCTTGGCCAGTTTAATGACTCCTCTTTTCCCTTCCTTTCTCTCTAACAGGTCCTAGAGGGCCTCATACTTCTGGTGTTTGGCCAAGGCAATGATCCTCCTAGCTGTGGTCTTGGTATGCCTATAGTGTACTGTACTTTAAACTCTTGGTCTCCTATCTCAATCCACCTGTGGAATGCAGCCTTCTTTTATTAGATGGCTGGCTCTACCTCGTCATTTCACCACCACGTCTGCCTGTCCTGGGGTGAACCTCCCACTCTAGATCATAAGACGTATGGGCTTTGAAAATTAACAACTGACTGCAGAACGATAAATTAATTGTTTATTATGTAAGTAATTTCGACATCTCAGCACAGAAGTTGAAGGCGACTTACCTTAAAAGTTTACCAACCTAGTAATTCATTGTTAAAATACTATAGTTGCTTTTTTACTATTAAATATCACAAAAATGAACCATTTTTTGGCCCTCCATATAGGAGGGGGGGGGGCAGCTTCAAAATTTCAAAGGTGCACCTAAAATTTTTTTCTATTTTTGAATATTTTGTTTAAAATAGTAAATTTTGTCGGAGGCTCATTTTTTTTCCCATTGAGAGAAATGGGCGATCTGTTGAACGGTACTGTATTTTGAAGCAGTCAGCTGCCAACCTAATGTTACAACTCCTGTGATTATTTATCATCGGCCTACTTTCTTCTCATAGGAATACTTTCTGAGAATTTTGCCCAACAACACTTTCCATACAGTAACGGTTCATTTACTTGCAGGTGGCATCGTACACACCACACGGGGCCGAAAGGAAACCAAACCACCTCTAATCGTCTCGTACCTGGAGCCATTGATGCAGGCAGTAGTCGAGTATACCACGACAGTGAATAAATTTTTAACGTAACGGAATTTATTTGGAAAACACCAGTGTATTATATTAGAATTAGAATATAGGCTACTTGTGCATTATTAACATGTACAAGGTTAATGCACAAATAATATATACACGATACACTGCATCTACCCTGACAGAAACGACTTGAACATTTACATTATTTATCAACTTGTTTTCCTTAATGTAAACCTTTAAAACTTCCTGGCCATAATTTGGACAATATATTTTACTTGTACAATTTTTGAGAATATCAACCTGCCTCGGTTGCAAAGGAGGTAGTGTGTTCATCAGTGATTCCAGGATGGAGGTGGGTTGGCTTCTTTCGGGCGAGAGAGAGGCCCCGAGTGCGCCTTCTTACAGGTGAGAAGTACAACCGAGGTCCCGTGTGGTGTACGATGGCATTTGCACTTAAGACAACCCTCTCTACTAGAGAAGATGAAGCAAAAATTTCCAGGTGTAGGAGCTTGCCCCTCTGGCGTCGGTGGAATGCCCCAAAAAACAGTAGACTGACGATAGATAAGTATTGGGGTTGCAGTTTTGGTCGGCAACCGTCTGTGAAAAAACCCTGCCTTAGGCGGGAAAAAGGCTAGGAGTTGCAGCAAAGCCTGAATGAATTTGATGACATTATATTTTAAAATACACATGAAATTTACATATTGAAACATTTCTTATGATTATCTACTTAAAATGTGTTTTATGATGACTTCAGAAAATGATTCACCTGCATATCATGTCAGAGTAAATGTTTGTTGTTTTTTAATTACTCCAAATTTAACTCAGAGTGACTGTGAATAAAGTTTTGAATTTAATCATCCAAAATTCTAATTCTAGTTCATGGCAAGCAGCCACGATGACCAATTTGGCAGTGGAGAGACTAACTCTCATTGCTACATAAGGACCAAGAAAACTTCTAAGACCCCAAGCTATAGTTGTTGTGTCCCACTACAAAATTTGCAAAGGTGGCCTTCCCTTTCGGTAAGCCCTCCACTCTATTTTCCCCAAGGGTATTCCATTGTCGAATGGTCCTTGGCAAAAAAAAAAAGACCAGTAGTATGAGTCTGTCGGTGCCCTTAGTTCCTTCAATTTATATGAATGATCCCTTCTCCCCTTTTACCCAACCTGGGACACACTTCCAGCCAGAGGTCCATTGCACCTCATCAGCAACAGTCTCATGAAGAGACCAATGCTATGAGATAATCGCCTCTGGCTCAGTGTGTCCCACCTAATTCCCTAATCATTTCAGACACACTTTCCCTGCGTGAAAATGTTTGCATATCCTTTAATGAATAGTGATTTTCTTTAACTAAAAGTCCGTCATGGCTGTAAATAACACAGCCATTTCCAAAAAATATCATTCTTTTTAAAAATGTACAAGGGTCATCTTTGTCATTGTCTTTGTTAAAGGTCATTTGTGTCCCTATGTACAGTATTATCAAAGCCAAAGCAACTACTAACCCTTATCCCGCCTGTGGCAGGGTCGAGTTTGCGGGTCCACTGACCATCCTGACTGGGGGCACCCCAGCCAGGAGTGCCCACAGGAGGGAACCCACAGGAATATAGGCTGGGTTGTCTGTGGGGGGATGCCAGCCTACCCCACTTGTTTCAACATTGCATTATACAACCAAAATAGAATCTTTGGCAAGTAAATTAATGCTTTGTTGGTTATAATATTGCATGGTGTCTGATCTATTGCACAATAACAATAAGCAATCCAATGCACACACATGCGGAATTCCTATCTCTGCATTTGAAAGAAAATATTTTTAAGTTGTCGTTCACCAGTTGAAGTGGATACAATATCTTAAAGCATTGTAGGAAACTTGTCAAAGTTCAATATATGCAGAGTTTATTTCGATAAAGAGAGAACCACTAAGTACAGTATAACCTCCCTAACCTGACCAGTCACTGTTCCAAGCAAAACTGGTCAACATATGGAGGTGGTCAACATCTGGAGGTCACATAAAATTCTAAATGTACATATTTAATAAAAGAACAGATCAGAAGAAATCATGTAGGTTTCATGAGCATACAGTATAAATAACATACATTTATGTACAGTATGTATGTAAAAATATTGTGAGCATTAACATGGATGTACAGTATATTATGTGGATTTAAAGAAATCTGTTATTGCACTTTGTTTTCAGGACTTGGATGTGGCATGCACTTGCTCGATTTCTTTCTGAAGATCAAATGCCTTTTCTGCTGCAAAGCACACTATTTCTTTAATATAGAGTGATGCTTGTTGAACAGTGACATTTTGAAAATTCTCTTGCTCTTCCTCAGATTCCTCACTCTCTTCCTCTGTTTCTTTTGAACTGATTACAGAAAGCAGTATGCTCTCAGTATTACTACCAAGGGTCTCATGAAGCTCCACACTGCTCTCATATTGCATCATTTCATTAACACTGACCAACTCCATGTTCAATAGTTGTTCATCAGTGGAAACAATATCCACTTCAGCAACGTTGGGGTTGTCCATTGGTACACCACACTGTTGAAAACATTTGGCAATGGTGATCTTGGAAATGCATTGCCAGGCTGATGCAACCCACTGAATGCAGTCTAGAATAGTGATCGACTTACTAAACTCCACAGCCTTTTGGCAGTCTTCAGCATTTGCAATTAACATGTTGAGCAACTGCCAGCAGTAGTGGAGCTTCATTGTTTGGATTATCCCTCAATCAAGCGGTTGCACCTCTGATGTTAAGTTAGAGGGTAGATGCAGCAGCCAAACATTTGTGAGCTCAATGGGTCCATGACTAGTAGCATTGTCTACCAAAATGACAATTTTCCACTGCTTGCACTTTATGGCTGTGTTTACACTTTTCACCCAGTCCAAAAAAAAACAGAACTTTTGCTGAGATTTCCCTGCCTTTACTTGATCCAGAACTTCCACCTTCTTTTCTATTGTTAGCTCCACTATTTTTCGCTTTGACATAATGTTACATACACTCGTTCACTTTGACAACAAGTTGCATAGTGAAAAGGGTTTTCCCCTATGAGTGTCTGGTAGATGAAGAGGGTTTTCCCCTATGAGCGACTGGTAGAGTGAATTTTGTTCACGATTGGAGAATGATTGCACCAAAATGGTCAACATAGAGAGGTGATGATGACTGTTGTGCCAACTGTAGGTGGTCAATGGTCAATATCCAGAGGTGGTCAACTTATGGAGTGTGCCCACAATGGTATGCCTATGGGAACATTTTGGTTCCAATGATTCATGGTCAAGATAAAGAGGTGGTCAACATATGGAGGTGGTCAACTTGGGAGGTTATACTGTACAATATTACCAATGAAATCTTTGAAGTAACGGTCAGATTAACCACCCCACCACGGTTCCCTGGTAATATAAGTTATCACAATTGGCATACTTGTGCTAATGGGGACTATTGGACAGTTGAAAAATGAGCAGGGTTTCAGTACACTACAACTATAACATGATTGTCACCTTTGCAAATGGAATGTAATGCAAATAGATCCATAACACATTGTATGCAGAGCTACAATAATTAAACACATGGTAACCATGACAGGAGAAATAACATTTCTGTCACTGATAAGCAACCAAGCATTATATTATATTGCTCCTCTTATTAGAGAGCTTGAGTGATCCGTTAGAAAACAATGTATGTTACGCAAAGGAGACGAATTACGTCCCACGCATGTGCTAAATTAATTCCTAATAAGGACATGTGCACCTGCGCAGTACGTAATTCGTCTGCTTTGCGTAACATACATTGTGCACCAACGGATTTCTCAAGCTCACTATTGTGGAATTGTCCGATCGTCAGCACGCTATTACTAATAAAATCTTGCAAAATTGTCAGGATTTTTGACAATGAATCGTAGGTCAGAAAGGGATACTGAAGGCAATGGGACTTTATTACTGAGTTTTCTTGTAGCGTTTTTGGCTGACGCATGCTACGTTAAGCAGATGACAATTCAACTGTGGCAGTGGAAACACTGCATGCAGTAACGTTAAGGTGCGTTTCAATGCACGCATTGCCAATTCTACGTTGGACGCACGCTAAACCGCTAACGAAAAACAAATGGCTGACGTCATCAGCCGTTACGATTTAAGTTTTACTAAACGTTACAAGAAAATAGTTTTTCCTGACTGACGTATCTGACAGTCACGTGGTCTGCTAACGTCTTTGCGCATCAGTTGATGCTGCAAGAAAACTCCCTATTGTTCTGCTGAACTTTACAGGAGTAAGAATCTACTCACCCCTTTCATCCTAGATTTCTTCCACCAAAGCAAGGGGGCGAGGCTCTACAACTGAGAATTTTGCCCAACAGCACTTTCCATATACAATAAAATATGGTTATAACGTTTTGTTGGGGACCAAAGGGAACAAACGTTATAACCATGAATACGCTATAGCCATGATATGCTTTCTTTGTGTTTTTCTATCCATAATACTTATTGGATTGTATATACAGTGAAACCTGTCAACTGGACCACCTCCAGAAGCGGACCACCTGTATTAGTGGACCTGACCGGTCCGGCACCAAATAGGGCTCCATAGACTTAACCTATAAATTTTCTCTCTAAGTGGACCACCTGTCAACTCAAAGCAACTCCTAACCCTTTTCCCGCCTATGGCAGGGTCGGGTACCCATTTGTCCCTCTGAATGGACACAGGGTGATATATTTCTGCAGCCGGTTGCCGGCCAAAGCTGTACCCCTACACTTATTTATCGTCGGTCTAGTGTTCGTTGGGGAATGCTACCGACGCCAGGGGGCGAGCTCCTACACCTGGAAATTTGCCTCATCTACCCGTTGCATAGTAGAGAGGGTTCTTTTACGTGCAAGCGCCATCGTACACCCACACGGGACTTCGGTTTTACTTCTCATCCGAAAGAAGGCACACTCGCGGCTTCTCTCTCGCCTGAAAGAAGTCGACCCACCACGGTCCAGTATCGAACCTAGAACTAGTGGCGTAGTTGCCAAGTGAGCTAACCCTACGCCACCACAGCGGGTTTTAGCAGACCCTGCATAAGAGGACCAAAAAAAAATAAATTTCGCCAGAAGTTGTGCTTCCGCTTTGACAAGTTTGTTTGCAGGGGTGAGTCAAAAATGTCACTATGCTTCCTATGGGCATGCTGTGCAATGTGTCATTGGCGTTTTGTAGCGAACAGCTGCTTCAATGTCCATTTCTTGCCTGCGCTGGTTGTGATACACTTGCTCAGCAGCAGAGATGAAGACCATAACATTGAAAGAAAAAATTGATCTATGTATATGTAGGGGAGACCGGGGCAAGTTGACGATACTAAGAGTTTTCGAATTAATTTTTTATTTTTCTTTTGAGATAAAATGTTTTACTGTGCTGAGATACTTAGAATGTTCCTTTATTTATAATTTAGTGGTTTAAAGTGAAACATTTTTTGATATCTTCAAGGTGATTTTCTAATTTTTAATGACCGATGTAAAATTCGTCATCTTGCCCCAGACCCGGGGCAAGATGACGGTCATTGAAAAGTAAAAGAAATTAGTAAATTCTCCGAATTCTATTATTGTACCCTTATTTCTTTTATAGTAAAATAGGATTAGGCATTATTTATTACATTATTAAAGGTAAATGAAATAATATTTTTAATTTTTTTTTGTGAATAACGAAAATGCATTAACACTAAAAGTTAAAATCGAAGTAAATAGTAAATCGAATTTATTGTCAACTTAAAAGTTAATGTTTCTAGTTAAAAATAATCACAGGTAAGCTGTCTACCACAAAGAAGATGCCAGTTAACACTGAGGGTCAAGATGATGAGTTCGTCAACTTGCCCCAGTCATCTTGCCCCAGCAACAATTTGAAAATTTAAATATTATAGCTAGAAGATTAAAAAATTATTTTAATAATGAATACTGAATATGAATAGCGAGTTGTCTAAGGTAGACCAAAATGCTATTAGATATTTTTATAGCTTTCCTCTATATTAATTATATCTTATTTCCAAAATTTGGTTTCATATAGCACACAGCAGGAAAACAACGAAACTCATGTAAATAATATAGTAATGGCAATAGAGCCTTGACAAAATGATTTTTTAGTGTCTAGTCATGAGGATTACTAGTAGTATTCATATGATGCTGATAACTATCAGGAAAATCGCTAATTAAGGCATTAGTCATCTTGCCCCGGTCTCCCCTATGCATATTGGTGTGCATTCATGAAGTGTAAGGAGCTCAAAATGATAAACCATAAAATTTCCTGAGAAGCAGCATCACAGCAGACCAAATGCGGAGATTATTTCTAGAAAAAGATGACAGATTTTCAAAAAGTAGTAAGTTTACATTATTTATTCTTATTAATTTTTAATGATGGTCAACTATGTTACTAAAGTATAAAATAATGAAAGAGCTTTCTTTAAATTCTGAAAAAGAGAGCCATTATCATTATTACTTATCTCCTCCACTAAAAAGTGAAATGCCTTCTTCTTTATTTCATCTGCATAAATGGCAAGGTGATGTTTTTCAAATCGTCCCAAATGATTCATTCGTCCTTCATTGTTATCCCCCACCGCTTTCATGAATTCAGGCCTGATTACTCTATGCTTGAAAACCTCGTCCAAAAATGCGCTTAACTTTTTATTGGAGTACAGTTGAAAGACAATAACGTTATTGTTCAAGTTATTAATTTCTTCTAAAACTTTTTTAGTAATAGGCCACCACATTTCACGATCGGAGTGATATTGACGACGCCTAGTCCAGAACACATTTAAGAATAATATTCCTGCTTCACTCATCCATGCTGGATCAAAACCATCGTGGTATCTTTCTTTCAATTTATCTCGATGTACGTCATCAAAGTCAAACAAATAACAAAGAATGTCAATGAAATTCCAAACAGTTGGTATGGCAGTAATGTCAACAGGCTGACCAGGCTGTTCAACACCTTTCACTTTCAAATTTTCTCTAGTCACACCAAGTGCATAACCAGTACTGCAATAAAATGCATTAGGTATAGTAAGTGGTTCTGCTGCAGTCGGAAGTTTGGGTTCCATGAGAAGAACAATTGCTCGAACTGATGATGCAGGACAGGACATCCAGTTGAAAATAGATCTCCATTTAAAAGGTGCTCCATGCCACCAACCTAATGTAGTAGGTCTGTATGACCTGTACAGTTCCCATAGTATGTTTTCTTTTATCAAAATTTCAACAACAAACTTCCAACTTCCATATTTCTCTAAAATTTCTGTAATTAGAGTGTCTCGAAAATCGTCGTAAGATATTCTGTCAGGATTAAAATAATAACTTCTTGAAAGACCACCATAAGGCTCTTCATTATTGTGGCTACAGTCAACCTTTTCCGAAGAATTTTGAGAACTCATACTCATCACACGTCATGCACCGTACCACTTGAACACAGTATATAAAATAACGTGATTTGCTTCAAAACTTGTCAGATTCATAGCTTGGCACTATTCCAAGAATAACAATTCTTGATAACAATTCTTGATAAAGAAAATTATCAAGAAATGCTTCCTTTTTATTCAAACGTCAGTAATCAGACCGCTCCAGTGTGAGGCTAGCCATCTTAATGTTAAATGTACAACCGCTATACTCAGTGCCGGATTTACCACTAGGCTAAGTAGGCCGAAGCCTAGGACCTCAGCATTTAGCCGGCTGCAAAACGTAAGAAATGGGCCTCAAAAGGGCTTGAAAATGGCCTCAAAATTGAAATAGCCTAGGGCTTCTCAATATCTAAATCCGGCACTGGTTATACTTGTGCATTATTAACATGTACAAGGTTAATGCACAAGTAATATACATACGATACACTGCATCTACCCCGACTGAAACGACTTCAACATTTACATTATTTATCAACTTGTTTTTCTTAATGTAAACCTTTAAAACTTCCTGGCCATAATTTCGACAACATATTTTTCTTGTACATTTTCTGGGAATATCAACCCGCCTCGGGTACAAAGAAGGTAGTGGGCTCACCAGTGATTCCAGGATCGAGGTGGGTTGGCTTCTTTCGGGCGAGAGAGGCCGTGAGTGCGCCTTCTTTCGGGTGAGAAGTAAAACCGTGGTCCCGTGTGGTCAACGAACAGTAGACTGACGTTAAATAAGTATTCGGGGTGCAGTTTTGATCGACAACCGGCTGTTAATAAACACTGTCCCGACCCTGCCATAGGCGGGAAAAGGTTAGGAGTTGCTTTGTTGCAGCAAAGCCTGAATTAATTTGATAACATTGTATTTTAACCTAACATGAAATTTACATATTGAAATATTTGTTATGATTATCTACTGAAATGTGTTTTATGATCCCCCAGATGGCTTCAGAAAATGTTTCACCTGAATATCGTGTCAGGGTAAAATTTTTTGTGAATAAAGTTTTGAATTTAATCACAGTTTCATTGATGACTTTATTAGACTCTCATCCAAATGTTTGCATATCCTTTAATGAATAGTGATTTTCTTTAACTAAAAGTCTGGCGTGGCTGTAAATAATACAGCCATTTGCAAACAATATCATTCTTTTTAAAAATGCACAAGGGTCATCTTTGTGCCTCAATTGCAAGAATTGGACCAAACATTAAAAATTTCGGAATTGTGTCCCTATATACAGTATTATCAAAGCGAAAGCAACTACTAATCCTTTTCCCGCCTCTGGCGGGGTCGGGCACCCATCTCTGTCCCTGCGAATGGACACATGGGCGATCTATTGAACGGTATTTTTTCCGCAGCCGGCTGCCATCCAAAGCTGAACCCCCTATGCTAATTTATCGTCTGTCTATTGTTCGTTGGGGCACTCCACCGTTGCAATCTACCCGCTGCATAGTAAACAGGGTTCTTTTACGTAGGCTACAAGTGATGCCGTACACCACACGGGTCCACGGCTTTTTTCCCATCCGACGGACGGGCGCACCCTTGACCGGTTTCTCGCTCGATAAAGTCAACCCACCTTCCATCGGAAGGTAAATAAAGCCACAGCCACATTTTGTGTGAATGAAATCTTCTGCTCATAAAAGAACCCTTTCTACACATGGACATCTCCAAAATTTCTAGGTGTTGAAGTTCACCTGTCCACCTTATGCTGATAACAGAAATGGTCTTCGCTAAGAAATTATAATGACATTAGGCGTTAGGTCAGTAGTCAGGATAAAAAAAAAACTACTATCCGACAACGTGCCCATGTATACGTAGTACGAATGGGTCAAATGGAAGCCGAGTAGCCCTACAGACATTCAACTACATAACTAAAGAAGTCCAGTGTCATCCCCCCAACTTCATGCAGATGGCTCACGACTCCTCCTGGACGCCGTGTTTCTCTAAAATTTCCTAAAATCAACTATTTTCTCACATACTGACTCTTTAAGATATTCATAAGTTATGTGGGCGTCATGAACATTGTCAAAAACGTTGACAGTTTTATTTCCTTCTAGGTTTATCATCCGTAATCATTTCGAGCTTCAGGAGATAGTAAATACAGTATATCGTCATTTGTCTACATTACTTTTGATAACGCTGGTAACGTTGATGACTGTTGAGTACACCGGGACAGTTCCCGGTTTTGAGGTCTGTGTCCCTGTGCGAGGGTCATTTGTCCCGGTCGATTTAAAATTTTCGCCTATTTATTTATTGACAATATGGGTTGGGGAACACGCCAGGTTGCCATAACAGTTTCCCGAAAGAGGCCACCCGCTGGAAGGGGAAATACAAATTAGGGAGGGTGGGGTTGCGGCAACATTGGCAAAGCCAAGTAACACAATATTAGATTTAACAAAATTTGGTGAACAACAAGTAGACGCTAAGATTAATTTTCACAGATAGACAACAACGAATGGGTACAAAGAATATAACTAAAATTTCAAAAGGCAATCCTAAACTTTAAGTCTTCAGACTGGTGAGTTCCATAGATGAACAAGAGCATAAGGGAGACAATGTCTGCCTGTTCAAAGGCTAAACAGTGCATTCCAGCTCCTTATAAAGTAGGAGAGTTCCAAATGCTGAGTGTCACACGTATAATATCTTCAAGTAGAATCGGGATAGCAAATTCGAACAGTAACATTCCAGTAATCCGAGAACTTAATTATCTTCCAGTCATTATTTATCCATGAGCAAGACCTCACATGGAGAGATCAGAAAACTAATATTAGGGAGCTTGAGTTACAAGTCGGTGTTCAACTTACACCGACGTAAAGCAGACGAATTGCGTACTGCGCAGGTGCACATGCCCCTATTAGGAATGTTGCATCTGCGCAGTATGGAATTCGTCTGCTTTGCGTCGGTGTACGTTGTATGCAACGAATTGCGTACTGCGCAGGTGCACATGCCCCTATTAGGAATGTTGCATCTGCGCAGTATGGAATTCGTCTGCTTTGCGTCGGTGTACGTTGTACGCAACGTGTAACTCAAGCTCCCTACTAACCCTCAAACGACTAGTCTGTGTCGTGGGTGACACCTACTGTCTTTATTTGCACATATTTTCTCTAAATCACCTCTGACAAAATTTTACACGTCATATACCCTCCAACCCACTCTTTAGCTACATATATAGGTAGTTGTTTGTGTCCTCACTTTTCATTTCATCAGCCTGGTACATCCCAAACGTCAGGAGGGTTAGAAAAATTTGCATTCTGCGATTAGAAAAAAAATCGCAGATCTAGCAAGCATTGCTGCAAATGCCAAAGAAACATCTGTGGTGAACATATAAAGTACTTTCGTTGTCCAGATTGCTTTGGAAATGAAGAATCATTAAGTTGACAGCTCAGGTGTCCTCACCCTTGTTCATGATTTTGTTAACATTTCTATGGACTAAATTGCAATTAAACTTTATTTCATTGAAAAATTGTATCCTTTTTCAGCATTATAAAATAGGATATTGTTGTCTGCAAACATTCAAACTAATTTTGTGAAAATGTAGTTAATTTTGGGTAAGAAAGAAACCAAAAAATGATAGGTGTCGTACATGACACCTACTTGTTTAAATTGTCCTAACACGTAGCCTTGTCGTTTGAGGGTTAAAGTTATTTTGCGATAATATCATTGAACTCAGTACTGCGCACATAAATACCTATGTCATACATTCATGATATCTAATGGTTATACGCGCACAATTGTAGAGAAGGGATATTCTTCACTAAGAGAATGTGTCACAGAGTTTTTGAGAAACTGCGACGCTGACTTCAAAGTTATATTTCATTCATTAACATTGCAAAACCGTGTAGTATTTAAAAATATTACTGAAGCATTGTAAGTTGTTACTTGTGTAAGTTGAAACTGACTGTTCCAGAATGATCCACTATTGATGCCAACGTTTTTTTGAGTCCTCAAAAATATTGTGTACTTCAATGACTTAGTGAAAAGATTATGCAAGTTTTTATAATAAAGCTATGAATAGTTATAATATGTATTCTTGTGATCCGACAATTATGGTAACCCTATGCTATGGTAATAGCAATCAATAGGTAACCCTTTATACTCATTTATTAATTTAACATTTCATAAATCATACTTCTACAATATGCACAGTAGATGGGCATTGTCTTTCAATGTAGCTTATTTATATAGTCATGCCTCATGTGGTTATCTCTCATCGCAAAGTGCAGGTCTACACAACAGTCGCCACTCTGCATTCGGTCTAAGATTTTCGGGCGGGAGGGGGGGGGGTATCAGCCCAACATTTTATTATGGTAAACGTCCTATCATAACAATACACCTACCTGGATACTTCTAGTCTGCAAGGTGTCTTATCTGGCATTATTATTTTTTGTTGGCATGGAATCAAGAGCTGATAGGGTTAGGAATGAGTATATTAGAGGTAGCCTGAGGGTGGTAGACATTGCCGAATAAATAAGTGAGAATAGGCCGAGGTGGTATGGACACGTCATGGGAAGGGGGAAGAAGAGCTCGTTTTTGTCCATCCTAGGAATGCAGGTGGTTGGTAGAACCCAGGGCAGGGGGAGACTGAAGCAGACGTGGGTGCAATTTGTCGGTAAGGTTATGGCAGAGTTGGGGATGGACGGGGACCTGGTGGGAGATAAACGGAGGTGGAGGGCTAGAACCCACAGACCCGACCGTGCCACAGGCGGGATAACGGTATGATGATGATGTGTATGGAATCATGATGCAAGATGAATCTTTTAATTTCAAATAGACGAGTAGAACAAGTCTTGCATAAAAAAGCAAAATAGCATCCATAGCGTTATACTTAGATTTATAACGATTTACAACAAGAGCACATCGAGTTAAAAACGAGTGTGTCAGGGGTAGGGACAGCAGAAAAAAATGAGAGAAGGCTGAGATGGTATGGGCATGTTATGAGGAGGGGAGAGAAGGAGTTGGTTAGATCGATAAGGGAAATGCAGGTGATGGGTTTCAAAAGGAGTAGAGGTAGGGGGCCGTTTATTTTTTTCAAAGGCTTTTTGTTGCGCCGTTTATTACAGGGTGCTGTTTATATTTCAGTCCCTTTAATAAGGCACCCCATAGACAACCCAGCCAATATTCCTGTGGGTTCCAGCCGCCTGGATGTGGTGCCCACAGTCAGAGCATGTTCTGTGGACCCACAGACCCGACCCTTCCACAGGTGGTATGGGCATGTTATGAGGAGGGGAGAGGAGGAGCATATTAGGGCCATTACGGGACTGAGGGTGATTGGGGGCACCAGGGGTAGAGGAAGACCAAAACGAACGTGGGCGCAGGTGGTGCAGAGGGACATGGAGGCGTGCAGGGTGGATGGGGACCTAGTGGAGGATAGGCGGGAGTGGAGGATCAGAACCCGCAGACCCGACCCTGCCTGAAGTGGGAGAAGGGTGAGGTGATGATGATGATGAAGGTGCCCGGTTATTGGAGAGAGGCGTTTATTAGAGGAAGCTGTTAATTAGAATAAATACGGTATCTGATAATATGCAATTAACAGGGTATGGAAAGTTGTGGGGGGAAAAGGCACCCGGCTCATAAAACAGGTACTGTCTAAAATTGTCAGTACACCTTTCACAATTACGGTAGTACCATCTTCACTTACCAATGGTTAGTGACTATACCGTTAACTTGGTAGTAGACCTCGTACTGTACAACTGTTATTATGGATACAACCAACGTTGCGGAAATCCATCACATTTCGAATTTACATGTCAATTTTACCCATGTAGGAACTTGTATTGAAAACAACAATATGTTCTATGCAACTCCTGTTACACTTCCTGTTCATCATCTCACCGTATACTGCTACAAGCGGCACCTATCGGCAAACTATGAATACATTGCACTAAACATGTAACCATGACAATAAAGCTGTTGGAGTTGCTAGTCAATGCTTGCAAAATTTTGTCGGGATTTGTTTAGACATGTATCATTTCTGGGCTATAATTGCCTCTACCTTCTAAACCAATGAGACTTTGAACTGCTCTCAAAATGCATTGCGTCTTCAATGTAAACGTTATTCGTCGTTCTTGTACAGCATGTAGCAAGGTCTTCATTCATCAAATTTCCGGCAGTAAGTTTGTATTTATGATTATTTTGTAATGATATGTCTATCTTACAGTGGCAAAATAATACTATTTATACAGTATAAGGATATTGTGTCCGTTAATGACCAGTAGAGACGGCCCAAAGAATTTTGACATTATTTGGACGTCATGTAAAATCCACTAACCAACAACAGTACTCGCTAACGAGTCAACCTAGTCAATATCTATCACTGAATCGTCATCATCATACCCCACCTGTAGCAGGGTCGAGTCTGCGGGTCCACTGAACATCCTATGACTGGGAGCACCCCAGCCAGGTGTCTGGAACCCGCAGGAATATTGGCTGGGTTGTCTGTGGGGGGATGCCGGCCTACCCCACTTGTTCCAACATCGCATTATACAACCAAAATAGAAACTTTGGCAGGTAAACTAATGCTTTGTTGGTTATAATAATGCATGGTGTCTGACCTATTGCACAATAACAGTAAGCAATCCAATGCCCACACATGCGGAATTCAAATCTCTGCATTTGAGTTGTTTGTTTGTTGGTGTTTCAGGGCCCTTCAACTACAAGGTCATTAGACCCCCTCTGCATTTGAGAGAAAAATATTGTGAAGTTGTCGTTCATGACTTGAAGTGGATACAATATCTTAAAGCATTTGTGGGAATTGGTCAAAGTTCGATATAGGCAGATTTTATTTCGATAAAGAGGGAACCCCCCAAGTACAGTATTACCTGTCAAATCTTGAAAGTAAAGCTGAAGGCACACTATTCTGACGTGACGTGTTAACACGTCAGGTCAGATAGCATAATCACGCCACATATGTAACACGACATATACCTTCAATACATTGCTCTGATGCTCACTGTAAAAAAGCCCATTGATGGCCACTGTAAAGCGTCAGGGTCAAGTCAGGTCAGAAAAAAAACCTTCAATTAAAGTATCTGATGCCTTAACACGTCTGACGAAAATCTAAAAATCTAGATCTTCGTCTGATGCGTTTTACAGCTCTTCACACATTGACACGCCTCATCAGAGCAATGGGCACATTACCATTCAAAATAAGGTGAGGGATTTTTTAACAACACGTGTTGTGGCGTGTTAACACGTCACATCAGAATAGTGTGTATGCAGCTTAACGGTCAGATTAACTACACGGCCACAGTCCCCTGGTGATATAACAGTTATCACAATTGGCATACTTGTGCTGTTGGGGACTATCGGACAGTTGAATATGAGCGGGGTTTCAGTAAAGTACAACTATAACGTGATTGCCACCTTTGCAAATGGAATTTAATGCAAATAGATCCATAACATGTATCCAGAGCTACAATAATCCAACACACGGTAACCACGGCAGATGAAATAACATTGATGTCACTGACAGGCAACTAAGCATTATATAGCTCCTCTCATTGTTGAAATTTCCGATCGTCCGCACGCTATCCTAATAAAATCATGTAAAAATGTCAGAACTTTTGACAATGAATTGAAGGTCAGAAAATTATACTGAAGGCATTGGGACTTTATTGTTCTGCTGAATTTTACAGGTGTAAGAATCTACTCACCCCTTTCATCCTAGATAGACGAATTGTATCGTCCAATACACGAATTGTATTTAATGAATTTCAATTCAAGTTTTATTTTGCAGAAGAATTGTGCGTAAGACGAAGAATGTCTAGTTTTCGAAATCACCACGCTGGATTGACGACAGTGAGTATTTACAGAATAAGTCACAGTATTGTTATTTGTAAAACTGATAGTAAAACAAAACGTTTCCCAGGTTGCAGTGGAAGGCAATATCGGAAGTGGAAAAACATCTTTCTTGAATCGTGTGAGGAGGATTTCTGATGTTGAAGTGAGAAATGGACAAAAATCACAAATAGTATTGTATTGTTCACAGGGGTCATTACTAACTTCATTTTCAGGTTATTGAAGAGCCAGTTAACCTTTGGCGAGATGTTAAAGGGCATAATTTGTTAGTAAGTAACAAGAAAAAACTAATGGACTTGAGGAGAAGGAAAATAAGGCCAGGTCAGACACTGTAGCCTTGCATTAAATGAGCACCACTATTGATCTGATAATGGTTGGTTAACTTGACAATCAGTTAACGGTTTCATTATATTTCAGCGTAATTTTACTTTCCCATATTTAGCTAAATTAGATGTTCGGAATGAACATGTAATAGGAAGTTCGTAAGAAAGCTAACCTTTAACAAAGTATTACTTTCCTACTAGGACCTTATGTATAAAGATCCTAACAGATGGAGTTTGACATTTCAAACATACGTGCAGTTGACAATGGTGAAAGCTCATTTCCACAAACCGGTAAAAGAAGGGATATTAATAGTTTCTTAATTGAAAAAGAAAGGTGTGTTATTTTCATTTGTGTTTCTCCTATTTGTAGAAATGTGCATTAAAAATGATGGAGAGGTCAATCTACAGTGCAAAGTACTGTTTTGTCGAGAATTTACACAACAATTTTCAAATGCCAGATGCAGAATACGTCGTACTTACCGAGTGGTTCGACTGGCTGGTTCACAATCTTGATTTAAAATTGGATCTCATTGGTAATAATTATATTTTAGCATCATATCGCAATAGCTGAAGAACGGATAAGAATTCTTATTATTTGAACATTTATCACTACAAGTTTATCTAAGAACGTCACCTGAGGTGGTATACCAGCGAATTAAAGCCAGAAACCGAAGTGAAGAAAAATGTGTTCCTTTAGAGTACTTGACAAAGCTTCACGAACTTCATGAAAATTGGTTATACCATAAGACATCTTTTCCGGTTCCAGCTCCAGTCCTGATTTTAGATGGCAACCTGAATGAATCGGATGTTGAAAAACAGTACGAAAAGTATAGAAGTTCCTCTTTGTTATATTCACAGCTAGAAGAGAATTCCGATGTTACTCCAAATGTGTTACAAAATCTGTTAGAACATTAAGAAATTTTATATTATTTATAACAAAGACTATTCACTATTTTAACTGTCAGAAAGGTACTGTCTCAGGCAGTTTTATTTTGTTTGACGAAAAATTTACGTTTACGTTATTACGATTTGCTAATAAAGTCTATGAAAAATAAAATACTACTCACTCTTCCGTTTTATACGACACGATGGAAGCCTGAAAAACTGCGGTCAAAGCAAATCGGTTCATCCCTCTTGGCCGAGATCAAAGCATGATTTTCTCCAAAATAACGGGCATCTTTAGCATCCCCACACATCTCTCTAGGCGACTAAAACGACTGCAGTGTAAGGCAGGCAGTTAACCACGCAAAACCATTGTTTGAACAGTTACCCATACCTTTTCATTAACTCCTCGTGTATCCCTCTTGGCCTATGTTGTAAGTTTCTATCTCCACCGATGTCAGGGGGCGAGCTCCTACACCTGGAAATGTTGCCTCATCTACCTGTTGCATAGTAGAGAGTGTTTTTACGTGCAAATGCCATCGTATACCACACTGGACCTCAGTTATACTTCTCATCCGAAAGAAGGTGCACTCTGGTCTCTCTCGCCCGGAAGAAACCAACCCACCTCAGTCCAGTATCGAACCTAGAACTACTGACGTGGTTACCGAGCATGCTACCCACTGCGCCACCGAGGGGGTATTCCTAATAATTATGGAGGAATTATTTTATATACCCGAAAACTATGGATTATTTCTGAGACTGTGGCAATCCTGAATAACGTGATCAGTTCATTAGGATAGTAGAGATCAGTGGCCATATACTTGACCATCAATGAAAAGAAAATGTATTTATGAGAAAGGACTGTTTTATATGAAAATGGACAGAATCTAAGTTGCTGATAGGGATGTTAGAGAAATAAGGAGGGTGAAAATTTAACATGAAATTAGTGATTGTGTTTGTTATGAAGTGACACAAACTTCGTTACCTCCCTAATCTCTCTCTCTTTTAGACAGCAGCCTTTAATGCATCTGGATACCGACAGACTCTAACATTTTTAGCAGGGTAACACAGGGTTTGTGAATGATCTACCGAGGTGAAGTGAATGAACGATAAAATTCGTAAAAAAACTCGAAAGAGTAGGACCAATGACCTTTGTAGTTGACGTGACTCGGTACACTGAAAAGAAGAGTCCATTACATTTACCATCATTGCGTAATTGTTTTGAAAGAGTGAGACTCTACAACCCCTTGTTTTAGTAGCATGGGTAGTTGCATAGATAGATGTCTTTCCTGATATCCGAACAATGGCCAATGAACCTTTAGATGACACCACCTACTGAGGATCATTTCAGAAAAGAAATACGTACTGTGGGAGTACTCAAATCAGGTTATTGTCCTTCCGAAAAAATAGAAAAGGTTCCTGAACTCTGACAACAGAAAAACGAAAATCCGTAATGTTTTCCTGCAGGTTATTCACATCTACATGCCACTAACGACCTTGACAGGACCTAGAGTCGAACATTTTGCCCTCCACGAGTCTTTGAGGTTGAGGTTGTCCACTGGTTCGACCATGATGAGTCCTTCACACAACTGCGTGATAACCTTTAGAGAAGGGATTCCCCTTCTCGGTAACATTGAGACGCTCTACGCATCTTTTACCAACATGTGAATAACCTTTCAAATCGAATCGATTTCACAATGTCAAATCATTGAAGAACACTTTGTCAACAACCCAGGGGGAAAAGATGTAACCAAAAAAAAAATGGTGACTTACGACATAGTGAAGCATATCCAGTAATTACAATTGATTGCATACGTAATCGAATTTGGATCAATGCATGAAAAACGGCTGGCATAAAATGCTAAACTACATTATTCAAACACGTCGTACGTTATACGAGTGTCGCGTGTTAAATCGATTGCCATGACGACGCCAGACCACCTCAGAGATGTACCTGTACTTCTCTTTCGAGGTGACTTACAATATAAATATTAATTACAACATGAATCATTATCGCTGACAATAGTCACCAATTTGGCTAATTCGCGACTGTCAGCAGCAAGGGGAACTCAGATATCCGACGCCATTAGGCACTTGTTTTCCTTGAACTTGAGGTGCAACGACTATCGTCTCCGTCACCTAACGACGGGTAAGTCTCGCCTACGGGCAACCTGTTGGGCTCCAGAACTACAAATAAAATTAACAGGGATAACAACCCCTAGTAGAGTTCCAGCAGAGCAGCCCACCAGGTGGCGAGACAGGATAATGCTAGAATATTGAAGGGAAGATATCTGAAATTCATTATTTATAAGGGGATAGCGCGAACGCAGTCCCCACTACCATAAATTACGCGTCCGAGTTACCCACATTTGGGGTAATCGCAGGGGTCAACACACCCGGAGTGCAATGGGCAGTCTCACCCTGGAGGAACCGCCTTCGTGATCACGGTATCCCCTACGCCAGGTAAGTATGCTTTAGCGATGTCCAACTACCACTATATGAGTGGTGACTATGTTTTTTCTATATGTGGGAATGATTTTAACTAATTCTCTCAAATGTTTAATAGACGTTAGTTATTTTTTTGTTAAAATTTATTTTTAAATCAATAAATTTCTTCTTAACGAAATTGCTATCCTGTTAAATCGTAGCCCTGTCATTAAGATTTTTAAATTCTATTTTAGTAATATTTTCATATGTACCTCAAGAAAAACTAATAAAATCAGCCGCAGCAGCTCCACTACGGCCAATAATGACAACTATTTTAACTAATGCCGGTAATGGTTGATAGGTGGCGTAGTGAGATTTGAGAGCGAATGCAGGCTCCTCTCAATCTCGCGTTGTCAATTACAGTAGAAGAATTTTTATTCGTAACCATTTATCGCACTATTGTTATTATATTTCTCTGCTTGTGATTGTTTATTTGAGTATCATTGAGAGAAACCTTTCTTTTCACACCCCTACCTACCTATAACACAGACTTATACAACGCCGAAGTTCCAATTAAAGAGATTCTAATTCATATTCCTATTCCCAGAAACAAAACTGTAGTTAGGCTCGCTATGCTATATGGATCAGAGTGCTGGGCATTGAGGAAGAACCACGAGAGGAGAATGCAAGTGGCTGAGATGCGAATGCTGCGTTGCATGAGTGGGGTATCTCGTGCTGACAGAGTCCGCAATGAGTATGTCAGAGGCAGCTTAGGGGCTGGGAGACATTGCGGAAAAGATGAGGGAGGGTAGGCTGAGGTGGTACGGGCATGTGATGCGAAGGGAGGAGGAGCTCATGCGGTATATTATGGGGCAGCAGGTGGTGGGTGGCATCAGGAGCAGGGGGAGACCCAAGCAGACGTGGGAGGACATGATTGCATGTGGGGTGGATGAAAGCCTGGTTGGGGATAGACGGGAGTGGAGGATTAGAACCCGCAGACCCGACCCTGCCATAGGCGGGATAAGGGTGTGATGATGATGATGATGATGAATTCCTATTCCCAGAAAACAGTTTACCGTTTCTGGTAATTTACTGTATGTCCGCTAGCCCTCCCGAAGTCAACCCTGCCGTGATCTGGACCGGATAGGTTTTGCTGAACCACTGGCTTAAGTGCCGCATTCGGATGCGCCGAGCTCACATTGTGTTACTGTAGGGTTGCCAGGCGTCCCGATTAATTGGGATTGTCTCTGTTTAAACCTCGTGTCCCGGTGTCCCGAACGAACCTTTCGGGACTCCCAAAAGTCCCGGTTTTCAAAATTTCTTATTATGCACACGTTTAAGAATTTGCGCTCATCGTACATACAGTTTGTGCATGGTGTAGGGTTGCCACCGAGTTTAAGCCTTGTGTCCCAAACGAATCTTTAAGGACGCCCAAAACTCCTATTTTCAAATTTTTCTTTTATGCACACTGTTTAAGCATTTTTTTCCATCGTACATACAGTTTGTGCATGGTGTCAGTGTGTGGATGTCAGGAAATGCAAATAGGCTTGAGTTTATAGGCAGAATCGACGGTAGCGCAACACTGGTTCCGGCTACAGAGGCTGCATGGCAGCCCAAGGCATGGCAGCTCTCCAATCTCGGAGAGAGGGAAAAACTAAGCAGTCTAATATTGTTGATTTGGGGGGGGGTTCCCGGTTTGACTTGCAAACAGTCTGGCAACCCTAGTTATTGCAACCCAGGCTTAGACATTTGCTATTTCGGGGGCCCAATGATCATTGTGACTGAGTCAAGCGCCGGTCCATGATTACTAAATGAATCCATAGCAGCTCAACGTAACCTAACGCCCAACCTATGCGAATGTGAGCACTGTCTGCCGTTGTTCTTCAACTACAGTATTAGGCTTTGCCATGGAGAATGAGGGGGTCGGATCAAAGCAAGTAGGGGCCGAAGGTTGCCCATATGTACTCTCAGCCAATATTCCTGCGGGTTCCAGACGCCTGGCTGGGGTGCCCCCAGTAAGAGCTTGTTCGGTGGACCCGCAGACCCGACCCTGCCACAGGCGGGCGTTTATGCCATAAGCTCGGGTAAAGGGTTGTGACATTCAGTAGTCCATTCCTGCGACCCTTTCTGCCGCATTGTATCTTCTAGGCCCTCTGTAGGCAGTAAATGGTGACGTAGATGTGATCTTTTTACATACTGCATTTTGTTTGTTTCGTTACTGTTTTGGGACCCTTGAACTACACCGGTCATTAGAGTCCCGTCCACTGCACAGACACTACGCTAATGCGACGATTTTTGGGTATTAGGGGTCAGACCCAATTTTCCCAAGCAGCCACCCATGTTAGTACTAACTGGTATTGCGTTGCTAAGCTGCACAATTCCAACAAGAACTGGTGTGTCCAGTGGCGGATCCAAGATTTTCGTCAGGGGGGGGGGGGGGGGGCTAAAGCTCGCGGGGGGCCTATGCTGGGGGGTTTTTTTTTGTGGGGGGGGGGGGGGGGGGGGTTGCAACCTCAAAAACCCCACCCTGGATCGGCGCGTGGGTGTGTCCAACGCAATACAGCCACTGCCGATTTCTGTAGTCTTATAACAGTGGAGGTAGAATGCCTCCTGCATCCCGTGAGAGTTCGATAGTACCACTCTTCAAGGGCAAAGGTGATGTCCAAGATTGTGGTAACTATAGAGATAATAGGGAGATTGAGCGTACAGTTACCGATAACCATTTGTCCCATAAGCAGACGAAATTTAAGGTGCGCATGCTCCACAAATAAAATTAATTGTTCGGAGCATGCGTAACTTAAGTGTCGTCTGCTTAGGGGACAAATGGTTATCGGTAACTGTACGCTCAATCTCCCTATTAAGCTAATGAGCCATTCCATCCAGCTCTGGGAGACAGTGATAAAATGCCGGATAGAATTAGTGTCCATGGAAATCAGTTCGGGTTCATGCCAAGTAGGTCCACAATGGAACCATTCTTGAGGCAGATGATAGAAAAGCATAGGGCAGTAAAGAAAGGTCTCCACACAATCCTTATTGATTTGGAAAAGGCTTATGACAGTGTTCCACGACAGGTAGTTTGAGAGGTATTATGCAGAAGGGGGGGGGTTAGAAGAAGGGTTTGTTAGGATAGTATAGCATGATACGTATGATGGTTCCATAGCCAGAGTAAGGACTCCTTGGGAAAATACTGGAGGCCTACCAGTGAAAGTTGGGGTACACGAAAGTTCAGCACTACATCCATAAGTTTTCATTCTGGTTAAGGACGACTGTTGACGGGAGTAGGAGAATAGGCCCCTCAGTGCATGATATTTACCGACGTATTTGCCTTCCCCTGCCGACGATAGGCAGAGAGAGACTGAAGCAGATGTGGGAGCAAGTTGCCCGTAAGGACATGGCAGTGTGTGGGGTGGACGGGGACCTGGTGGGAGTTGGCGGGAGTGGAGGGTTAGAACCATCAGACCCGACCCTGCCACAGGCGGGATAAGGGTATGATGATGATGAAGAAATGTCGAAAATTCACCACTACTCATCTCAATCCTCAAGGACCAAGGTGGTTTACTCTAACATTAATGATTTAAACAACTCATTGTTAGTGACTGTATAACATTACACAGGCGTAACTATCATATCAGTTATGTCATGATTGTCACGTCACTTTCAGGAAGAAGTGTGACGTTTTTTTCTGAGAGGTATAGATACATGGCATTTTATGAGTGATGAAGAAGTTCTGTTAGTGAGTAAGCAGGTTGACTTGTAGACTTGTTTGACTTTTGTGGAAGTCTATTTAACGTCTACTTCTCTATAAATAAAGTGACCAGATTTCCTAGTTCCATATTCGGGACACGCTATAAAATAATGCTTAGAGGAATAAACTGACAATTTGTAAGCTAAATTTGCATCTCGTAGACATGCTAAACTGCTACGTTTAACAGACGAAGTTAAAGACCCAAGGAGTTCTTGGGGAAACAAATCTGGGACCAAAGGAGTGAAACTTTGGGACTGACCTGGAAAATTCGGAAATTAGGTCAGGTCTAATACAAAGATTTTGAAGTCCTTACTAATTTTGTTCCAAGTTGAAAATGCCCTTTTACCTACAAGCCGAGCACTTCCGAAGGACTTTCTTGGAGATGACCCTCAAAAGCTGGAATCGCAGAGTATTGGACTTCATAACCCTCACGTGAATTTCTGTATTTACAGTAGTTATACACCCTGTAACCACTTTGTGTATACCCTTGAGGGCCCTTTGAATCCTAACAGGGACCAAAGCTATGCTTGCCCTTATCCCAAGTTCAGAGTACCCATCTTGTCCCTCTGAATGGACACAAAGGGGGATATATTGATCATAGTTTTTCCGCAGCCGGTTGCCAACCAAAGCTGCAACCCCTATGCTTATTTATCGTCGGTCTACTGTTCAATTTTTGGGGGATTTCAACGACGCCAAGGGGCGAGCTCCTACACCTGGAAATTTTGTCTCATCTACCCGTTGCGTAGTGGAGAGGGTTCTTTTACGTGCGAGTGACATCGTACACCGACACGGGACCTCGGTTTTACTTCTCATCCAAAAGAAAGCGCACTCGCGGCCTCTCTCTCGCCCGAAAGAAGCCAACCTAGAACTACTGACGTAGTTGCCAAGCATGCCAACCACTACGCCACCGAGGCGGGTGTTCCCCAACTAAGCCTAACTTGAATTACGTCTACATTTTTTAAAAGAAATGTGAACAAAGTTTTATACTGCAGTATCTTCGTTTTAGTAAGCTCTATTATTGCACTCATCATCCTCATAATACCCTTATCCCGCCTGTGGCAGCGCCGGATCTGCAGGTCCACTGAACATTCTCTTGCTGGTAACACCCTAGCCAGGTGTCTGGAACCTGCAGGAATATTGGCTGGGTTGTCTGGGATGCCGGCCTACCTCACAAACTCTATTATTGCACTCATCATCATAATACCTAGATCCCGCCTGTGGCAGGGTACGGGTCTGCGGGTTCAATGAACATGCTCTGGCTAGGGGCACCCCAGCCAGGCGTCTGGAATCTGCAGGAATATTGGCTGGGTTGTCTATGGGGGAATGCCAGCCTATCCCAGTGTTCCAACACCGCATTACACAACCAAAATAAAAATTTTTGGCAGGTTTAATTTACCTGCCAAAAATTTTTATTTTGGTTGTTTTAATTTTTACTTTGTTGGTTATAATATTGCATGGTGTCTGACCTTTTGAACAATAACTACAAAATAACAGGAGTCAGGCTCATGCCCAAAACTGTTCTTGCACTATGATACATTATTACAACGTGAGCCTACAAGCTCCGAAAAAACCGGATGTGACCCGATGTTAGACAAAGACTACACTACTGACCTAGTTAGAGAATAGGTCTACACCTACGACCATTAGTGTAATATTTGAATGAAAGTGTAGCACTCTAGCCTGCTAAATGCTAATTCCAAATACTACAGCATCTATTCGATGAGAGCAACACAATGGTTACAGATATAAAAGCACATTAGATAGGAAAACAATAATAACCATTACCCTTTATTTGTAATCGTGAAACCAGGCGTCTTGTTCTTTCGCCGAATTGGGAATTAGGACACCTAGCAATAAAGTATGTTGGGGAGCCGCTCCCTAGCTATTCCTGTTAATAGATTAGTAAGTAGTGAGCTTAGAGAGTTTTATCACCTTTCCTAAAGCAAATGTGATGGCGCCACCATCGTTATTTGCCATCGCAGCGACGCGGAGCCTCCGCTGCTTGGTGCCAGTGGGAGGCCAGTTGCGGAAGCGGCGTCTGTCCTATTTACTGTGTTGGATGTTTGAAGTGTGTTGTATGCATGCGCATATATGTGTGAATTTTCGTCTGTGGGTTTGACTTGTCAAAAGAACGTTTGGCAATTTACGTTGATGTTTGCCACATATTTTTGAGGCAGGACATGTTGAGAAAAGCACTTCATCCACGCCGAAGATGGATTTTAATTCGGATTATATTGATAGCCTT
The DNA here is from genome assembly GCA_013389805.1 of Trigoniulus corallinus. Classification (NCBI taxonomy): domain Eukaryota; kingdom Metazoa; phylum Arthropoda; class Diplopoda; order Spirobolida; family Trigoniulidae; genus Trigoniulus; species Trigoniulus corallinus. Next base: position 31,671,247 of record JAAFCE010001036.1, on the reverse strand, counting down.
GGTTATTGGTTTCGTAGTAGCGTGGCGTACTGGAGTTCTAATGGTCCCAAACGCAGACGACAATTTGCATCCCAATGACAACATTGAACCACGGAATATTCAGGATGGACACTCTGTGAATAAGAAAGATGGAATAAAAGACTCTACTCATAACGACGTGTTGAAGTCACCATTAGATTTGCCGTTAAATAAAAATGGTGATTCAGGCGTGAAACAGAAGCAAGAGCAAGCTGCTACTCAGAACCCGTTGAGGCCGCCCGATTCGGGCCAAGTGGCCCTATTTGACCTTGAAATACAAGCGGCATTCGACAAAGTGGTACCTGGACTTGGAAGCATGGGCGCAGGAGTCCATATTGATGCTCATGAGCAGCCCTCGGTAGACGCAATAATGAAGAAAGAGGCCTTTAATATTTTAGCTAGTGATAGAATAACTTTAAACCGGACGACGCCCGATAACCGACATCAAAAGTAAGTTGGTCCTTTAACATGCATATTGATGTCCAGTGCTTAATAATGTCAATGTTGTTCATGAGTTCAGTCATAGTTTAATTCATTATTTTTGTTTCGAAGCATACTTTCTCAACATTTAGTACACATGCACCACCAACTAGTAATGCTTTTCAGCTTCATTTCCAGGGACCATCCGCGGATGACTTAGTTCTTTGGACTACTCCTCAAACATCAGCAACCATTAAGTCACCAAAGTCCTTGTCGTTATCCTGGCTGTCAGTAAAACTCTAGGGCTCTGCTGACAAGGACATTTTCAGTTATACCATTAAGTCTCGTCATATCCCTTTCCCGCCGTTAGTAGACTCGGGGGACGGGTTTGCAAATTATTTCTTTAAACTTCCTTCTATCCCTAACGAAATCTCATCCACATACCCTGATTCCAGGTTTTTAGCGTTACCTGCTTATATGCGATGAGCTAGGACTCCAATAATCCATAAAGAGTTCCTATTGGACTTTACCCTTTTATTCCTGACCTACCTGCTTACACACCTCTATCGCTTATACTTAAATGCAAATTTTGTTAAAGGCATTTGGAGATTTCGCGGAAATGAATGACATTTAATGTAATTTACATAAAATTATTTCAACCGAGAATTTAGTACTGCTGGTCCTTACTGTTTGTGCAACATTTAGAGCATCTTCCACTTTTTTTTAACATGGTCGTGAAAAAACGTTATATAGGTTTCGTTACATAACCTTTTAGGTTCTCAGAATCTTAACTAGTCATAGTCTTGATTAGTGTATACATGCAAGGTAACGAAACTTTAAGATTTATTGCTTTACAAACTGATAACTTTGTGTTGGGCCTGTCATTCGTTGTTCTGTAGAAAGATTACATTTTTATTGCAAAGTAGCACAATATTTGTCTTGTTGTTTATATATGTCCTGGATGGGTTAGAGTAGGTATGCAGTGCCTTTGCTTGTTCAAAATTGTTGCCTGTTAAGCGTAGGGAAACAAAGATATTATGAATTTCAGTTATTCCTATTAAAGTACAGTAGTCATATTTATTATTGATTACTTGACATGTGGGCAACCAAATAACGACGTCACTTATGCCAGGGCTGGGTTCTTATTGGACTTATATTTTTTTTTACGAGTTGAACTCCTACACCGGAGATTTCTTCAACCGTTATCAACCCTTTATCATTATGTTTTTATGTAAAAAGGAGTCTTCTGTAGGCAGATGACAGTACACGTCACTCGGGATCGTGGTTTTACATTCTACCCAACAACGGCGATTACCTCATTTCCCAACCCACTGGACTACAGGCAAACAGTTGTGCTAAAACTCAAATGCTTAGAGCTGAAAGATTTGAGAAGTGAATGAGAGCTGTTTAAAGAAGTCTGTTAACTATTGGAAGACAATGATAGATCAAATAATTGCATTGAATAGTAGGGTACCGACTCATTATGATAATTGGTATGTGAACTGGAGTACTTGACGGTGTTTATTATGTAAATTTGGTAAAGGTGGTCCAATGTTATGTATTCATCACCCAATTTCCACAAAAAAGTCATAACTATAGACTTATAATAACTTCAATAAATGCTACGCACTGGTGTATTTCATGTGAAATGAATTAATGCACCTCAAACATTAACATTTGTGATATAGTCCATTTAACACCACATTATTCGCCCTCTGGAAGGAGATTGTTCCCTAGGTCACTTTGAATTTATGACGATTCACGTGATTTGTTACTAGTGCTGTATTTCAACTAGGTATTTAGATTACTAAAACTGGCATGCTGGGCTTGTAGGCGTTTGAAACATGTGGGCTTACCCCATTCGTTACTCCTAAATGACTTTGAAGAATTTTTTAAAAAAAGACCAATGTCATTGAGATTTCTGACAGGTATTTCATGTATTGACAATAAAAGAGTTTGACAATTTTAGGCAAATTCACAACACGAAATGTATGATCCGTGTTTGTTAATAAAGTCTAAGATCATTATTTTGAAGTTTTCTACTGGAGTTCAAAATGGCAAAGAAACATTATTTGGGCTAATGACCGTCCAGCGATGTGCTTGAAATAGACTATTAGACTTGAAAGACAGTAACTGATGATGGCCACTGAATTGCTCTTCCGTACCTCATTATTATTTATTGTTATTTATATTTCTGATATTCAGACATCGGAACTATAATCATTACCTTCTCAAAATATAGGTTACCCCCGAAAACCACGCAGCATTATCAATTGTATTTTATCTTGTATTTCATTGGACAAAGATTGATTTGTCATTTGTTATACAGTACATTCTATTTGGAGGAAATAGTATAACATTCAACATAATATAAACTATAACATGAATACCATTTTGTAAGTTCCAAATTAAGCACTAAATTATTTTTAATACTGCTTCCATATTAAAAGTCAGGATATGCGGAAATGTTATTTTTTTCTAGTTTATTTCTTTATAATTGAAGACGTCTTTCTATATTTTTCAAATGGTGTTAATTATTCACCTGCGAATTGTTTATGGACCGTAGCTCCTTAATGTCTTGTCTTTTTTCTCTAAACAATTATTAATAATGCTTTTTTCTCTTTAAGTGTCATGTCCTGTTACATAGTGGTCAAACGAGTTCTTTTCGGCTTAATCAAAACAAGTTCTTCATATATATACATCACTGCCAGATCACTGTAGGTTTCATATTAATTTAAAATCTGTAACAGGTTGTTATATGCCAAAGAAATACCTACGATTACGAATGATAATAATATTAATTGAGTGTTATATATATATGGTGCGTAAATTGTGACTACTGTGGACAATTTACACTATATTACCTGATCTTAATTGAACAAATATGGCCTTTTATAACGTAAAACGGTTTTTAACTTTTTCACCAATCGTCAAATATGGAGATTAAAGCGCTAAATATCCTCTGCACACGTGGCCCCTGAAATACCCACGGAATATCGTGTAGCTATGTTATTCATTGTAACCAACTATAATGTGCTGTTACACCGACTTTCGATGTCAAGCGACCTTCCTGGTGGCTCCCTTCTTGAGTCCGGACAGTGGTAGCAAATTCCATCCTTGTCCACGTGTAATTCTTCTTACGGTTAAAAAGAAAGGCCCCATGTGCACCTTCCGTCGGATGGGAAGTAAAACCCTGATTTCGTTCAGTGTGCCCTTTCTTTATGGAGTGAAACACATGTATATCGTGTCATATTTTACACATCACACCTGTCATTTGATCATACAGAGGAATACCGGCTGATATAACTTATTACATAGGTAGTAGATTCAGGAAATATTTAACTTCGTTGAGCTCCATTGTCAACTTCCTGCTTGGGATTCAGGACTACGTGTCTCTAAGCTCAGTGATGTAGTATCTCCAAGTTTAGGAGGCTCGTTCTAATGATAAATGTTGTCATTTTTATTGGAGGAAATGTCTGTGTGCCATGAATATCTTTTTGAGTTGACTCCCTAGTTAATACTCGCAGTTATTTATTTCTGTAATTCTAGCTTTATTTATTCTTCATTGTTGGAGTGACCCATTACAGTTGGGGAGATCCCACAACTCGAAATTTTGACGCCTAGACAACAGGATTCTTGTAAATGTATGAGACAATGTTCCCACTGTGACTTCACTTTCTGTGTACCATAAAGTGTGTACTTTTGCAGTTCGTTTTCATCTTCTATCCGAAATATAACCACCGCCCTGAAACGTGATATGCACCTACACACACGGCTAAGGTACTGTTGTTGAGCTGCTGCGACCGGCGTTGGTGTGTCACCTTTTCAGAAAGGTAGACGACACACACTAGACCTCATTAGAATTTCACTTTATCAAACATAATTCTAACGAAGTAAAATAGGCCATTCACCCATAGGTCGTTTGAAGCGCGGGTACACCGGTTACTCTGGTGTCATTTCTGACCTCAGACAGCAGTTTGGCAAGTAGTTCATTCCAATTTGCATTGTAGTTTTTCCCCGTTATAAGTTTCAAAAATTTATAGCATCTCTATCTATCATTATTCACGGAGATGTGTAGCATTTCATGTTAAAATTGGTATAATTAAAAGTATCATATTACCTTCAAATATTATTTTTGAATTGCCATTTCGCATCATCATGAATTCAGGGTAGTACTTGATATTTTAGAAATTGTTGTTTAGAAACACTGGGTATTTTAACTTCTGAAATTTATAAGCGCTGTCTCTAAATTCAGGACACCCTTCCTTGGTGGCGCACGCTCCGTAACTGCGTCAGTAGTTCTAGGCTCGATACTGGACCGAGGTGAGTTGGCTTCTTTCAGGCGAGACAGAGGCCCTGGGTGCGCCTTCTTTTGGATGAGAAGTAAAACCGAGGTCCCGTGTGATGTACTATGGCATTTTCACGTAAAAGAACCCTCTCTACTATGCAACGAGTAGAGGGGGCAAAATTTCCAGGTGTAGGAGCTCTCCCCAACGAACAGTAGACCGACGATAAATAAGCATAGGGTTGCAGCTTTGGTCTGCAACCGGCTGTGGAAAAGCACTCTAACAGAGGGACAAGATGAGTATCTGACCCTGCCATAGGCAGGGAAAGGGTCAGGAGTTGCTTACGCTTTAATCTCGAAATTGAGAACCTGCAGCTATTGAGAACCTGAGATACTGCAGCTATTAGTACAAGGTGCATTATTTAATTGTTTTGGGAAACATGTAGTCATGTTATATGTAGTCATATACGAGGTGTGATAAAAAAAAATATGGTGAATGAATTTTTATCGCAGCAACTGCTAACGCTACATCCATTTAAAGTGTTGTATCAAATAGTCTGATCCACTGAGATAGTTAGTGTCAGGTTTGAACAAGTTTTGACTTGTCAGTCGGCTTGCAGAACTGGAAGATTGAAGCCATGTTTACCGTGTCTGTCTCACATCATGGATTTTGAACAACACATTAACATTAAATTTTGTTTTAAATTGCAAAAAAGCGACAAAGAAGCTCATGAAATGTTAAAATTAGTGTATGGGGATAATGTGGTTAGTCCAGAAAATGGGCAAAAGGATTCTTCAAATGTGCCGTGTCACACCTCACTTGTGATCCACGAGTTTTTGGTTAAAATAAAAGGTTCCTATATGTCCACATACGCCTTACTCGCCTGATTTGGCACCATGCAACTTCTGGCTCTTCCCAAAAATAAAAAACCGTGCTAACAGGAAAACGTTTTGATGTCATTACTGACATTGAGAGGGCCACAATGGATCAGCTAAAGGCCCTTCCGAAAGAAGCCTTCCAGAAATGCTTCCAATCATGGAATCAACGTTGGGATAAGTGCATTGCTAGCCAAGGAGAGTACTTTGATGGAGATTAATTCAAATTTGCTATAAACTTATTATTTTTGTAATAAAAATATTCACCGAATTTTTTGATCACACCTCGTATATTACAACAGTATGTCGATTTTAAAGCTTCAAACCAGCTTTAAAGCTTCATCCAGGATCCACTATGCAGGATCCAGGGCGGAATGTAAGTTTTTCTGGAACCTGGCATGTCGTAAGAGACGGCTAATGGGGATGCACCCAACCCCATTGTGTTTCTACTTTGTCTAACGTATGTCTATCTGTTGTGCAGTAAACCTGAAATGGGTGACTTCCTAAATGCCATTTGTCTTACACAAGTGAAATCACCATTTTTCACATTCTCTTATTAGTGAGTTATTACTGGTTTATGGTATACGACATGAGTGAACGTGTACTGATAACATAATTCAATAATTTATTTATGACAAAAAATTATCAGTTCATATCTTAAAACTGGCGTTTCTTTAAAACACTAGTAATAAATGAGTCTTATTTATTGCATTGTTGTGATGTAGCATGCCAAAATCAAACGTGAGTGGTTATCATTTCTTCATAACTCCAGGCAAGTAATCTAGTAATGTTGATAGATTTAATCTAAAAGATAGACACATAACTTGGGTAGAACAATAACTAACTGTAAATACATACAGTAGTTTCAATATAATTCTCAGAACCTTGTGGTTTATAGGTTTCTGTGATTTCTGTGACTCTGATTTTTGTCATTTTAGTATTGTTAATATTATTTATTAATTCATATGAGGCAGAACATTATTTAACGATATTTTTAATTAAATTCTATGTGCAGAGTTGAAGTTGAACCGAATTTAACGGTTCCTCTGCCCCATGTAACAAATGAAGTAACCTACCTTACAATAGCCATTAATAGCTGATAGTGTACAGCACAGTTTCCCAAACGTTTCTGTGCCATGGAGTCCTGTTGTTCTTGAAAATTTTCGGAGGAACTCTATTTTTGTGTTGCAAACCTCTTGTTTATATATAGCAGACGTCAAAAATTATATACAGTACTTTAATTGTATAGAAATAGACTGGTGTGCAGTACTTACTTTAGACTAAATGTAATAAGGAAAGTTATGAGGTTTCGAGAATAAATCCGACGTTGACATACTCAATCTACAATTTGCACCTACCAGATTAGGACTTACGACAAATCTAAGAAAGTTGTGATATCGGTTGCTGTTAATTCTGTGCTGCATTATGTGACTTATTCTCAGTTTGATGCAGTTAAATGTTTGGTCAAACCCAAAGATTTTGTCATGTGTTCCTGTTGAAATCGGTTTTTACCATTATTGCCGTTGAAGAACATCACGGCACTAACATGAAGAAGGTGGGCGGACAGTCAAGTCAGTGTACTTCACATATTGTTCACTACAGCCGTTCCTTCGTGTGGTGGTCGGGTTTCATAGTGGTCGAGCTAATCAGTAAAAAAATCCATGTAACACTGCTAGAAATTACAGAAATTCAAGGACAAATTAAATTGTATCCTAGAGGTACACCCGCCTCGGTGGCGCAGTGGATAGCACACTCGGTAGCTGCGCCAGTAGTTCTTGGTTCGATACTGGACCGAGATGGGTTGGCTTCTTTCGGGCGACAGAGAGGCGAGAGAGATGGCGAACGTGGGTAGATGAGGCAAAATTTCCAGGTATAGGAATTCCCCAACGAGCAGTAGATTAAAAGTATCATGTTAATTTTACAAGTAGTATAATTGAAAGTATCATATTACCTTCAAATATTATTTTTGAATTGCCAATTCGCATCATCATGAATTTAAGGTAGTACTTGTTATTTTAGAAATTGTTGTTTAGAAACACTGGGCATTTTAACTTCTCCTGAAATTTATAAGCGCAGTCTCGAAATTCAGGACATCCTTCCTCTGTGGCGCTGTGGGTAGCACGCTCCGTAAATGCGTCAGTAGTTCTGGACTGGTTACTGTATTAAAATTTCTCTCTCAACAATACTGAACTAAAGTCTCTCAGTTCCTTTTTATGAGTGATAGTGCTTGTCCAGATAGGGCCCAAATGGTGGATGAATATCTTCACAGTGAGGATATTCAGAAGATGGATTAGTCAGTCAGATCTACAGAGATGAATTCGATTCAACACATGTCTGGGATGCATTTGGGAGGTCAATTGCAGTTCTCCAACCACCTTTCAGTACCATGCAGGAGCTAAGAACTTCATCGGTGCACTCTTGAGTGCAGCTGCCTCAAGGACTCATCAATTGTCTCAGTCTCATAAACAATATGGTGACTCTCTGCACAACCTGATTGTCTGCTAGAGGTGACCATACCCCCTATATGCCTTATTTTCGCGAGCACCTTTTTTCAATGCCAGTTTTTTTTTTACATTCCTTCTCTCATGTGAATTACTCATGATTTTGCAATGGTATTTTCACTGTTTTAGGACAGAAATCGCTGTTGTATACTACTCTTTCTCTATACCAAATTATACTAAAGTCTGCACAGTGGTTTTAGAGAAATTTAAATAAATGCGGTTATTCTCTTAATTTTGAACACTAGTGCAGCTCAACACATGAAAAACATCCACTCACAGAAGAGTTTGAAAAGTAAACAGGTTTTATGGACCAGATGGCTTGTCGAACACTCTAACTGACAGTGAGCTGTATAAATTAAGTTGTTTGTATATAGATAGTCCTACTATACCACCTGTCTGACGACAAACACCAGAATCAGGTATAATCAGAACTTGACGACAGTAATTATCCAGTCATCCAGGACAGCATTGCCGATTAAACAAGAGATTACGTCAACCCATAATGACCATCACATTGTTTGTAAAACTGCTGTATTCATTAAAAAATATTGAACCCAGGTTAACGAAGGCACTTGAGAATGAGTGTTTACGTTTAAAAGTGGTTGAATTATCAATGGATTTTTTACTTATCCTTTCCACTTCTCCAATTTCTTTCTTCCCGGTTGACCCCACTCCCCTTGCGAACGCCTCATAGTCAGAGGTAATAAGTTTGAATTCATTCCGGGCATTTCTCCCATCATCATCATCATACCCTTATCCCGCCTGTGGCAGGGTCGGGTCTGTGGGTTCTAGCCCCCCACACCCGTCGATTACCCACCATGTCCCCGTCCACCCCACACACTGCCATGTCTTTACGGACCACCTGTTCCCAAGTCTGCTTCGGTCTCCCCTAACTAGTTGCTCTTCCCCTCTTCGCATGGGCGTGGCCATACCACCGCAGCCTATTCTCCGTCATTTTTTCAGCAATGTCCACCACCCCCAGACTACCTCTAATAAACGCATTCCTAATTCTATCAGCTCTCGACGCACCATTCATGTAACGCAGCATTCGCTTTACGTGGCTCATCCTCACTGCCCAGCACTCTGATCCATAGAGCATAGCTGGTCTAACCACTGTCCTGGAGAACTTCCCTTTCAACTTGATTGGGACCCTCCTGTCACATAGGACGCCACTGGCTTGTCTCCATTTCAGCCCCCCCCCCCCCCCCCCCATTAATTCTATTGGTCACATCCGAGTCTATGTCCCCGTTGCTTTGGAACGTTGATGTCAAGTACTTTACCTCTTGCACCTTTTTCACCAGTTCGCCCCTTGAGTGAACGTCACCGTAATTTCCCTGTCCTTCCCAATTGAAAGCTAAATACCCTGTCTTCTTCATTTTAATCTTTGGCCCACCCTTTTCTATCGCTTGTCTGACATCATTTAGGCCCTTCTCTATCTGTTCCCTGCAGTCACTAACTTTTCCAATATCGTCTGCAAATGTCAGGCACTGAGGGGCCCAGTCTCCTACCCCTGTAAGCAGCTCGTCCAAAACCAGGATGAAAAGGTAAGGGCTAAGTGCTGAACCTTGGTGCACCCCAACTTTCACTGGAAAGCCCCCAGTATTCCCCCAAGGTGTCCTTACTCTGGCTGTGGAGCCATCATACATATCCTGGATTATTCTAATGAACCCTTTCTCTACTCCCCTTTTTCGTAGCGTCTCCCAAACTACAAGAGTCCTACGAAAGGTACTGTGGGAAGTGTTAAAAAGGGGGTGAGGTGTTAGAGACCGGTAAGTGAAAGTCAGGGCTCACTGGAATTCAGTGCTAAATCTATACTTCTTCATTTTATTATGGATAAACTGCTGACTGGTGTAAGGAAATGGATACAACTTGGAAACGGAAAAAAATTCACAAAAGTTCCAACGATGGGACACTTAAAGCCTCGTTAAATGGTTAAAGAAAAACGTTGAATTATTGTAGGTGAATATCTACTGAATGACTCACTTCATTTCTCTGATTTCCAAATTTATTACGCTTTCTTTTCCTCAATTTCGGGCTTCTGGATACTGCTTATTTATTGGGGACTTTTAAAAATTAAGATGGCAGAAATTGAGACCAACTGAGGCGAGGGCAGGGGTTTGGAAAAGCGAAAGGGATCAACTTTGGTCCTAGAAACCTGATAAAATTGTATTATGTATTTGACATAAAGAACAAGCCGCCTTTAAAAACAGGGGCTGTGGCATTAGGAGTCTGGGCTGTGGCAATGGAGATATCAATTTGGCTATCACCTTGCTTTCTGTATCTCATTTTAGCTTCTTCTGCGCTTCTCTTGCGGTAATTTGAATTTCCGGAACTCACGAATACCCAAATCTACGCAGGCAGTAAGCATGTTGATTGTGCTAAGTGACACCTTCGAGGAGTGAACATCTCTTGGGAGAGGTTGAAAGAGTCGTTCGAATTACTCCTGGAGGGTGTAAGCCACAAGAAATGTTATAAAAGTGTACTGTCTGATGTACATACTGTAGTTGTAACTCACTAAAGTTGCCTTTCGGCAAGATGGTAGCAGGCAACTAAATTAAATGTGTGTTGGTCTTCATGTCATCATTGGCAATGATAATCCATCTACCCGGTGGCGTAGCCAAGGGGGGCTTTAACCCCCAACCCCTTGTGCTTTGGCTGCCAATTTGTTATTATGGATCAGTTATCTACAACAAAGTGCTATACATCCTATCGCCAATCATATCCCCCCTTAGAAAATCCTGGCTACGCCACTGCATCTTCTGATTATTTAGTGACTGCTAGTCCATAAGACATCTGATTTTCAAGTCACGCGTCATGAAACTGGTTAAAATTTTGCACCTGTGACGTCCACATGTCAAAAAATTGATGCTGTACTGTTAAAGTTGGAGAACGAGGTAACTCATTATGAAATATGTAAACATGCCATATACAGGTTGCGTAAACGGTGAATATAAAAGTCATAATGCCTGTCGGATGTCAGGACCTACTAATTATGACCAGTTGGGCGCAAGTTAGGAGCATTGCTTTCTAAAAAAGAAGCGGTACTAGGTTGAATAGGTGTATAATTTGAAATGTGAACAATTCGGGTTAGTCCGACTTCCGCTCCCCTTTTTTTGAAAAGCAGTCAGGTACACGTGGCAGAAACACATTGAAGTTTTCTGTAGTTACTATGCCTCTATTGAAAGCCGAATAGAAGGACATTACCCTAGTAGCAGCAATTCCTACGTTCCTTGTACAGTTTTTATTTTGTGCTGTTCTTAAATGTGCCTTATTGATAAAACCCTAACAAGACCGTTGTAGTGTTGGGAGTCAAAAGCCACTGATTAAATTGGTATGATGTTTGAGAATTACGTAATTTATATTTCAGCAATTGCCATCCAATTTATATTTCAGCAAGGACCCTTCTATCACACAGGACTCTACTTGCCTGTCTCCACTTTCACCATCCCCCATTGATTCTATGGGTCACATCCGAGTCTATCTCCCCATTGCTATGGAACGTTGATCCTAAGATCCACTTGAACCTTCTTCACCAGTTCGCCCCCAGAAAGTACGTTACCATTATTTTCCTGTCCTTCCCAATTGAAGGGTAAATACTCTGTCTTCTTTATGTTTATCTTTAGCCCTCCCTTTTCTATCGCTCCTCTAATATCGTTAAGGCCCTTCTCTGCTTGTTCTCTGCGGTCACTAAGTTTTTCGATGTTCCGACGACTCACCCCATTTCGTCCCCCTTCACTGGCTGTACATACTCTATAAGCTGTATATATAAGGCCCTATTGTAATTGTTAGCGAGATTTATACTAAGGAATGCGGAATGTTTAAAATAATTTAGGCGCACTTTTTTTGAAGTTTACCCCCTGATCCGTCCTTAGATCCGACATACTCATCATGTAAAGGACATGTTGGCTGACAAGACTAACTATAAACAGTAGTAAAGAACTTACCGTAAAATCTCACGTAAAGTCCGCATCCGTCTATAGTCCGCATTAGCGGTGGATTATAGTACGCACTTTAAAATTCCTACTGTAGCCAGTGGCGCAACTTGTAGGGGCAATGAGATCAAATGAATTTGAACATGAAATGTCACACTCTGACGATGAAATTGTAAAGTGAAAGATTTTATATTGCATTATCATATAAATAAGAACGTACTGTGTAAAGTCGTGTTGTTAAGTGTAGTAAAATGTTCAGAAAATGAGCATCAGTTTTCATTGAGAACCCTTGGTTTCATTTATAGTCCGCACTAAATGGCCCTATGTTTCGCGTATAATCCGCGGGCACTACGTGAGATTTTACTGTAATGATTCCCACAAACAGCAACTAAAAACCACGCAGAATCTTTTACTGTCTCTAAATGTTATTCAACAGCGACGAATACCCTAAGTGCTGGCAATTTAAAGAGTGCTCTGATGCCAGTGTTTTTTTGGGTTGTAATTCATAATACTGTACAGTCGGGATCGATTCAAAATACTAATATTGAACAGAAAAGTGCACGGTTGTCTCTCATAGTTAACAGCAAAGACGCCGATATTACTATTATTTTTAATCTACGACTCCCTACAATAGTATTATCAATTTGAGTGGTTTCTCAGCTGTTGTTAAACATGTAGAGGTCCTTTGGACCCATTCTCTGCCAGGACATATATGCTGAGACGTTTTGATGGCGAAGCTTAGATGTTTTCATTTATGTATTGGTTTGCCATGCGATAATATTCATAGTCATCATCATCATCATACCCTTATACTACCTGTGACAGGGTCGGTTTTGCGGGTTCTAGCCCTCCACGTCCGCCTATCTCCCACCAGGCCCCCATCCACCCCACACACTACCATATCCTTACGGACTACCTGCTCCCGCGTCTGCTTTGGTCACCCCCTGCCCCGGATGCTTCCAACCACCTGCATTCCTGTAATGTACCTAAGCATGTCGGTACCTCCCTCCCCTCTTCTCATTACGTGTCCATACTACCTCAATTATTTCCTGGATTCCTCTACACTCAGGCTACATCTAATACTGTATATTCATTCCTAATTCTATGAGCTGTCGATACCCCACTCATGTACCGCAGAATTTGCATCTTGGCTACTTGCATACTGTCCTAACCAGGCCTGGCCCTAACCACTGCTCTGGGACCCTCCTACAGGACTCCACTTGCCTGTCTCCATTGTAACCATTCCCATTGATTCTATGGATCACATCCGAGTCTATCTCCCCATTGCTTTGGAATGTTGATCCTAAGTATTTTACTTTTTTTACTTTTTTTTCACCAGCTCGCCTCTAGAGAGCACGTCACCATTACTTTCCTGTCCTTCCCAATTGAAAGCTAAATACTCTGTCTTCTTCATGTCTATCTTTCCTTCATGTTCCTTAAAATTGTTCCTATACTGTCGTTTAGGCCCATCTCTGCTTGTTCTCTGGAGTCGCTAAGCTCTCCTATATCGTCGGCAAATACCATGTACTGAAGGGTTGATTATCCTACTCATGCCAGCAGCTCGTCCAGAATGAAAAGATATGGAATTAGTGCTGAACCTTGGTGTACTCCAACCTTCGCTGGGAAGCCTTCAGTAGTTCCCCAAGGAGTCGTTATCCCGGCTATAGAACCATCATACATATCCTGCACTATCCAAATAGACCAGTGTTTTTCAACCTTTTTATTGGAACGGAACCCTTTGGAACATTTAGACCTCTAGCGAAACCCAATACAGTGACAGAAAAAAACATTAATTTATACAGGTGTGTGTTAGCATAAGGAGTTGAATTCGTGGCCAAATGTTTGAGAGAGATACCCGAAGTTCATCTTCGACAAACAAAAGTCGTTCTCGTTTCTTGTTTTTTTATTGTTACTTTTATATTTTACCTTACCGTTGGCGGAACCTTCGGGTGGACCTCACGGAACCCTGTTTGAAAAACAATGAAATAGACCCTTCCTCTACCCTCCTTTTGTGTAATACCTCGCTAACTAGCGATTACTTATTTTCGAGTCAGGTGTTTAGGTTCAACCATTCAATTTCACTTCCCGGTTACCCAATGGTGGCCAAAAGTTTAGCGTCCCTCAAAGACCTCTGGACAACGCCACCTATTTTGCTAGATAGTCATGTGTAGGATGGCATCCGACCTTTCAGACTGTTAAAACAATGCACTTAATTTCAGAATGAAATTGAATTTGTTGAATATAGCCTATTCGCCTACTCTGCTTCACTCATAACCCCAAGGACAAATTAAATTAGAAGTCGATTAAATTTTCAATGTAAATGAAATGAACTACCTCCACATTTGAAACGTCATTACTACTGCATTTTGCTCAATTGAAAAGTTTCTAGAAAAATGTTGTGGACATGAAGCGAATGTGTTTTTCAGTCACGAACAACGAAATGTATTATATATATATACCGTAATAACAAAGGCAATATAAACCATTGAAAGTTCCTGCATAAGCGTTAGTCTGCCACATTAAAATTTTGAAAAATGTCACTTCTGTATAGTAGTGCAAGAGGTGTCAACTTAGCGACGCATAAATCCTGTATGCAGTGCCGACTGGGAGCCTCGGGAAAAATCTATTAGCTGGGTCCTTTCCTTCCGAAAAAAAAATATTGTAATTTTTTGTGTGTGTTTACGGCTGATGGTGTTCGTACAATTACCAGAAACCACCCACCAGTGGGGGGACTCGGTGTTGACTTTGTTTTGTTAAAAGCGATACCGTTATGTATGTAAATCTATTTTTCTGTATACCGGTCTAGCGATTACGAGTTGAACTTGCAAGCCGGCATATTCATATGGCAAAATCCTAATATTAATTTGCAAATGGTTGTCATCTGCTTTAAAATTAGGAGCTGAGGTTTGAAAATCGTCTTGAATTAACCTGAAGCAGGAAAACTTTTATCCATTTCTTTTCGAGTCAGAAATTCGAGACGTAGCAACACTGATGATTTTTAAATGCATGTGTTATTTAGAGTAATATCTACCTTAAATATCGCATCGGAGAGAAAATTAACTTGTTTAACGACATACTGTAAGTAGTTTCTGCATCTAGAGCATTCTGAATCAAAATAGAGATGCAGTATTTTTCTTGGAAAAACACTACTGTATCTCCATTTTGACGTACGTATGTTGTAATGTAAAAGTTTCTCGTAAACCCATACTATTATTTTCACGTACCATTCATAATTAGGGATAAATAGGCAGGCATTTACAACATCTGAGAATTTCTAATAAAGGGTTCTAGGCATGTGTTGCAATGTTAATCGCATGTACTATTTGATTCATTCTCCAGGTATGAAATGGTTAGGGGCTTATGGAAAGCGGTAGCAGTGCCAGGGCTAACATATGGAAACGAGGTTCTGTGTATTAGTAAAAAGGTAATGGACGGTATGGAAGTAGCCCAAAGAAGGTTAGGTAGGATGGCATTAGGGGGAAATAGGTTTACAGCAGTTGAAGCAATACAGGGGAATATGGGATGGGCTACATTTGAACAGAGAGAAATGGTTAGTAAGTTGGTGTACCTGTGCAGGATATGGGGGCTTCAAAAGGAAAATCCAGTACGGCAGGTAAATACATGGGTAAACGACATGAAGGTTTCTACTAACTGGGAGAGGAGGGTAAACAGAATATCAAAGAAGATAGGCATATCACTGCCCCCCCAGGGAGGGCATGGAGGGGGCAATAACACTTCAAAGACTTGTGCAGGACAAAGTTAAGGAGTGGGGGTTGGAGCAGTGGCGACAGGGGATGGAGGGAAGGACGGCAAAGAAATCGTTGAGGGTGTATGGGAACAAGCCTAACATAGAGAGGGAGGTAATTTATGACAACACGTGGGAGAGCTCACTTCTGTTTCGGGCAAGAGCTGGGTCACTGGAGACGAAACAGAAGATGGCAAAGATCACAGGGGGAGATGAGGGCTGTGGATTATGTGGGGACGAAGTGGAGGGTGTTAGGCATGTGATACTGGCTTGTCCAGCGCTGGATCACTGCAGGAGGGGTTGGGGCACCCCCACCCTGGAAGAGGTTCTGGGGGTGGTGGGGTCTGGGGTGGAGCGGCTGGAATGGGTGCGGAAGGCAAAGGTGTTGCTTGGGAGCTGGTGGAGATCTAGGCAAAGTGGTCTAGCATGAAAAGTCTCCCTAGCAAGGTTTCCGTCACAAAGGATTATATATTCATATATACTATCATCATTTTTTTTATAGAATATTGTTTTTAATTACAGTAGATCCTTGTTTATCCGGGCTAATTGGTTCCGGGCAAGGAGCGGATAATGCAGAAGGACGAATAACCGAGGGTTCATATTGGGGCACATTTAAATATGTAATATATATATAAGATTGTCAAATGTGTACGCGTGCATATTATTTTATTTGGAAATTGCTTATACTGTACGTACGCACTGTATGTATGCATGCAATTTTAAAACATTTTGAACGAAAATGAAAAAAAAGAAATTCGGAAGAACTTTTACCCAGTTTTGAAAAAAAACTTCCATTCATTAGGAGGATATTTGAACGAGGTGATTCTAAAAAAATTGATATGATTAATCGGGGGACGAATAAACTAGGATTTACTGTTCTACATTGAGCATCTTTGTCGACAAGTCATGCGCTATTTCAAACAAGTGAAGATTAACTATATTTAGCACTTCATAGTTGTCCATTTACAACACGTTATAGCACCTTTTGATACTTCATTTTAAGTCCAGATCAACCATTTCACTACAAGTATTGGATACAAAGCTATGTGTTGGATACAGATTATGCGAACTCAAAAATTCCTAAAAAAAAATCCCGTGTTGTCGGTGGAGTTTCATTACACTTGATAGCATTGTGTTGTATCAGTTTCAAAAAAATCGCTTACCTGTGTTACATCAGTATTGAAAAAGAAGAGTCTAATATGCTTATTCATAATATTTCAGGAAGTGTCCGTAGCTTTATTAACAAATATTGTGTTCCAAATGTCATAGGGTCGAACTAGTCAAACTAGAAACCTCCTAACCCAAAAACTGTCTTAAAACAAGTTCAGCTTTTTCCCCTACTTTTTAGCACCATTTGAAATGACATCTCCCAAGTGGTATATATTTCCCCAACTGTAAACATTCTTCAAGACTGCTATAAAAATATCTTTTAGACCGAGCATTTACTTGCATGAACCCCTCCCTATGTTTCCCTACTTTTTAAAATCTTGCTGTTTCTTCTCATCTATGATACAGATGCTTAAAGATGTTGATCTCAAAATTCTAAAGATGATCGCTTTCCTTTATAAATAAACAAATATTTAACCACCTTACCCATATATTTTGCGTGGAAGGCAGTCTAGAACAGTGGTGGCGAACGTGTGACCCACTGAGCAATTTCAAGTGACCCGGGCGTGAATCATATCTAGTTTATTGTCTCATAAACAACAGACGTGAGAGCAGGTTGTCCGTATGTAGACCCGACCCTGCCACAGGTGGGGAAAGGGTATTATGATGATGGTCTCTATTTGCTACTTTAATAAACTTTATTCATTATTATGAATAATTAATTTTATTCACAAAATTAAATAGTGCTTGCACCTGACCCGCGGGCAACTTTTTGTTTTTTTTTTCGTGTTATTCTGTGACCCGTCTTCAAAAAAGGTTCGCCACCACTGGTCTAGAAGTTTACATTTCACATCACTACGTTTTGTCATCGATGATGACGATGCAGTTTGAATACTTCAGATTTCTGTCCAACTTTTATCATCACAAACTGATCTTGACCAGAAACTACACGAAGTCGCTAGTTCCATTCTTAACGAATCCTTTGTTTTATTTAAAACGTAACATTTGCAGACCACCTTTTATTTACATTTTTTTGCCTAACTATTAGGGAAATTGTTTGTAATTATTTATCGTATTCGTTTCCATTAGTTGTAAATCGGTTATCTACGAACACGACCTGCCTTCTGCAAGTGTTGTTATTATTTTTACGAATGAAGCCTGGTCGCCTTTACTTCGCACAGTTCACACCGTTCTGAATTATTCGCCTTCTCATTTGCTTCACGAAATAATATTGTTGGATGATTTCAGTGATAGAGGTAATGTACAGTAAAATTTGATAACATTGAGAGCACTGACATACTGTTTTGCAATTAAATTGTGGTCTTACTCTTTCAGAGGAACTTAAAGGACGACTAGATAGATATTTACAAAAATATCTCCCCGGTAAAGTGAAACTAGTGAGATCTTCAAAACGGCTTGGGTTAATAAGGGCTCGTTTAGAAGGAGCGAAGGCTGCAACAGGAAATGTGCTAATATTTCTGGATTCACATTGTGAAGCAACTGTTGGCTGGTATGGACTCACAGGTTTTAAAATAATACTTTAAAATTTTGTAGGGCTCGATTAAAAAGAGCGAAGTTTTTGCAAGTAATGGTATTCACACTACAAAGCTCTGTACAATTCAGAGAACACATAATAGCCTTGGCAATTATATTGTGATGGAACGGGCCGTATGACCCTGACACGATGACAAAAATATGTTGATGTCTCAAATTTTTGCTATTGTGCATTTGTGCTATAGTGCCATTGCACATTTATATGGCATGAAGTCCGCGTAATAGTACATAACCTTCTGACCGAACTGGAGAGCGGCTTATTGCGTTGGACACACCAGTTCTCGTCTGAGCAATGTACTGACATGGGTGGCCGCTTGGGAAAACTGGGTACTGCTAATACCCAAAATTCGTCGCATTAGTGTAGTGGCTGTGCAGTTTCTGCATTAGAACTACGCAGTGGACGGGGCTCTAATGACCTTGTAGTTGAAGGGCCCTAACCAAAAACAAAATCTGACCGAACTGAATTTTGAAACATTTTCACTTTCAGGTTGGAACCTCTTCTACAACGTATTAAAGAAAATCGGCACACTGTCTTACTCCCTATTATTGATGTCATTGATGATAGAACAATGGAATTTTACAAAAATCAAGGTACTTACTTTCAAATTGGAGGATTTACATGGAGTGGGCACTTCACTTGGATTCACATCCCAGATCGAGAACTAAAACGAAGAGGAAGTGACATTGCTCCGACTAGGTAATTCAAATTGAAGTATACTTAGAGTACATGCCTATAATTTGAATTGATCATTTAGATTAATAATTGAAGTGTCCTATGATTTCGTCATCATTAGATCGCCAACAATGGCAGGTGGTCTTTTTGCTGTAGAGAGAAAATTCTTCTGGGATATTGGAGGCTATGATGAAGGAATGGATGTTTGGGGAGGTGAAAATCTAGAAATTTCGTTCAGGGTTAGTAAAATGTATATAAAATTCCCCATTATTCTAATTTAATCGCGTTGCTGCTAAGAATTAAACGTTTTAAAGCACCTTTTTGGAGCTAGATGGGATCTTATTATGTACTGCTCTTTTCATATCTCATCATTACACTAGGTTTGGATGTGTGGTGGACTCTTGGAAACCATCCCTTGCTCTCATGTGGGTCACATTTTTCGTTCATTTCATCCTTATACTTTTCCTGGAAACAAAGACACCCATGGTTTAAACACAGCACGCATGGCAGAAGTTTGGATGGATGATTACAAGCGCTTGCTGTATATTTATAGGAGTGATCTTCAGGTAAGAATGTTTAATGAATTCAGTAGGACACGAAAGGTGGAGTACAGGTGTTGAAGAATACGTTTCTTGCATGGCAGCATTCTATATTAGCTAATGAAGTAGAAAATTCAGCATTTTTGATCGTTACGTAACACTTGTATTGATTCACAAATGCCGTGTCAATTAGGATCTCTGTGATCTCTTTATTCCCGCTTTATGTATTTTGATCAGTGATCTATTAAGAATAGCACATTAATAAAAAATCAGAGTACCATTGATTTTCGGTACACAATGTTCGAAACAAACACTAATCATAACTTAAGAAGCAAATATTCATGTATTTAATCTCATTTTTATGACCATTTAACAGCATGAAAATGGCATTTATTCAGTAGAACTTAACTCCCAGGCTCTTCTCGACTCCCAGACACGGCAACACATTTTTCCATTATTAGCAAAAATAATACTGGGAAGTTGTTGATTTGTCGGTGCACTATCAGTAGCTTCATTATAAAAAAACGAAGTCAATTTGTTGAAAATCTGCCGTGATAAACAACTGAGGCATGAAATAAAAGTTGCAATACACCAATTCACGCTAAAAAGATATAACAGGTGTGTTCCCGTTTTAACAGTTGTGCACTCTTCATTATTCTGCACCGTCAAAATTCTGTCATTTATGTTTCAAAAAATTTGCTGTTTTAAGACTAGCGCATGAGTATTATTCATTATTATTTACTCTGACATTTGTATTCTTTCCTTTGTAAATGTATCATTCATTTCTGTCATATTGATGTCGCAAACCTGTTTCATCCTTAACACTACTATATTTTGAAAATATATTTGTAGGTTGCAGATTACGGAGATATTACTGCAAGGAAAGAACTGAGGAAGCGACTTCAATGCACTTCATTCAAGTGGTTTTTGGATAATATTTATCCTGAAAAATTTATACTAGACGAAGACGTTTCAGCTTATGGAAAAGTATGATATATACATTGCATGAAATATACTGCCTTACAATGCATTGCCTGAGTAGTTTTCAGAAAAGTCTTTTATGAATATGAGGGGGGTTAGAATCAAAACAGGAATTCTCCATTTTTGACAAAATTGAGATAGCAGCATATGCGGAAATATCACACTTCAAGCTATCATTTCAGGGCTTTTTCCAGTGGTTTTCACAAATTTTGGGACCCCAAAATTTCCAAAACAATCACTACATTTTGCATACATGCTGGCAAAACACCAGAAGGTTTTTGGCGATTATCTCAGATTGAGTTTTTGGGAGAATTCCTGTTTTGATTCTAACCCCCTCATATGTAGTCAAAACCGTTTTTGGTTCTATGCCAAGTGAAGTGACAAATCGTGAAGTCCGTCTAAACGAGGGGGTCGGCAACCCGTCGCCTCGCAAGTTACCAATAACTTGAGAACCCAATTTGGTACTCGTGGAATCTTTTATTCCCCAAAACTTTTATAAGTAAGCGAAGTTCCTTGGGCGTCCTTTGCGTTTTTGATGCAAATAAAATATATGGTGTTTCATACGTAACATTTAAGGTCCTTCCGTCCACTGGTGCAACGCAACTGCAACTCGACTGAAATATAATCACATGTTAGTTCCTTTTTAATTGCATGCTTGTCTGACTGATGTTAATGATATGGACTTCTCCCACCAGTGAAACTGCAATGCAACGTAAAAGAAACTGATTGGAAACCAGTCACGTCGCAACTGAGCGTGCCAGTTTCATTACAACTGTCAAGCAACTTGCACCATGTCGGAACACGATTTTTATATATCAATATGTGAGCACAATGCTCTTTCATCTGGACTATTCGACATCATGAGTGCAACTATTGCCAAAGAGTTGCATTTGTAAACGATGGTGACATTGCAATCAACTTTAGTTGCATTGCATTTCAATTGCGGCAGTGGACGAAAAGCCTGAGACAATTTTCCCAATAACAGTTCTGTTTGTAACAACTCCAGTGATCTTCAACTTCTATATCTTTTAGTTGTCGGCGCCTTACTCTTAAGTAGGTAGATCCCGCAATACCAGTCCATGGCCCCTCTACATGCCTATTTCATTGTCGTGAGGTTGAAACTAGTGATTAATCCTTTGTGTAAATGTTATCACCTTTCGCACGATATATTTGGGTGTTAAGTTTTTAGTTTTCCTCTTCATGGCTCATCCTTTATAACTGGTCTATTTTCTTATGAGCCCCGTGAATAGACTGCTCAAAGGGATTTATTTACCTGTACTTGTCATAATGCCATGCTGTTTTATAGGTTATGAATGGAGTGACTCGTAATCTTTGCATGGATATGTTGCAACGGGATGAAAAACACACGTATCAAATGGGACTGTATCAATGCCATGCCTTCCAGTCTGCAAGCCAGGTAAAGAGAACCTGTCAGGATTTCTTGCACAAGTTCAGCAAATGTTTATATATTAGTTATTAACTTCTAGTTCATGTCACTAAGTAAAACGGGAGAGTTACGCCGAGAAGAGGTTTGTGCTGACGTCTCAGAGCATGCTGTCTCTCCAACAAAACTTAACATGGTAACTTGTAACAATAATAGGATTCAGAAATGGGTTCACACAAAGGTAAAATTTCTAAATAGTTTGGTCTAATAAAGTTCTTATACGAAAGTTACCCTTTCATAACATTAATTTGTATCTGTTTGGCCACTCTTCTTTTAATCTTCAATATGTATGCTTTCTGCAGTCTCCCTCACGCATCGTTTACTCGTTGCGGTATTCTTTAAATGAGGGCTTTTTTTCAACAAGAAAAATAATTAGTTGTTTCAGAACTCTAAAATACATTAGTGATGGCATACTGACTCGAAAATTACAGAAATGACAAAATAAACTTATTCATGACTTCAAAACATTTATATTACATGCATTATCATAAATGTGATTGAACTTTAGCATTAAGTTTTAATAATTTTACTTCTAGGATGGAACAATCCAGCACAAAGTTACAGGAAAATGTATTGATGCATTAAATTCTACATCTGGAGATGATGTTTGGGTCACGGATTGTAATGGATCACGAACTCAAAATTGGAGTTTTGAAGTGTATTTAGATATATAAGTATGTTACAAAAAGTTTGAAACTATTGTAAATACCAGACGTTTAATTGAGTTGTTGTAGATAATTTCTCATATTTGATAATAATGTAATGGGACTTCATTACATTTTGCATACTGAAATCAACTAGTTAATATCTTACGTTTCAGAGAGCCGTTTGTTTCATAATGAAAATGAAATATTTTGAACTAAAAAATTGCTGATTACTTCATTTATTTTGTCTTCATCCACTAACTCTGATTTTTAGTTATTTAGCGCCATCTTTTAATTAAGCAGCGTTGAATAATGTTATTGCTTTCAAAATTTCATTTACCTACACTTTCTAAAATTCTCACGTCCTAAGTCTTGTAGACGTTAGGGGCAGCTAAAATTTCATCATTCATTAAGATTTTACTTGTCATATCATCTAACAGAAAGCTAATGACTCATGCTTCAACTTTCGCCAAATTTAAAAAGATTCTTTCCTTCTATTTCTGATAGGAGGGTCCTTTTATTAAATATTACAAATTACTTTAAATCATTGCATTACGCAATATTATCAAAGATGTTTGTTACATCTGGATTTTCTTCTAGAGCTTGAAAAAATTTGGCCATTAGGGTTAATTGATCGTCACTTAAGGTAACTTTTGTTACAGGCAAGTAATGAAGGCCGGTTGTCTTTAAAATATAACCTTTTGATTCGAGAGCATTTTTAACTGTATAAAACTCATTTGGATCACACTGAAACTAAATTATTAAGAGATTCATCGTTAGAGATACTTCTATACAATGATTTTCATGTATTTTGAAATCCATACAGTACCTGAAGAACATCTGCTCCATCATCGTTTGCTTCAACCACATCTTCGCTTCCAACTTCAATAGCAACGCTTACCGCAGCTTCCAAATTTAAATTGCTTGCATTGGGGTCTACATTAATCACGCCTTTGTGATTAAATGCATGTTTCAAACCTTCTACTACTGTAGCCCTTTCAAAACAATGAATTATTGAAAATAAGCACACTGACGAATAGGAGGTCATTCAAAATGTTTTAAGATCTTACCCGATTTTATTAACTTGAAATTTCAAGTTACTTCTTGTGCGATTAATGTTATCAGTTAACGTTTCAATGATTATGAAGCATCCGCCAGGACCTTTAACTTCCATCGTGAAAGGTGTCAACACATCTTTGGAGGTCTGCATCAAAGGAAATTGCCGTTACTTATTGTTAGTTATTAGTACCATTAACTCGGCCAAGAATTCATTCTAACCTCACACTGTTTTAAAATTGACTCTATTTTTGAAACTGGCATATTGGCTTGTTTAGCCTGGTTGACGACTTGTGCAAGATTAACATTCGACCTTGGATTGCTGCTTTTTCCTACTATAAATACGGCATTATAATATTTAACAGGTGCTTTTCATGTTTCAGGACCATCAAATTCAATACGATTTGCAAATGCTAAATATATAGAATGAATTTCAAGCATCCCTTTAAAACGCTAACCATAGCTTGCCCTATCATATCTTGGCTATGTCGATGTACCAGCAGCTTGAATGTTGAAGCCTGAAACTTGAATTCGCGTTACCCCTCAAATGTTTAGCGCCATATTAAAGGATGGGATGACATTCACAACGTATTTCGAAACCATCGGAAGTTTTAAACACTAATGAGTAATCGTGTAATTGCCTGTCTAGTCTATCCTCATAAATATTACAATACTACACATAGTTAATACGTGCTATTTACGTACACTGCACAGCCAGTTTCATTTGCCTTGCAAGTTTGGAAAACAGCAATGATTTTTCAGCATCTTTAGACTGCTTTATATGCTTTATGTTTTGCCATTTACTATGCCCAGCCATTGTGCGATGTTGGATTATCAGACTTCTATCAAATGCTCCTAAAGACAGGCAGAATGTTGAATGCAACTGCCTTTCAAATTCGCTACAACTTCGAGTAGTAATTGTACTTAAGAACCTCAATCCAAATATCTCGAAATATGTGTTATTTTTCCACAAGCCGAAGTCTTTAGTATTTTTGCCACAAAAAATACCATTTCGACTGCAGCACCAACGATCATGGTTTCTATGCCGGCATACAGATGATGATGAACAAATGCGATCAGTAAAAGTTGTAAACCAATTGACGGATCTCAAACCATTTGTGCTAGCAAGACATTTCCATCTTCTTAAGTGTTCACAAAACATTATAGAATGTTGTATTTACTTGTTAGTATATGAAAGGTGATTTTAAAGTGCAATAGACCACTAATCAGTTTCGAACAGACTACAAGAACAACTCAACGCGAGTACCAAAAGAAATAGCAACGGAAGAGGAATTGTGTAGGTAATACGCCTCTTGAGCATTTCCGTTTGTACGTTCTCTTGTCATTCACTATATCAGTGTTCCGCAACCGGCGGTCCGTGCGTTTTGTTGCGGTGGTCCGCAGGGTGCCTCGCCTTACCGAAATATTTTAATTTTATTACAACATTTAAAACAATTAGTGTAACGTGTCTTATTTTTAATATTCTTAAATCCCTATATCATCATCATACCGTTATCCCGCCTGTGGCAGGGTCGGGTCTTCGGGTACGCTGAACACGCTCTGACTGGGGACACCTCAGGCCTGGCGTCTGTTACCCGCAGGAATGTTGGCAGGGTTGTCTTTGGGAGGATTCCGGCCTACCCCATTTGTTCCAACATCGAATTATGAATATATGAATATGTAATTTTTGTGACGGATACCTTGCTAGTGAGATCTTTTCATGCTAGACCCATATGCCCAGATCTCCACCAGCACCCCAGCAACACCTTTGCCTTTCGCACCCATTCCAGCCGCTCCACCCCAGAACCTCTTCAAATGCGGGGGTTCCCCAACCCCTCCTGCAGTGATCCAGTGCTGGGCAGACCAGTATCACATGCCTGACGTCCTCCACTTGATCCCCACATAATCTACAGCCCTCCTCTTCACCTGTGATCTTTGCCATCCTCTGTTTCGTCTCCATTATACAACCAAAAGAGAAACTTTGGCAGGTAAATTAATGCTTTGTTGGCTATAATATTGCATGGTGTCTGACATTACATATAACAATGAGCAATCCTATGCATACATGCGGTATTTACATCCCTATATATTTATATGAAATTTGAGAAAGGTTAAATTTTCAAAAGACTGGTCTTAATAACAATTTTTTTCACAGGAGGGGGATGTCCGCGAAACTTGAGACACATCTTCAGGGGTCCACGCAGGGCCGGCCTTCCCTATAAAGGGGCCCGGGTGCAAAAATCCTTTTGGGGCCCCAAAATATTTTTTCAAAAGTAAAAATAAAAGGATTCAGAGCAAATGGACTCTTCTTAGATGCCCTCCTATCCCATTGTGAGATCCTTCCTAACAGAGGCGGCTCATGGGGCAGGCAAGCCTAGGCGGCTGCCTAGGGCGGCAAATTTCATAGGGGCGGCCAAGTTACAGAGGTACTTCCTTGCTATGCAGTTGATCCGTCATGTAAAATGTTCATAATCCTGGGGTTCCCAACTGTAATTGATGGGGCCTTTTCTAAATGTTGGCTTTCTCGAGGCGCCTTGTTGCAGAGCCTTAGCAATGCATTGGCATTGGAACAAATACCAAGGGCGTGAGGGACGCTCGGACAATTTAGAACTGCATTCAATTTAATGGGGGCGGCGGCGATAGACCCACTTGCCTAGGGCGTCTGAATCTCACGAGCCGGGCCTGCTTCCTAATTTTGGAAGGTATTACATTTTTTTGGATGATGCCATGTGTCCTAATATGTCGCCATTGCATTTATGAGTTGGTCTGCTATGTAACACCTAACGTTATCTTCACCCATTTTGGTTTTGACAGCCTGTGGCTGGCAATCAGTTCATGGAGCAGCTGAGTGACCCACAACACCAGAAAGGTTGTAGGCCTACAACCCTGGTGTAGTTCAATGGCAGGGTTGTTAGGCTACGTTTAGGTTATGTTGCATTGGCAGGGTCGAATGACGGACGTTGCCTCTACAATGACGTATTAAACTTTTAATATTAGCAATGAACTGGGCCTTGATGGGTACTGATGATGGGGCCCCCTCAATCGTGGGGTCCGGGTGCAATGCACCCTCTGCACCCCCCGGATGGCCGGCCCTGGGTCCACGATACCAAAAAGGTTTTGGAACACTGCTCTATATCATGGGTCAAGTTGTACCACATAGTTACGTTTGTGGAAGCTGACGTAAAATCATGCCACATCAGTTGTGTAGTTTATATTCCATTTCGTAGCGGTCTACCTTTGCAGGTGCACACTACATCAGTGGCGTCACTATGGGGGTGCGGGCCGCACCGGGTGACACCACTCGCACCATGAGAAATGGAGTGACACCAAAGCAGAAGACGCGGCTTTTTTCGGGAGGGGGGGTGACACTATGGTGTCACCGCACCGGGTGACGCCAACCCTAGCGACGCCACTGCACTACGTATTATCTTTTGGTGGTTTGTTTTACAAATACATCTCCTGTCTCGACGTCAAACCTGTAGATAGATACAGCTTGTGAGAAATCTGGAATTTAGCTTACTCGAGTGACTAAAGAATGCGTAGAGTATGGAGAGCAATCTAGAATGGGGTCGATTTTAAATTCTCATGTCGAAAGATTCCTTTTGGTGGGGATGCCATCCAAAAGGAATGTACATTTATAGCTTTCCTCTGAATCCTCTCCCAAAGAAACCACAGTCTTCAGCCACGATCGAACCAGCAATCATGAAGTCACGAATGAAGCACGCAAGCTGAGCTACTGAGGCGGGAGCAAGATGCAGGGGGGGTTGTAATCAGGGCCGTAACGGGGGTATGAAGCGCCTGTGGCAAGTGTCTAAATTGCGCCTCCCCGTAACCCAATAATGACAAAAAAGTTAAAAATGTTGCGCCCGTGTCGGCCGCCTTCTTCGCCACGCCCTCGTTACGACACTGGTGGCAATACAGAGTACACCCAATTCTGTTTTGCGTAAAGTTTTTTATTCGATTCTCCTTTGACATGCCTTAAGTTGATCGACGCCGACTTTGTCCACTAAAGCCAAGTATTAAAAACTATCAACGTTGGTAAGTCGGGAACGAGTTCAGATGATGTACACATGTCCTGAAGAGAGGGAGAAAGAATTGATTAGCTCCGTTATTAGTATACGTAAATCATAAGCAGAAAATGAGGACAGAAAAAAGACGAAAACAAACGTGGGAGCAAGTGACCAGACGGGAGCTGGTAGGGGCGGTGGTGGGTAACTGACCTTAACTCATGCTGCACTAAATACCGTGTAACAATCGAAAGAAGATAAGGCCTATTAGGCCCTATATTCTTTCCCCTGCTGTCATCTCAGTCATAAGAACTCTTCGTACGTTGAAGTTAAGACACTTCGTTGTGCAGATCAGGTTGAGTTCTGTATGCTGGGGTAGATATGGGTAGAAAGGTTATATCCAGTGCCGGATTTACCGCTAGGCTAAGTAGGCTGAAACCTAAGGCCTCAACATTTAGCAGGCTTCAAATCTGAAGAAAATAGCCTCAAAAGGGCTTGAAAAGGGCCTCGAAGTTGAAATAGCCTAGGGCCTCTCAATATCTAAATCCGGCTCTGGTTATATCCTACACCTTTTTTTGGCCATTCCTTTGCTTTCAAGCATAGGAAAGGTATCGAGGTTACTTTCCGTTTATCCCAAAATAAAGTAATTGTGGTCAGCAAACATTATGTTGCCCAACGATTGCAAGAAGAACGCTACATCTGCCGAAACTTTCGATTGAGTTTTAATGACAGTCTTTTAAGCAAGGTCAAAAAATCACCTGTTTGACAGGTATGATGCATGCGACTTTTCTGTAAACTTTTAGATACAACTTTCGAAACAAAGGTTACAGACCGCAAGGCTGGTGAGGAGTGGTAGCTAAAGGAGACTTAGGATGTGATTACAAAAAATTATGGGGGCGGTGATGTCAGTAGAAAAGTGAGACCACGTTAATGTGGAGTTCAGCGATACTTTCTAACAAGCATATTGCATTTTGAAGGTCATTAGACAAACTGCACACTCCAGTCATAAGTCATGCAGGTCAGGAATAAAACTAGAGAAGATATAATAAAATGATAATGACAGGCACCGGGGTGTGCAAGTACGCAGGTTTCGAGCACAAGTGCACGTATGGTGCTATCAAACCGTGTCACCATAAATACTGTTTAGGAAATCATTAAAAATTCAAATAAAGGAGCCACAAAGGCTCATCATACGATAGTCAGTCGTTCCATCCATCGAATGATACCGGCTGTCATCATAACTCTGAAAACGATAGTGTGGGAGAAGTTGGAGAGGGCTGACAAAAACGAGGCGTAAAAACCAACGCAGAAAAAACTCATAGCCGCGTACTACGCCGAGAGCACGACGTTGCTTCGCACGTCGGCTTTGGTGCTCGTGACGTCATAAGGAATGAGGTCACGCCATTATTGGTTGCTATCCTGTCAGCTGAACAGTGGTAAGACAATTCTGCACTTGCAATTGGTTGCCAATTTATCACCTGTTCGGGCTTGAAACAGAAAAAAAGACTTGAATCACTTTCGTATTAGCAATACTGAAGTCTGTCGATGAAATGGACTGTTTTCTTTATATTCCATGTTGTTATTAAAGCGGTTATCATCATCGTGTGGTGTCATACACAGGAGAGAAGAGCGAAAAGGACTTCGGGATGCGACGAATGGCACCACCAAACTTCTACTCAGCTATATACTATTAGAACTGAATATTTTTGACACTTCTCTTTATTGAAGCTCGACAGAGTATAGTCACACTTACTTTTATTCAAAGAGACTGGACAAAAATCTATCAACAACGGAAGCAGAATCAGTTTAAAACATCAAATTGGCAACAACTCAGATTTGTAAGTAGGCCATTTCTGAACGTTATTAACGCCATATTGAGGATAAAATAGATGACATCATATTAAGACCTCATTAAATCCGTAATTTAGAGCAGTATCTAAAAGTTTAAAGTGGTAGTAGA
The DNA here is from genome assembly GCA_013389805.1 of Trigoniulus corallinus. NCBI lineage: Eukaryota > Metazoa > Arthropoda > Diplopoda > Spirobolida > Trigoniulidae > Trigoniulus > Trigoniulus corallinus. The sequence continues at coordinate 31,641,505 of JAAFCE010001036.1, read as the reverse complement.
CAAAAATAGAAAAGTATTTGTAAGATGATTTGCACTAGCACGCACAGCTGTCAAAGTTAACCTTGTTAGAAATGAATTTCTTTTGAAAACTTCTTTTCTTGATTACCAGACAAGTAAATAATATCATTACATTAACTGATCCTATGAAGAATTACAGCATTATTTAACCGAGCCGTTTTTCGAAATGACACTTAACAATACGCCACAGAGTTGTAAATAGTGTTACATAACACGTAATGTCAAATCAAGTAAGTAATTCAATTACGCAGGAGAGTTAAGAGTAGTGTTCGGTCGCCAGAGTGTTGTCTCTCAGGGGTTTGATGAAAGTTATCTTTAGGTGGCTTTTAAAGGTTTTAATATTCAATGGAAAATAACACAACCTAAAATGTATCATTAATAATTATCGTTAAGAATACATTTCTTCATTTTTCCTTGCCATTTTTAATTGAGAATTATCTCTAATACCCAAAAGTTCGAAACCCTTTCATAAAATAATATAAAATACTGTATTTAATAGCAAAACTTTCACTGGAGTCCTTGGATTTTATATGGCCTCATCAAAGGGGTCGTGGAGATAAAATGTATGGCAACCCCTCAGTTAGATGTAAAAGAGGTGAAATGATGACAGAATAAATGAATATGCATATTCCATGTTCCATAAATGTAACTAGGCTGTCCTGATGGGACTGCTTTATAAAAAGTGGGTAAAACAACGGACAGCTGGTGTTTGTAGTGATCCGAATCGTGATCCTTAAGGAAATTAGTTGATTGTAGGTTTGGCGTCACCCGCTAGGGTTGGTGTCACCCCCTCGCCCAAAAAAAGCCGCTTCTCCTGCTTTGGAGTCACCCCATTTCTCATGGTGCGAGTGGTGTCACCCGGTGCGGCCCGCACCCCCTAGTGACGCCACTGATTGTATTATTTTTTTCGGTTCGTTGGTGTTTTAGGGCCCTTCAACTACAAGGTCATTAGAGCCCCGTCCACAGCGTAGTTCTAATGCAGAGACTGCACAGACACTACACTAATGCGACGATTTTTGGGTTTGAGCTGTACCCAGTCTTCCCAAGCGGCTACCCATGTCAGTACTAGCTGGGGTTGTGTTGCTTAACTTCAGTGATCCGACGAGAACTGGTGTCCAACGCAATTTGCCGCTCCCCAGAGAGATTGTAAGTAGGGTAGTTCCAGAGGCTAGGCCTCTTGATTACTCGTGGCCATTCCTATTCTCGCAGGGCTCCTAAGTCTTTATTGTATGATTAGTGTAGTATTACCCGTTCCTAGGCGAATGAAGTACTTTGAAGGATGGATAATGTGTCAATAATGAAATTTCACCTTAGGACGTTGTTATTGAAGACGGCAGAATACTTCGGGATGAGGAAGGTAATGAATGAGAAGGATGCGGTATGACGACTGTGTCTATGTATGAGACTGGTAGCAATTTGGTGATTTCATTACAGTAATTATTACTACTATAAATATGTCTTAATCGTTTTCTCAAAGCTCAGAACAGCTGCAACGTGTCACCCAGATTGAGGTGTTGGGCAACGCAAATATGCTGAATTTTACTGGGGCGGAGAGTTCAAATTGACGTCGCCAATATGCATGGCAGCTGTTTCCCGGGGTTGATACTCTGACGAAATCTATTTACCATCAATTTTAGCCTACGATATTCAAAGCAGAAATTGCAAATCTGCCCTGCTGACCACCATTTTTATTTATATTAGGATGCCTCCATAACGTGGAACTTTACCGCACATGTTAACTTGATAGCAGTTGTGTGCATTTTAATGAAATACGGCCTATTTTTAACCCCCCCCCCCCACTAATGTTGTGGGGCGGCGTAGGACGTTGAATTTATTTGCAATTTTGGTTATCTAATATGAATTTCAGGTACTTCCAGGATAAACGTGCTATCTTATGGTAAATAACATTATCATCGCGTTGTCACATTGATCTGATTTATTATCCGCACCGAAAAATTCTGTTAGGTCCAGGTCAGGGAAATCATAGTTATTGACACTTGCTGTTAATAAAAGAATTTTTCCGATAAAACTTCTCAGTTTCGATGACGTACAGTACTTTCAAATTTCTTCTTTAGTGTTTACGTTGATAATGAAACAGTGCCAAATTATTTGTTTCACGCGATATCAAATAGAAAAGTAATCAATATTTCTTTTCGTGTATTTCTGCAGTTGTGTGTGGTGTTTTAAGTCCGAACAGAAGAATCCTAATCTATATTCAACCTACATTAAGAGCTTACTAATACAAGATGACCACTAATTGAAAAGTTTTGCTTGATCTGACCGTATTTGAAAGAAAAAAAAAACGATAAAATTTCTTCTATTATTTGTTTATCGAGTAATTTGACATAGGTACGAAATACTGTCTAACTGTGCCATAGCGTTGCTTTGAATTATTGGGTTATTTAACGTCCATGAAGTACATACGGAAACATTAACCTGCCATTCATATATTCTTTTAACTAGGGTGGACTCCTCCGGCAGTTCACTATTCAGTACTATACCCATCCCATTTAGTCTTTCCTCACGCCCTTGTATTCTCTCTCTCTCTCCATAGTTAGTGGGGGAGGGGATGCAAACTACCATAACAGGTCGGAACCCAGCGGAGGCAGCTTGCAGGAATGAGGGGGGAAAGGGCACAGCAATAGGGACAAGAAGACATCAATAATCAAAAGCAATCGCATTTTGCTGAATGCCAGTGAATCATTTGAAGGCTAACGATACATACAAAGGCTGAGGGGCTAGGAGCCAAGAAATAAATTGAAAACAATTCAAGATTGGATGGGGCAGACATGGACAAGAATGGATTCCAGCAATTGCAAGCATGTGGAGGGGATATTCACCAATAATTGGTAAATAAAACGGTTATCAACCAGTTAAGCCCTTATCAGTTGGATCGATGGAATCTCATACATGAACATTTTTGGCCTCACTACCTCCTTTTCCTCAGAGCCCATTGCATCCGAAGTCCGTTGATGGGGCTCCGTAGACGATGGGTGGATAAGGAAAAATTTCCACGTGTAGGAGCTCGACCCTTGACGCAGCAGCCGGCTGCGTAAAAACACAGTCCAATATATCACCTGTGTGCCCAGTCAGAAGGACAAGATGAGCAAGCACCCGACCCTGCCATAGGGCGGGAAAGGGTCAGGAGTAAAAATGTGGAGATTTTCCTCATCCATAGGAGGGTTTCGGTATAGAAAGGGTTCTTTTACATGCAGGTAACATTCTACACACACTGCACAAGATGAAAGGAACTGAATTTTCTCAGTGAAGAAGCTATCATTAGAGGCTCAGAACTGCGAAATTTAGACGCTGAGGTCTTCATTGTAGTGGAAATTGCTTCTTGCTCCAATTTAATTAAATTTTACTTTAATTTATCTTGAAAAAAGTTAATTTGTCTCTCTCAAGTTAACTTGAATCAAGCTTGTCAATCAGGCGTGTCTAGCTTGCGCCTGGTAAGTCAATCACCATATGGGCCACCTCACTCCTAATTGTCACAGACACTATTTAAACGTATCATTGGATGGCATCCCCCACCTTACCCTAGAATGAAACTTCTCCCTGTCAGAGTTACATCAAGCCCAACCTATATCAGCTAAAGTTTGTGGTTAATGTTTTCGGCGGTGGAATTCTATTGCTAACTGAAAAAAAAACATTGTACCTTACTGCTGAGATTATGTCAAGACTAAGGAGTTTTCATCAATATCCTGTTAGTAGTAAGTCATTTAGGGATAGAGGGGTCGTCCATGAGACGCAAGGTTTAGATGAGCAATCTAATATCTGAGAAAATGGATGTACCTCACTTGAAAGTGAGAACATAGAGACAATGGACAGATTGAAAAAAATGATAAAAAAAAACCTGAATGCCCTTGATGTGTTGTTTTTCTTGTTAAAAGTGTGATGTGGAATGCGTAAGCAGCCTATCCCCTGCTAAACTAGGCTAGGCATTATCTTGCGTCTAGCCTTGCTTTAAGCAGTCAATAACAAGGTCTTCCTGACAGAACGATGTTTACGCTGTTTTGAATCTGTCGTATGTTTATCATAAGGTGGTCACGAAAAAAATATAGACTGAAATAGTGCCATTTCGGGGCGTGATGCAAAACCAAATCACTAGATATTTAACGAGGAACTAGATACAAAAAATAAGCAACTACCTCCATCATGTCGTCAAACGTTACAATGCGGTCAAGTTAAATAACACGTGATCACCTCGTGGCAGTTGTAAGAAAAAAAAACCACGCGTTGAGAAGATTTGTGAGGTGCTTGGACTTGTAATAGGACAAGGTCGCAAGGTTTGGTTTATTTATCGTTGATTTGCTAAGCCCCGATTAAACTAGTGGAGTTTACTTACTAACTACTTATTACCAATGAAGTTCCAGTTTTGTGTTGCCTTTTATCAAGTCAGAGTCGAGCTGCTAAACGACATGTTAGTGAACTCTTGGATTAAAGGTTGGACAGAGGCGGCTCGTGGGGCAGGCAAACCTAGTCGGTTGCCTAGGGCGGCAAATTTCATAGGGACGGCTGATTTCAGAGGTACTTCCTTGCCATGCAGTCCTGGGGTTCCCAAATTTCTCTGATTGGTTGGGCCTTTTCTAAATGTTGGTATTGGGACAAATGTCAAGCACGTGAGGGCCGCTTGGACAATTTAGAACTGTATTAGATTCAATGGGGGCGGCGGTGATGGACCTACTTGCCTAGGGCGCCTGAAGCTCACGAGCCGGCCCTGAGGTTGGAATAAACATTTGTCATACATCGTGTGTGGGATATAGCCTTATGGTTATATAAATGCTTTGGAAATATGAAAAAATACATCTATATACAGTATAAGTGCTCAAGAAAACTGTGGTATTGATAACAATACAGTGACGGCACTGTAATTAATACTGCCCATCAAAACCGGTTTTATTATCCTACCATGGCAGGTTATACAGTATCTGTTGCAGATCTCCAATTCTTCTATCTGCAATAGGACTATTCCCGTCCCATCTACATTACCGCTTATCAGCTCCCTCCACCTACACATTCGAGCTTCAAACGCACGTAACTTTCAATAACCCTCTTATCGGGGGAGATAAAGTTAAATTAATCCAAATAACCGAATTAAACCAACATGCTACTGCAAAATATCTCCCAAATAAGATTGTTCGAGTTTCTTGGGCAGGCAGGTAACATAACGTAACCATGGCATAGATGAAGCTACCTGGGTTTACACTTATACTATAACAGAAGGGCGCACTTCAGGTCTTCATTATATAGCAAAATAAATAATCGATCTCGATTAAGAGTCAACCTGCGGTACTTTGGCTCAAACTGTGCACATTACCAATTAGTTTACCAAATTCCACCTTAAAATTTCTTATGATGTCTAGAAATACTTTTTAAGTTATCAACCATGCAAAAACTACAAGGCGGACCTTGAACTCCAACTGTATTACATTTATGGGGATTAGTTACTCTATTAATTACTTAGTGCTAAAGCGTGCAGCCGTCTCACTGCTGTCCTCCTTCAGTAGTAAATTTGTCTTTCTGCCGACAAACCGACCGAGTTCGACCCTGACCACAAGCCAATGCGTGGTAGTAAGGCCACCGTCTGAGGCAAGGGAACTCCATGATAGTTTGAACTTGTCATAAATACAATATTCATGCATGGGCGCGGTCACTTTCGTTGTGATGGCCAAGACGTAGGCCTACAATAAAAAGCAACTCGTAACAATTGACGGTCACGTACAATGTATCAAAGGAAGTTTCGGGAGACACTTTACATTAAATATTCTGTTTTACGCATTTAGATTATTAGAATGTGACAAGTGCCAACTACTGTACCACTTTTTTCGCCTCCATTAGCCACTGTAATGCCTGCTTATTGCTGTTTGCTACAGAATAAACTCCAGAGCCATTTAAAATACCCCTCTATTGTTTCTTAAAAAAGTTTCTGTGGCATTAAAAGAAATATCAACGTAATTCCGTAAAATAACTTATGAGAATTTAGGAAAAATCATAAACAGACTTTCTCTGCTCTCTAAGCCAGCACTTCTCAGTGCTGTTTGTGGCCCACTCGTGGGCCGAAAGGTAAATAAATGTCTGATCTGATCTCTTCATGCTAAACGCTGTTAGGTTGGAACAGTGGTGGCGAACCTGTGACCCGCCATGCAATTTTAAGTGACTAGAAAGAGAATCATATCTAGTGTGTGAGGTGGACGAGTACCTGGCGGGCTAGAACCTGCAGACCCGACCTTGCCACAGGCAGGATAAGGGTATTATGATGATGTTCTCTATTTGCTGCTTTAATGAACTAATTTATTCACTATTAATCATAATTTTTTTATTCATAAAATTAAATAGCGCTTGTACCTGACCCGCGGGCAACTTTTTGGTTTTTTCTGTCCTATTGTGACCCGTCTTTAAAAAAAAAGGTTCGCCACCACTGCGTTAGAAGGTTAGAGGCTAGTAGGCCAGTGCGTTAATGCTTGGTCGAAGTGAGCAGCTTCGGCAATACATATACTAAAATTGGGACGATACAGAGAAGATTAGCATGGCCCCTGCGCAAGGATGACACTCAAAATCGTGAAGCGTTCCACATTTTTACATGCAAGCATGCAGGGTGGAGGGGGACTTGGTGGGGGATAGGCGGGAGTGGAGGATTAGAACCCGCAGACCCGACCCTGCCTCAGGCGGGAGAAGAGTGAGATGATGATGATGATGAAGTGAGCCACGAGCAGGAAACTTTGACTGCCCCTAAGAGGGAGCTGACTGGTGGTTTGATATTGAAGTCCATGCCGCTATGTTATGATTGTTGAACTTACTTGAAAAAACTTTAACACTGCAGATCATCATATGTGAATGTAGAAATACAGTACTCGTTCATGGACACAGAGGTATTAGAAGTAGCATGGGGGTGGGGGACATCGCGAAAAAGATGGGAGAGAATAGAATGAGATGGTATGGGCATGTGATGAGAAGAGGGGAGGAGGAGCTTGTTAAATTTCATTACAGGGTTGCAGGTTATGGGACGTACCCGAGGAAGTTTTGGGAAAGGGCATAGTGGTGTGCTGGGTGGACGGGGATCTGATGGGAAGTAGGCGGGAGTGGAGGGCTAGAACCCGCAGACCGCCACCCTGCCTTAGGCGGGAGAAGGGTATGATGACGATGGTATACTTAATGTGAAAATTTACGTGGGCTCCTGGGGTTGAGTATATACGACCCACTGCATCCGTTCATGTCGCAAGAGGCGAATAAAAGGGTTGTGGCATTTGGTTGGCAGCCAGCCATATAAAACCATCCAACATTTTGTCTTCGAGATTCTGTCCTTTCTTTGCCCTTTTTGTTTTTCTATCCTTCCAGTCACTGCCTCTCTCCATCTTTACTTTTGCAGTCAACTTACTGTCTGTCAGAACCTGTCAACTTTCTGTATAATTCCTTAATTTTGATCCTCCCACGACGCAGCTTTGGCCGGCAACCGGCTGCAGAAAAAACTATGACCAATATACCACCCTGTGTCCATTCAGAGGGATAAATGGGTACCCGACCCTGCCATAGGCGGGAAAAGGGTTAGGAGTTGCTTTTTTGCCACGACCTCGTGAATGCTCCACCCTGTCTTGGCTTGGGAATATGTTTTGGGAATACGCTTTTCCCGCCTATGGCAGGTTCGGTACCCAACTTGAGTGGGCGTTATTGGACATGGTTTTTCCGCAGCCGGTTGCCGACCGAAGCTGCAACCCCTATGTTTATCGTCGGTATCTACGGAGTGTTATTCGGGGCACTCCACCGACGCCAGGGGGCGAGCTCCTACACCTGGAAATTTTTGCCTCATCTACCCGTTGCGTAGTAGAGAGGGTTCTTTTACGTGCGAATGCCATCGTACACCACACGGGACCTCGGTTTTACTTCTCATCCGAAAGAAGGCACACTCGGGACCTCAGTCCACCCACCTCAGTCCAGAATCGAACTTCGAACTACTGACGCAGGGACCGAGCGTGCGAACCACTACGCCACCGAGGCGGGTAAACTATTTACGATGATAGAATGCCACAAGTGCGAAATGATCAAGTCCTATCCTCCCAAGTAAAACTTGATTTTTTTGGGGGAGGGGGAGGGGTTCCCCACATCAGACATTATATAATTTCCTCCAAAATACCGGTATGTTAAAGCGACGGAGATAACATTGTAAAAACTTCATTTGAATCTAAGAAAACTACTTCTGATTCACGTGAAGGAAAACGACGTTTCAAGGAACAGTTTTGAGTAATGATCAGGTAGGTTATGTTTGTCAAAAAAAGAGTAATAAATTGCATGTGTTTGAAAACCAGTCTATTCAAGCAAATCATTAAGTAGGTTGAACTTTCCTCAACCAGGAAGTTATCCTTGGAGGTTAATACTGAAAACGTGAGATGTGTCAGTATCAAATTTATCTCAATGAAATTAATGAAACGAATAAAATAGTGATAGGATCATAGAATTTGGATCAGACCATATTGATACATACACTGTAGTACGAGGCCTAAATCTTTATTTCAAGGTCAATTGCACAGTTGTTAACTATACAGTGTATTAGTTAATTATTATATAATGGTGCCAACTTGATAATTGATAAGATGAATACAGAAAATCGAAGATTTCTATAGCGTCAGCTTTAAGTGAAATTAGTGGCGTGACTCGAGTGGTATCACCACATTCCTGACAATGTATTAAAACATAAGACATGAAACGTTCCTGATTAGGACGACGGTATCAGATTTACTCTATAATCCAAAGGCTGAAATATCGAAAAACTCTAGTCCTCTAACCCCTTTTGCGAAGTATACCGGTACACTGTATTCCTCTGATGGCCGTATTGCCCTCTGATGACCCACACACACGCCAATAGTAATTTTGTGCCAAAATTATCGGAGTCAATACTACAATAATTGCGGAACAACGAGTTGAATGGTAGTCTGAAAGTTTTAGACAATCGTTTAGGGTACTTTATGGCAATGCTCCGCAACCGGTGTGCCGTGTGTTTTACCTTTTGATGTACTGCGGAAATCTAGGAAGATGTTTGGTGTGCCGCAGGTGAGAAAAGGTTGCGGAGCACTGCTTTATGGAACCCACGAATAGAGGAATTTTGGAATTTCTGACAGCTAGCCCCGTCTTGCGCGCACGCTTGATAAGTTATCAGATTTATATTGGCCCCTCTCTCATTCCCACCATCCCAACCATCCACCCGCGATTAGCCTCCCAAGAGTACGCCTGTTAGGACTAATTTGCCCAATTCCACATCCCTCGGTCAATCCGAAATCCATTATGCACACAATATTATTGTTAAAGAAATTCTGCATAAACCTAATGTGCGGCAGGTTAGTTTGTAGGAAGGATAGTAAGGTGGGTGCCAAGTGTGCCTTCAGAAGTACTTTGCAGGAATACTAGTAATTACGTGTGACTATAATCTGGGCATCTCAAAAACATGACATGTCTTGAAGGAGGGATCAGAATGATCATTGGTGTGAGTCATGTCTGAGTCTGAGACACACCTTTAATTACGGGACATACCGTCAACTTCGTATCTGATTTTGCGGTCTCGCCTTTAGAAAACGTTCCTAATTTCCGACAGTAATGATGAATGTAAAAAGGTGGCCAGTTCTTTCATCAAGTTTTCCTCATTGGTTTTCACATGAAATTTTGGTGGGTCTTGTTTTCCAGTACGTACAGTGGGTCTTATCTTTAAAGATACTGTTCATTGTGTTCGTGCGTATAAATAACTTTGAGATATCCTTCCTCCCTCTTACCTGCCTCTATTTTCGCCTGAATGAAATACAGTTGACTACTATCCAGCTCGTGTGTATCCGGCCCTACCTTGCTGGTGACGCACGGACCTTTTTTTGGGTCTTGGCAGCGGCCCTACACTTTGCTGAGCAATAATGCAGTTTAGGAGTCCCGGAACGAACTATGAATGTCTATCGTTTCTGCCCTTTCAGTTCTTGTTGATTTGTTCTGTTTTCTTCTATTATTTATCGTTTCTACCTTTAGCTTCCATCTTTTGAGCGATTTCTTGAGTTTGTGTCTTAGGAAGTTTAGTTACTTGTGTTTAGTTAGTGAATTTTAACTATGGGTGAGATAAGCTTTGCTGGGTGAAATGGGTCAAAAACTGCTTTGGAATTTGGAGTTGGGAAGAGTACCGTTGCAGATTGGAAGAAGACCCGGGTCGAAATAGTGGAAGAGGAATAAAGAAAAGGAAAACGGCGCTAAATTGGAAACACCCAGAAGTAGAGAAGGCCTTATCTTTTGTGGCATGAGCATATAAGAGGCAAAGGCTTACTGGTTAACCGGCCGATATTGCAGAAAAAGGCATTGCAGTTTAAGGAGGTTACTGCCGCTTTTGGCCTTCCAACTCCCGCCTATCGCCCAACAGTTTCCAATCTACCCCACACACTATCATATCCCCGTGATGGACCACCTCCTCCTTTCTTCTCATCACATACTAATACCTCGTCAATCCAGTCTCCATCATCTTCTGTTGTAAAGTGCTGAGATAAACGGTGTCGCAAAGCATTAATTTGTAAACGCGTACTTAAGCGAATTAGCCCGCCGCGGTGGTGTAGTGGTTAGCACGCTCGGCAACTACGCCAGTAGTTCTAGATTCGATACTCGACCGTGGTGGGTCGGCTTCTTTCGGGCGAGAGAGAAGCCGTGAGTGTGCCTTCTTTCGGATGAGAAGTAAAACCGAGGTCCCGTGTGGGTGTACGATGGCACTCGCACGTAAAAGAACCCTCTCTACTACGCAACGGGTAGATGAGGCAAAATTTCCAGGTGTAGGAGCTCGCCCTCTGGCGTCGGTAGCATTCCCCAACGAACACTAGACCGACGATAAATAAGCGTAGGGGTGCAGCTTTGGCCGGCAACCGGCTGCAGAAAAAGAACTATGGCCAATATATCACCCTGTGTCCATTCAGAGGGACAAATGGGTACCCGACCCTGCCATAGGCGGGAGAAGGGTTAGGAGTTGCTTTTTGTACTTAAGCGAATTGTTGTAGGATTAAATGACACAATAGTATTAAACAGTGCAATGTTGTTTCACACACTGTCGCTGCATAGTTGCAAACTGGAAGTTATCAGATTTTTTGTATCGCTGGTGTTTTAGGGCCCTTCAAAACAATGGTCATTAGAGCCCCGTCCACTGCGTAGCTGTAGTGCAGGGGCTGAACAGACACTACGCTGTAACGACGATTTGGTTATTAGCAGTACCCAGTGTTCTCAAACAGTCGCCCAGTACTAGCTGGGGTTGCGTTGCTTAACTTCAGTGATCAAACGAGAACTGGTGTGTCCAACGCAATACAGCGGCTCGGAAGTTGTCAAAAAAGTAACTTTTTGGTTAATCCTCCCAAAGCAAACATTTGTCTGAGTTACATCGGGTTACTGTTGTCACGCCATCCTAATATCGCACTGTTAAACAGGTCATTCATGGGATGTCGATATTGTAAGTAGGCGGAATTTTCGCCAATAGTTGCTAATTGCCAGGAACTAACAAGAAAGCAAATATTGAGACCGGAAAATTAAAACGATAAAAAGGAGGCCACGCAGAAGACAAGGCCTGCAGGAAACGGAACTTCATTTTCTGCATTAGGCCAGCTTTACCCTAATACAATAGTTCCTTCTTGGTAGCGCATTTGGTAATGTGCTCGATAACCACGTCGGAGGTACTAAGTTCGACGCTCGACTGAGATGGGTTGGCTTCTTTCGGACGAGAGAGATGCCCTACATATTTCTTCTTACGGATGAGAAGTACAATTGAGGTCCTGTGCGGCGTACGATGGAATTTCCAGGTAGAAGAACCCTCTACTATGCAATGGGTAGTGCAGGAGCTCGCCTTCTGTGGAATTCCTCAACGAACAGTAGACTGACGATCAGTAAGCATAGGGGTGGCAACTGGGTAGGGAAAACCCTGTCCAATATATCACCCTTTTACGCATTCAGAGGGACAAGATGGGTGTCCTACCCTGCCATAGGCAGGAAAAGGGTTAGGAGTTGCTTGTTGGTCCTAGAAGGAAGTAACCAACAATGAATTCAAATAAATGTTGCATGTTTAGCTATCGACCCCTCGATCATCCTTGACCCCTCCCCTTTAAAATGCTATTCACTCCCAGGAGGCCGAGGGAGCGGCGAGTTGCGTTGGACACACCAGTTCTCGTCTGATCACTGAAGTTAAGCAACGCAAGCCCAGTTACTACTGACATGGGTGGTCGCTCGGGAAAGCTGGGTACTGCTAATACCCAATAATCGTCGCATTAGTGTAGTGTCTGTGCAGTATATGCATTAGAACTATATAGTGGACGGGTCTCTAATGACCTCGTAGTTGACGGGACCTTAAACTCCAACCAACAAACAAACAACCAGGAGGTCGATACCGGCCCCTTTCAGAAACACTGCCCTAATAGCAACTGTTGTTGGTAGTCCAGTCGTCAGGCTGCATTTTACCAACCGTGCATACGTAAATACACTACATAAAGTGATAAACAGAAAACATGTTGATTATCAAAGTAAGAAATAGCATTAAAGATATCTGGGCTTGAGGACCACTTTCTACTGTTACCGATATGGCTGGCTAGTTTCCAAATTAAGATGTTTACTTGGACTTTCGAATAAACATGCGAAACACAGCAGATGAATTGAAAACAATAGTTTTTGAATAATGTTGACTTCAGACTTGAAATATGCAGCACATTCACTCTTACACTTGGTTGTTTGGCGAATTTGAACAAAAGAACTTCATAAAAAATTTCATAAAGAACTTGGTGAAGACATACAACTTTTACGGGAAAGCAAAGCAGCTCTTAACCCTTTTCCCGCCTATGGCAGGGCCGGGTACTCATCTTGTGCCTCTCAATGGACACAAGGATGACATATTGGACGGTGTTTTCCCGCAACTCGTTGCCGATCAAAGCTGCAACCCCCAACACTTATTTATCTTAAGTCTACTGTTCGTTGGGGCACTCCACCGACGCCAGAGGTAAGTTCCTACACAGGCCCGACTCGTGAGCTTCAGGCGCCCTAGGCAAGTGGGTCAGTCTCTCCCCCCCATTAAATTTAATGCAGTTCTGAAGTGTTCGAGCGTTCCTCACGCCCTTGGCATTTGTACCAATGCATTGCTAAGGCTTTGCAACAAGGCGTCTCTAGAAAGCCAACATTTAGAAAAGGCCCCACCAATCAGAGAAGTTTTGGAACCCCAGGACTATAAAAATTTTAAACGACCGATAGATTGCATGGTAATGAAGTACCTCTGTAATTTGGCCGCCCCTATGAAATTTGCCGCGCTAGACAGCCTCCTAGGTTTGCCTGCTCCGTGAGCCGCCTGTGTTTTTACACCAGGGAACTTTCCCTCTTTTTGTTGCATAGTAGAGAGGGTTATTTTACATGCAAATGCAATCGTACATCACACGGGAGCTCGGGTTTACTCGGGCACTCGGGGCTTCTCCTTCGTCCGAAAGAAGCCAACCCACCTCTCTCCAGCATCGAACGTGGAACCACTTCCGCAACCGAGGCGGATCTGTTTTACCGTAAAGAAATTATTGAGATTCTGTAGTAGGAATTCACTTTTGTTGTTGCGATGTCCTTCCTCATTGTTTTAAACGATTTTCAGTGTGATTGCACAAGCCTCGCGACTTTCAACAAACATTTTGTTTAGTTCGACAGTAAAGAGATTTGATTTCTATCAAATGGATAGAAAACATGTTAAGAAATTCACCTCCTTAAATGCTGATAGTAAATAACATACAGTAACTTTACTGGCCAAATAAAAAGGCCGTGGTAGTCATTTTCGTGTTTGTAAACACGATATTTACTATTCTGGCATTTTACTCACTTGACTGTCCGCACTGCCCAAATTATGTGTTGTTTTTCAAGAGGAAGTACACAACCCTACAGTAACCCACGCCGTCCTGTAATGACTGAATTAAGCACTACCTAGGAGCCAGATTCTCCATCGGGACGTCGAGAGTGAACTTGTGTCTCTGTGGTCCGCATACCGGGAGCATAGTTCAGCAATGTTTGGTTTCAAGTTTGACAAATGTTCAGTTTATTGAATAGGTTGCATACCTTAGCTTACAGGATACATTTTAAATATCTGGTTTGAGCCTTCCATTGATTTGCTTCTCTATTGCTAAGGGTTAGATTAAAAAATTTTTCAACGCATTTACTGTTAGATGCAGACTATCCGACATACAGTATTAGATTAAGAAAGATCGTGAGCTGACCTCGGTAGTGCTTGCCTTTTGAGGTCAAGGTAGTAGGTAGGTCTGTCTTGGCTCAAGTTGCAGATTTCGATAAGGAGAGACTCAAAGTCCGCCTTCCATCATATAGGAAGTAAAAGTTGTGAGTGTAATCAGGCGGTATGAGGATCTAAAAATGGAAACGTTTCATGAACATACTACTGGAGTTGTAATCTCTGGTATGAAATTCTCTCAATTCAATCCCCCCTCCCTCCATGTATCTCTGGGATCCCAGCTTAAGAACCATTACTGAAATGGAAGACCCAACAATTCTTGCTGTTATGTGATTATTTCAGGTCGTGAAAGTGAACGGTGCCGGATATGACTACAGTAGAACTCCAATTTTCCAAACTCCGACTATCCAAATCGCTGATTATCCGAATCGCTTTCAGAATTTCATAAAAATAAAATTAAGAGGGAACGTACTGCAATTTGCAAAATAATGCGCGACTTGGCTGCCCAAAAACGGATCCTGACAGTCAATCAGCTTACTTTGACCGAGATGTTCAGCAAGCAGTGACTTTCATTTACAGTATGGTACACGTAGGGGTGACCGGGGCAAGATGACTAATGGCTTAATTAGAGATTTTCCTGATAGTTAACAGCATCATATGACTACTACTAGTGGACGGGTCTCTAATGACCTTGTAGTTGATGGGACCTTAAACACCAACAAACAAACAACAACAAACAACCTACATACTGTACTAATGTACAGCCCTTTTAAGTATGCTTAATATGTAAAAGTGTTGTCTTTTCATTTAATTAATTAGAAGCTCTTTTCATTTAAAAATAGTTTTTTCTCCCATTTTCAACATACAAACAGTGATAAATTAAATTGGACCCTTTTTTTTTCGGAAAAAATCCAATTATCCGAATTTTTGATTATCCTAATGGGGTCCGGTCCCGATTGATTCGGATAATTGGAGTTCTACTGTACTGTGTATTAACATTCTGTAAGTTTGCCTTATTACCTTCTTGACTTTCTTTTAACCTTGTGATGTCGTCATTCGATCGTCCTGACTAAATAAAAACATCATCATAATATAGTGATCAAATCTTATCACGCCTTTGACAGGAAGTTCTCTCTCCATTCGATTACTCACTAAGATTTACCCCACACAATGCTATTTTCTTGAGTGATGAAATGCGTTTGCACACTGAGTGCCGGACTCCGACTAAAATGCAGTACCTACCATTGATTGATACTAGCCTTGTGTCCTTAGGGCTTCACTGTGTCTCGCTATGTAACTTGTTTCCACGAGTGCGACGATCTTTGTCTCTAAACCATCTTCCCCTTAGAGCCTGCATTCTAGTAACGGGACTAACCATTTCCTTCTCTCCTTTTCCCTGAAATGTCAGGGGAGCGGCTGTATTGCATTGGGTACACCAGTTTAGTGATGCGTGGTAGTAAAAAGATTACTTACTAGCACTATAGATTGATGCGAGTGTCACTCTGTGGGGCTATCAATACTGCTGCAAAAATCATTCGATATATTGATAGTTTTTATTCATAAAAAATAAGACTTATTTACAAGAAAAATAATAAAAAAAAAATACATAGTGTATGCCTGGCTCTCTTCCGTTAGTGTTTTTGTATTTCCTATTTTTGAAAATACCCTTTCAGAAGGAACAGCGCCCACAGTGCAAAAATACTTTTTAGACCATGTTCAAAAGATCTGGATAAACTTCTTGATTACTTCACCAGAAATCTATTGGATTCACTTTTCGCTCTATAACAGGCTGCTACAGATATTCATCATTTGTTGTTGTTTGTTGGTGTTTTAGGGCCCTTCATCTACAAGGTCATTAGAGCCCCGTCCACAGTGTAGTTCTTATGCAGAGACTGCACAGACACTACACTAATGCGACGATTTTTTTGGGTATTAGCCGCACCCAGTTTTCCCAAGCGGCCACCCATGTCAGTACTAACTGGGGTTGCGCTGCTTAACTTCAGTGATCAGACGAGAAGTGGTGTGTCCAACGCAATTTGCCGCTCCCCGATATTCATCATCATCACACATTTGTCCCGGCTGTGGCAGGGTCGGATCAGTGGATCTACTGAACATGCTCTGACTGGGGGCACCCCAACCAGGGCATGTTCAGATGCCGGCCTGCCCCACGTGTTCCAACACCGCATTAATTAACCAAAATAGAAATTTTGGCAGGTAAATTATTGCTTTGTTGGATATAATATTGCATGGTTTCTGACCACCAGATATTGACGGAAAAAATATTCAATCCTAATGTCAAATTATCGCGTCACTTTCAAGGGAGCCCAGCATTTGATTTTAAAGCTATCAATAGTTGAAAACCACTCGATACTATCGATATTACAATACTATCGCGTATCACTCACTACACCAGTTCTGTGATCACTGAAGTTAAGAAACGCAACCCCAGTTAGTACTAACATGGGCGGACGCTTTGGAACCCTGTGTACCGCTAATACCCCAAAATCGTCAGTTCTGCATTAGAACTATGCAGTGTACGGGGCTCTAGTGAAGGTTGTAGTTGAAGGGCCCTAAAACAATAAACCAATCACAACCCTGAAGTGTGCCTCACCTCTAAGCTGCTCCGCCCCTCATATAAACTCCACTTGTCAGCCCTACTTCTTACATACGTATAGTGCCTATACGGGGCTCTGAAATGCCGAAGCCATTGGATTAATTTCTCTTAAGCGAGAAGTTTCATCTCATTATACTGTGCGTGACAGTGTTTGTTCTGTATGATGGTTAAAGTCTGAGCGATAACTCCTTAAGTTACCATTTGTAGACATTTCAATACAATCAATACTTCTATTAGGCCGGGCCTATCTCGGTAGCTTAGTTGGTTGAACATACCCTGTTCTTGAGCTCAAAGCACGTAGGAGGATCCCTGACCAAGGTATGAAGTTATCTCTTTCTGATAAGGTGAAGCTGGACCAAGGTGTACTTTGCGTTAAGATATGAAATAATGAAGGAAGTATCGGGTGTGAAAAGCACTTCTTGTAAGCAACGTTTTTATTAAACTGAGAACCTAATTTTTGGGCATCCAGGAATGTGGCCTTGTAAAAAACAAAACCGTTCTGGTAAGGAATCCATTTTCATAAGAAGCAAGGCAGTTGTAAGTTAAATTATGGTTTGCAGGCGCATTTCCAGTGGCACACAGTTCGACATTTTTTTTCTTGTTGCAATAATTACATTGTCACATTCCCTTGGAATATTGGAAAGTGCAGTCATTCACTACTTCTGGCATGATGCTTTCGCATTAAACAGTTATGGTATACAAGCTCTATTTTCTGGAATTTTAAATTTAGATGATGTTCAGTGTGAATGTCTTGCTAAAAATGTGTTTTCGTGCTAATACTACGTTTACCTTGTTCCCATGAAAATGTATATCCTCTCCACCTTATAAGACCGGAATAACCTAAGGATAGCTCGAATGCTGTGACTTTTTTTAGTCTTCTCTGATGACATTCAAGCGTCTTTAACTAGTGGTTTTCAACCATTTTATTCCCTGCAGACCTCTAAATATTGTAGGTTGTTGCGAATCCCTCGTTATAATTCCAGAAGAGCTTCTTATAACTGAACCCATGGAGCGGTGTGTACCACTGAATGCTCTTGATGTGGATAAGGTGAAGAACTTTCTGGAAGAAGGTGCAATTATAGTGGGCAGGGTATATATGGCAGGATAGATGCTATGCTTCAGGTTCCTTGGGGTTTTTGAATGAGTGAATTGTTAGGAATGAGAGATATTCTCTCCACTGCCAACTTGGCCTATCACGGCTGCTTGCAGTGTATTCAACTAGAACACTAATTTCAGAGCACCATCTCTCTGGATATTTCTTTAAGCTTGTCTGGTGATGCTGCCTTGAGTTCACCTACTTCGGACACATTAGCTAAAATGGAGCCCCTAATTCAGTCTTGTTTGAATCAGGAACAGGAAACTATTATGCAAACCTATGAAATGTCAGGCCTTCACGGAGTTCCTACTAGAACATCGTGGATTCCTTGGGGAAGGGGGTTCTGCAGGCCATAAGTTAAGAACAACTTCAATTTTTATTATTAAAATTTAAGTGGCATATTAAAAATGAGGTAAGTTGGTAACTATTTAGAGTAGACAAACATTTTTTGGGTCATTTTATTGTAGGATAACCGTGGAAATCGGCTCATATTCCCCGATGTATAATAACTTCGGCATTCTCTTTAGTTGCCATGTCTTGCGTGAAGCAAAAAAACAAGCAGTTTATGTAACTTTTATAGCGTTGCTCTCTTGTTAGAAACGTGCTAAAAATGACAGACTCTGAAATAGACTTTGCGACGTTATATGGTCATTAACCCCAGTAATGCGCAGGGAGTTTTTTTTTAATGATAAACGTGTCATGTCTTACTTACTGGTGAACAAGTGAGACGGCCTTTGACAGCAGTCTAGCAGCTTCTCAGACAATGATGTGATTGAAGACGGATTTTGAGAGTTGTACGATAATGTGGTATTATTAGGGTTCTTTGCATCATCTCATACATATGTTCATGTTGAAATAATTCTTGCAATGGTGGGCAAGTGACTGTGAACTAATTGTAAATGTGTTTTTCCTATTCACAGATCCATTTTGGATTATTCTATGCATCATGCTGGCCTATGTTTGTCGTGCAGCTGTTTTATTTTCAATTGGCGTTTTCTTCACCCTTTTGTTTCGCATTCATCAATTTCAGTATAATGTTCCTGCAGCGTTGAATTCATCTTCGGCACATATTATGATGTATTCAACATGGTGGGTGCCTACAGGATGTGGTATAGCTGCAGGTATGCATAAATGAAATTAAATATCAACATAATATTCAAACACGCTTCTGACATATGAACTGCGTAGTTGCCTTGTTTACACGACTGTGTTACGTCTAAACTCTTTATAAAGTTATCAAGGATGATAATGTGTACTATGTAGTATCTTCGTGATGCCATCAGTCAAGATTGGTAATTTCAGTTTAGCTGGTGAACTTTGAGTTGTCAAAGTCACAAGTTTATATCTCTTTTACTAAATTATTGACTCGGACGTTTTCCCTGTTTACTTACCGCTTATTTACCATTAAGTTTGTCATCACATCTTTATACTGAGTAATATGTGACGGGTTGTTTTGTAAACATGACAAACTAACAGATTAACCACCATAGTTTTTCGTAATAATCATTAAAATATACTTGCATTGTAATTTCTTTTAAATACTAGCTTTGGTTGGACTGGTTTATCCATGTGTTGACAAGAAACTTGGGAAAGCTCCACGTTTTCAGCCAGAATGGTCAAGTGTTCTGAGATGTGTGGCCATCTTCGTGGGAATCAACCATGCCAGCGCCGTATCCTTTCTTTCATAATTTTTGTTTGCTGGTAATATGAAATAATAACTTGGATACAGACTTGGATAACAGGGGCGAATCTACATAGGGACTAATTGGGCTTAAGCCCTAGGCCCCCAAGGGTCAAGGGGCCCCACAAAAATATAGTATAAATAGTTAATATTAATAATATTTAGTAAGTAAATATATAGTACAAATAGTTAATATTAATAATGTAATAATAATGATTATTTATACTATTATTCATTGAATTTTAATCAATGTGACATTATTGAACTTCAATAAGCCATAGGCCCCGAGCAACCTAGATCCGCCCCTGTGTATTAAGGTTCGAATAGTTTGAGAGGATAACCTGCGATGCGAGGAGGACGAGTTGGTTAGGTCCTCTATGGAAATGGAAGATCACAATTGGGATAACGGCTTACACGGAGAGGGTAGAGTCCTGCGTGAGTACAGGAAACAAGAGTCTTGCGTTTAGGATTGAAAACATTCACCAACAAAAACTACTACCCCTTTTCTAGCTTTTGGCAGGGTCGGGTACCCTTTTTTGACATATTGGGACACATGGGCTTTCTATTAGATTATAATTTACGCAACCGGTTGTCGACCTAATGTTGCAACCTCTATGCCAGGGATGGTTAACACGAGGCCCGCGTATCATATCAAAACAGCATTACGAGTCGCCATCAACCAGGCAAGCGTTTGACCACGATCTCACATACTGGAAAGCGACGATGTGGTCGAAGCTGTAGCACGCTTGTTTAACAAAAAAAAAAAAAAAATTAGGTGCGCGGCCCGCCTGCTGAAAAGGTTGGCCACCCCTGCTCTATGCTTATTTATGTCCACCTCCTACATCTGGGTCATTTAGCCGAACTACACATTCTATGTAGTAAGGGTTGTTTATATGCAAGTGATATCGTACACTCCACACGGGGCCACGGCTTTCCTTCGCTATTTGACGCCAGGCACACTAATGGCTAATCTCTCGTACGAAAGAAGCCAAACCACCTCGATCCAGTATCGAACGTGGAACCACTGACGCAGCACGCTACCTGTGAGCCACCAAAGGCTATTGGGAGATTGTAGTACTACATCGTTGCCGTTGAGCGTTATGTTAAATTTATCCACCAGTTCAGCATACGTACCCATGGCCCATATGAGGTTCGTTTTGATGACATGTAATATATCTATATTTTACCATTACCCTGGGGATGATTTACTGAACAAGGACAGTCAGTCATTGTCGTAGACTGAATGGCCTCTACAATTGGGTAAACCCGTTAACTATCCTACGTATAACTTTGAAATGGATTAATTCATTATTCCACCATGAATACTACGCATTACGCAGTATTAACTGTTTATTTTGAAACATGCGGTATCTCGGAGAGAAGCTTGATGGACGAGGATAATTGTCTCTTTGCTGTCAATAGTTTTATTGAATCGTCGTGTTTCAAAACGGCGGTTATCAATCTGATGGCTTTGGGAACACTAACCATAATTAATAATATAAGCTCTTGGGACGTAGAAAGAGAGAAAGCGAATTGTTAGCAGACTTCGAAAATGTTATAATCCTAACGGTTTGCTCTGATTTTTATGGAGACGATGTCACAAACTGTGCTTTAAATTTAACACTTTGATTCCACCTATAATATAATTATGAGAGAACCATCGTCATTCAAGTGGGTGCCTACCAGTGTGAAATTTCATTCAGTGGTCGGAAAACTTCCTACAGCTCTTCCATCGACTGTGGAAAAGCCGTTGATGTTGAGTAAAGTCTTGAACCTGAGAAGTGTTGATAAAAGGAAAGAAATGTGTAGATCGGCAAAGTTCTTAGGTGTGAAAGTGTCGGTTAGCAACATTTAAGAGTTATCAGACAGACGTTAAATAAGCAATTCAAGTGAGCTAATTAAGTCTACAAACTAAGACCACGGTTGATTTCGGGGAATCGGGGGAGCGTCAATTTGGGATAGTTTTGTTTCATACATTGAGATTATTATCATTATTACGTAGTTTTGTTTATGGCCTTAATTCGCTGACACTAGAAACTTCATTTCTCAACAAATTGGGAACTTATTCTTACATTAATTGCCATGTCAGCTGCTCTCTGGTGGTTGTGTGACAGAAGCTGGCGGGGACTTGTACTTGGAACGAGCACCGCACTGTTAGCTGCTCTCGTGGCTCAACTTGTGGTAGAGAATGGATTTTTCATGTGAGTTTCATACCGGTAATATACAAATAAATGAATTTTAACTTTTTATTTTTAAATCTGAGTTTTTAATAGTCTTTGATAAAAATATTGTCACAGGGGTACACATCAGGATTTCGTTTATATACAGACATTTGTGCCATGCGTGTTTTTCTCTGGTGGGATTACAGTTGGGAACATTGGAAGACAGTTGGCTGTGATAAGCAATGTGAGTAAAAACTTCAGTGATTAATTATTGACTGACAATCATTATTTTATAGCAGTATTGAATTTCTTTTTTTCAATAACTTTTAAAGGAGGTGTCATATGGAAGTAGGAATTCAAAAAGCCACGTAGAATGAATTATCATAAAATTTATATTGAAAGTTGTGTATTTTTTTGTAATATATATGTAAATATTGTAAACATTTTTTAATTTATGAAAAAAAGTCAGATACTATAACAAAAACAAAAATTTAACTCTTTCTTCTTCACATTTGATGGTGGAGTTGGGTATTCCATTACGTCGAGGGAGCGGCTTATTGCGTTGGACACACCAGTTCTCGTCTCATCCCTGATGTTAAGCAACGTAACCCCAGCTGGCATTGACATGGGTGGCCGCTTGGGAAAACAGGGTACCGCTAATACCCACAAATCATCGCATTAGTGTAGTGTCTGTGCAGTCTCTGCATTAAAACTACGCAGGGGACGGGGCTCTAATGACGTTGTAGTTGAAGGGCCCTTAAACACCAACGAACCAAAAATCCATTACATCGATGTATCGGGTGTTTAGTATACTAACTGCACAGTTTTATGAGTGGTTAAAAGCAACTTTCAGACATTTTTATGTCGTAATAATTTTTTATTGTACGTTAGGTAGTAATTACCATCGTTGGAGGGGCTCTAATGACCTTTGTAGTTGAAGGGCCCTAAAACACCAACAAACAAACAAACCATCGTTGGACTTTAGATCATGAAACAAAATATTAATCACGCTTTTGAATTCAATGATAAAACGTACAACGGTTTGTTGATTGAAATGTACGAGTTGTCATGAAAGCTAACGAAGATTAATTTCACAGTGTAGCTTTATCCTACTACAAGCCTATAATGATTTGGTCGCAGGCTGTATAATAGAGTAAGGGCGGCAGAGTCTCAAAGGTCTCGGGACCTCTTGAAAGGGTCTGCGAGGGGTCCTCATACCTCATCTGATAGGCAATATGTTGTTATCCAAATAAAACTGTCGCATTTTCATTAATCTCCAGGCAACCCCTATAAAAGCATTAATTTCTGGAAGATACTGTACATGTAGATCCCAATTATTAACATTTTCTGCCTTGGACTTCATTAGAGACGAACGTTTGTATTTTCGAGTAGCAAGTTTGCAACGCATTGTTCTGCTATCGGAAATTAGGTATGTAGACAAAACCAGTTTAAAAACGTGATATCTGTCCTGCATCAATGGTTTCAATCTTGTTTCAGAGCCCCCCATCTATAGATATCCATGAGCTTGTCTTGTGATACTGCTTTGAATTAGACACTGAATTACTGTAGATACACTAACTGAGAACAAACCCCTAATCCAGTTTTTGCTTGAATTAGGGACGGAGGGAAATATCCAAGGAAACTATAATTCAAAAACTCCGTGGAACCCTTACTACGGGTTAAGAATCATTGGCATACATTTACTGCGTCTGCACCCCATCAACACACCTTAATCCGGCTTATGATATAAGCCATGTTGCGCTAGAACACCTGCTCCGAAGTTTAATTAGTGTGTCTCTCATCAGTCTCTTACCCCATATGGGTTTAATCCCTTGTCTACTTACCTACCAGAGTTTACTTACTCCTGTCTTAACCTGCCATCTCATGGCATCACATGACAGAATGTTAGCTTCGTGAACGTCGCTTTAAGCTACTATAATACAACTCGAAACGTAGCCTGGCAAACAATAATGTTAGCCTACATTATTTTCAACAAAATCGTTTCATTTTGCATACAATCTTTGAATCAATATTTTTTTGGGAAAGCTTGCACACTTGAGGCGTCATGTAGCAAACATGAATTTTGTAAGCAAATTCATTCAAGAAGCAATTTACATTTGGCACTACGTCTTCATGTAAGTACATAACTCCTTTCTCTTATCGGAAACAAACTGCTGCGTTTCAAGTGACAATAGTATCGACCTACGGCCGTATATTCTTTCCTGCAAAATTTCAGGCAATACAGTAAAAATTACTTAAGAAAGGGTATTCATCAGACATTTTCTTTGCTACCATAATGGAGGTTCAAACTTGAAACGCCCAGGCATAGTTACACTGACCAGGACGATGCGTGGACATTATGTCAAAAAAAAAAACCACCCGCCTAGGTAGATGAACTGGTTGGTTGCCTGTTTTTAACACAATGTGCACAGTCAGTCTTGACCAAGACTGGTAGGTAACTTGGAGAGTAACTTCAAATGTATCTTCCCGTTGGATGGAGAAATGTGATAAGGTAAAAATTCTCAATGTTGGAGTTCGCTGCTCTCTCCACGTCAACAAGCTGACACGAAATAAATGGTCAAATCAATTACTGTACTCTAAAAAACACAAATTTTATTGCGCCAACAGCAAATCGAAGTAAAGCGGTACCAATTTCATCTTATTATCATATTTACTATCTGTTGTAAACCCTGTGAAAACGAAGGCAACAAGCAAAACCTTGAAGATCCTTCTTTGCAGGTGGACTTCTGGAACTACCAGAAGTAACTTAAAAAGGTTAGAAACCTCTTGTTATGAAATGTTGAGGTTTTCGTGTACTGCAGTATTTACGCAAAAAGAAGTAATGTTTCTTATGAAAAATCCTTGCTAAATTTTAATATTACAAAAGACATTTTAAATTTGGGGGAGGAAAAAAGAAGCGAGTTTAGACAATATCCGTGCGAGGAGTCAAAGTTTCTCCCCATAAAGACCACAAGAAAATTACTGCACCACTTTAGACTTCCAGAAACGACATAATAAAACTTTTATGTTATTCTTTTGCATGTCAGTTACAATAAGCTTATCTTAATTGATCTCATTGTGTGTAAAGAAAGCCAATTTTTCTTGATATAAATTTTTTTAATTGTAGCCCCTTTTTAAGGCTCCAAACCGTAGTGTTAAAACCAAGTTATGGTTAAATAATTAATTAAACTGTAAAAGATGATTATCAACGCCGAAAAATTTAGGATAAAATATAACCCTTACTTTACTTTCCAGAACAAGGTAGTAACAATAATAATAATAATACTGAGAGGCAAATTTATGAGCTTGATATAACCTCTCCAAATTAAAGGACGTCAAAAAAAATTATATGCAGAGAACGAAATTTTGCTTTTAAACCACAGGTTTACTGCAAATAAGCAATTTGAAAACTGACAAATGTGAAGTGTGTAGCCCTCACAAGGAGGTGAAAAAAAGCACAAAATACTTAAAAAGCAGAACCACAAAAATACAAATATGATGATTGTGTAGGCAGCCGCCAATGCAAGCCAAAATGGATTATATAATTTACAAAAAACAATTCTTTTTTTTGCAAATATTACAAAATACTGGGAGAAACGTGGCTGATGGACAAAAATAACGGGTAGGTAAATCAGTCACTTCTGAATTATGTACAACGGAATCATGTAGTCAATTTTTTTTTCAAAATTTTATCTAATATATATATAAAATTAGATTGGAATGCGTAAAAACTATGCAGTCCTCTAGTGCACAGTGCAGATATCACTACTTAAGATTCCATTTCTGAATTATGCATCTCTATAAATTAAAAATTATATGGATATATACACACAGACAAAGACAAGATTAAAAAAAAATTCGAAATATTCAAACTTCATGTACAATAAACAAGAATGTCTGCTTATCTTCATGAAAACAAAACAAAAAAAGGAAAAACCATATTTAGCATTATTCTCTATCATTTGCGAAAATTTTTTCCCTAAACAATGCCCAGTTGCAAACTACACGAGGTGCATGTAATATAAATAGTGCATTTCCAGTTTGACTAATAACGCCAACAATTTCCAACAGCTATAATAACACACAATACTGCTTTCGCTTGTCTCTTTGATATTAGCTGCTAAAAAGTATTTGCGAAAATCGTAGGAATTTCGTGAAAAGTTGGTCAGAATTTAAAAAAAAAAATTCCTCTCTTTTCTGTCAATTTTTTTTGTCTCTGAATCACTTGATCTAAAATAAAGGATTCTAGTGATATTATACCTTTCGCTTTATATTTTGAAATATTGGTAAAAACTTTTGATTTATCACAAATGATAAACATTAGGATTATAACAAAGATTATGAAATGGTGTAAAATAAAGCAGCACCACAACTATTCTACCCTATTTGAATCACAATAGGAAGCTAAAAAATGGCACACTTAATAAGTAACAACTGATGATAATTCTACACAAACCGACTCAAGATATGGTGGTATGCGGTAGAGAAGGGTTGTTAGTTATTGCATAACTTGCAAAAGAATCATTCAAAGTGGGATACAATAATAAGGCCTCTCTACTAGATCAAGGTGCAAATTCGGTGTAAATAGAAGCAGGACGTTGAAATATAGTCAGGACTATTTTCTTAGATTAAGGCCACTTTCACACGGTGCATTTCCTCACTGTGAGGGGATGTTAACCCAAAGACTGATGATACATTAGGTTTGTTGGAATAATATAGAATTACATCTTTTTAACCTTTTCGGACCTGGTGGTATGCCTTATAAAAGTTGCTGACATTTGAATCTCAAAGCATGTAAGTTCGCTACCCCCTCTTCCTGGCTGAGGTTGGTGATCCGAATCGGGTAGTAATCAGGAATGTAAAAATTACGCGCACAAGACATGGTTAAGATAGTTGCAGTAACCGGTGATCATACAGTAGAACCTTCATAATATTGCCTCCCCCAACGGGAAAGAAAAACTAGGCAATATTATCGAGGGTACATATTACGGAGAGCCCCCTTAATAATGTCTTTTGTCAATAGTAAAGAGGTTTTGTTCATATCTAACTCTTCACTTTCACGAATACTTAAAACTATGCAACTTGCACACACTAACATGCAGGCCTGCTAACATGTACAGTATAAAATTTAATCAGAAAATTTACTAACGTAAGACTAATTCGATATGGATTTAAACATTCTTTAACTTTTACAGTCAGTAACGATCCATTAAAAGAGATGTTTCGATTACGTTGAGATTTGAACCAACTTAAAAGACAAGTGGCAAAAGACTATGCCCCAAATAGAGGAAACAGCATGATAACTCATTCCCTTTTCAATTGCCACTTTTTGTTGTGTTGCACCATTTTCAATCATTATAATTACCTTTAATTTCTTGTCTAGAAAAAAATCCCCCGTCTTTTGATACACTTCTTGTTTTTCATCTTTATAAACTTTGCATGCACTTCAAAACATTACATGATGAACAGAAATTACAGTAGAACTCCATTATCCCAATCAATTGGGACCGGACCCCATTCGAATAATCAAAAATTCGGATAATTGGATTTTTTTCCGAGAAAGGGGTCTAATTTAATTTATTACTGTTTGTATGTTGAAAATGGGGGAAAAAACTATTTTAAAATAAAAAGAGCTTTTAATTAATTAAATGAAAAGACAACACTTTTACATATTAAGCATACTTAAAAGGGCTGTACATTAGTACAGTATGTACGTGTACCATACTGTAAATGAAGTCATTGCTTGCTGAACATCTCGGTCAAAGTAAGCTGTTCGACTGTCAGGATCAGTTTTCGGGAACCCAAATCGCGCATTATTATGTAAATCGCAGTACGTTCCCTCTTAATTTTTTTTCTGAAATTCTGAAAGCGATTCGGATAGTCGGAGTTCGGGACTCAGGGTGGCAATATTATCGAAGACTCTACTGTATACCCATTTCAAAGTTTCAGGTACGACAGCAGTTGGTTGATCATTATGTGATGTGAAAGTTATTCTCTGGACTGAAAAACATTACAACTTTCGAACTACTGTGGACTGTGGTGATATGCAGGAGGGACAACACTGACTTTTTCGGCGTGATGTGTGAAAGTGGCCTACACAGGGCAGATCAGCGTAGGAATTGCATTTACAAAAGAGAGAATTGAAGGGGGTGGACACAAGTGTCATTCCTAATGTTGCCATACTCCATACATACAATCATACATACATACACACACGTTGTCTCTCTCAACTATCTACAACCTTTAATTAAAAAAACATACCTGTTATCTCACCTTTCCTGCAACCCTGAAGGCAAGTTATTTTTCCTAACTAGCCCTAGAATAAAAAAGAATGTTGGTGCTGAATAATTAATACTGTTTGCCCACCTAGTAAATTCAGTACATAGATAATTGTGGAAAATGAGCCTGTCACTTGGGCAATTCATCAACAGTGGCCATTTCCAATAATATTGTATCACTGTGGTCCAGCCACGACAACCAATGGTAAGTGCTCACTTGTAGAAAATACTCTTACAATTTTGTACTTCCTGGAGTGGTCGTAGCCGTTCTTGGTACTAATCAGTAAAATACCCAAGCAGGTCAAACTGAAGTCAAAAAAGTAAAAAAAAAATTATTTAAGACGTTGACTATATCACTACTTCTTTTAGTTACGTTTGAGGCACTGCTGTTGACAAAGATTGGTTTGTCAGAGTCTGTGAGCTATTTGCACCAACGTCAAGATCTTCAGGTACCAAATTGGATCCGATACCATATGGACGTAAATGATAAATGAGGTACTCCATCACGTACATCATATTGGGTGACACGTAATGAAACGAGACTGCAGTGTCACTGCAGCAGTCCATGCCCTGCAAAAGAAAAAATATATATTTGCAACATTAGAATTTCAAACGTAAATCAAACACACTATAAGTACACTAAAACTGGTGTTATTTTCGTTCCTTTGATCATGTGATATGCTTCTAAGAAAGAATTGCACACTGACAGACCAAAAGGGATGTGTAGAAAGTGGTATAGACACGATAGAAGGGTATGGAGAGTGGCACGGTGTTGGAAGACACTAGTATTTCGAAGCCAATCCACACCGGCCATAGAGCGGCGAATTGCGTCGGACACACCAGTTCTCGTCTGATCACTGAAGTTAAGCAGTGCAACCCGAGCTAGTACGGACATGGGTGGCCGCTTGGGAAAACTGCGTACTGCTAATAACCAAAAAATCGACGCATTAGTGTAGTGTCTGTGCAGGCTCTGCATAAGAACTATGTTGTGGACGGGGCTCTAATGACTTTGTAGTTGAAGGGCCCTAAAACACCAACAAAAACAAACCCACCGGCCACTCACCATTTCTACCTATGTATCTACAGTATATAAAACCATAATGAACCTCTTCAATTACCATGAAGAGATATAATTTAATTCATCGCTTGATGCTAATTATTCCTAAAAATGTTTACAAATTATAAGAGTAGACAAGGCATCTCTCAACTTATTAACAACTGGAGTGGATCAATTGTTGGCAGTCTCCTTTTCGCACTCAGACTAGCACAAGGAGGAATACTATATAATACTCTTAACCAACTACTAACCCCTTTCCCGCCAATGATAGGGTTGGGTACCCATCTTTGTCCGTCTGAATTGGCACATGGGCGATCAGTTAGATGGCATCTTGACGCAGTTGGCTGCCGATCTAACCTGCAACCCATATGCTTATTTATCGTCGGCCTACTATTCGTTAGGGCACTTCACCGACACCAGAGGGGCGAGCTCGTGCGCCTTGGAATTTCGCTTCATCTACTTGTTGCATAGTAGAAAGATTTCTCTTATGTGCAAATGACATCGTACGCCACACGGGGCCGCGGTTTACTTTCCATCCAACGGATGGCGCGCTCGTGGCTTCGCTCTTGCCCGAAAGCCAACGCACCTCGATCTAGTATCGACCCTGGAATCGCTGACGCAGTAGTCGAACATGCAACCTCTTACACCTTTTGTTGACTTTTTTTTTGCAAACAGTAAACCCTGGTGACACCCCCTTGTAATTCCCTTATACCAGTGTCCCAAGTCCCAATGTCATCCCCTCAAATCAAATAGCGCGTCACCCGGTGCGGCCGGCACCCCCCCCTCCGGGTGCAGGTTAACAATACCATCCAAAAGTTGGTCTTTGTGTACTGGGGGTCTACGTCAATTTGGCGCATGACAATTTGGCGTACATACAAATTTGGCGCATATATAATTTGGCGTACATACCGATCTCTTGGGTGTCCAAATTTGTTCAAAATTGCAACGGTCATAACAACAGTCATTGCAAGGTAATAGAACAATGAATGCCTACCATAACTGTGTTATAGGGTCCTAATGACCTTTGAAGTCGATGGGCCCTAAAACACAAACAAACCCAACTGTGTTATACGGGACCGTTGCAATGACTGTTATGCCCACGCATGGATCTAGGATGGGGTTTTTGGGGTTGCAACCCCTCCCATGCACATATAAACTTATATTTGCATAATATGTGAGGTTTAGCTCAACCCCCCTGTATTAGCTAACCCTCTCCCGACGAAAATCCTGGATCAGCTACTGGTTATGACAGTTGCAATTTTGAACAAATGTGTGCACCCAAGAGATCGGCATGTACGCCAAATTGTCATACACCGAATGTGTATGTACGCCAAATTGCCATGCGCCAAATTGACGTGATCCCGTGTACTGGGTACAAACTGACTAAATGGATATATGATCCTACCAGCGACAGGAAAAAGTTTAGGTTAGGAAAAAGGTTTAGTTTTGGATGTCTTCACAATTGATATTCTGCCTAAATCAGCTAGAAAATTTTACCTAAATTTAATTCTGGCATATTTTTCAAACTTTTTCCTCTGTTATAGGGGCTACATAATCTCCGAGCGCTTTTCAACTTTGGTGAATACTGTACAGTGTTATTCTCCTTTGCCTACTTAATTCAAATGGGTTTTCAATTTTTTTGTGGTATGAAAAGAATGATATTGTTCAAGAAGTTACGAATTTTTTAGATCGTACGAAGTGCTTAGTACGGTATACCTACTGTAGGTAGACTCAATGCCACAAGGAAAGTAGAAGGACAAGAATAATGTTAAGAAACAGGCTTACGGATTTGGTATCCCTTGGGCTGATCGTGAAATTTTAGCCATCAAAGAAAGTTCCTTTTCATCATCGTCAAATCAATGACCCGCTGAAAAACTAAAGGGGTTTGATATCAAGATAGGATTCGTTATTATCATCCCACCTACAAGGCCAGGTTTACGAATACTAGTTTCCCGCTTTCTCCAATTTCCCACGAGGTCCCAATGAATATCAAAATGAAATTCAGTAATTCAAAAAAAGAAAAACCCCCCGTTGCTTAAGTTTGACTATTCAATGTCCTCGAATGTAGGGCAGTAGTTTCCCAAATTTGTCGATTCGCTGAACCTTTAAGAGTAGTGTATTTTTTGTGGAACTCTTCAATTTCCAGAAAAAAAAAATTATTAAACATTACTATAAAAAGATCTTTTCAGTGGTGGCCATGCGTTAACTCAAATTTTGAAAATAAGCCATCTTACATAATTAATGCCTATACAGTAGTACCTCTACATACGAATTTAATCCGTTCCACAACCGAGCTCGCATGTTGAAAAACTCGTATGTCGAAGCTAATTTTCTCATACTGTATGAAATAAAGGAAATAGGATTAATGGGTTCCAACCCTCCCACCACAACACAATTTATATATACAGTAAACACAGTATATGTAAATAGAGTATAATATAAGGTGTAAAGAACACATGTTTTTATCAATTTTACGACTTTATTCGCCAGCCTTTCGGCTGGTGTAGTTAGGCCCACTATGTTATATGGCTCAGAGTGTTGGGCAGTGAGGAAGAACCACGAGAGGAGAATACAAGTGGCCAAGATGCGAATGCTGCGGTACATGAATTGGGTGTCGCGTTCTGACAGTCCGCAACGAGTACGTTAGAGGTGGCTTGGGGGCGGGTAACATCGCGGAGATGAGAAAATTGGTTGAGGTGATACGGCCATGTGATGTGAAGGGGAGGAGGAACTGATCCGGTACATTATGGGATAGCAGGAGTAGGGGGAGACCAAAGCGGACGTGGGAGCACGTTGTACAGAGACATGGTTGTGTGCGTTGTTGTTGTTTGTTGGAGTTTAAGGTCCCGTCAACTACAAGGTCATTAGAGACCCGTCCACTGTATAGTTCTAATGCATATACTGCACAGACACTACACTAATGCGACGATTATTGGGTAGCAGTACCCAGCTTTCCCGAGCGACCACCCATGTCAGTACTAACTGGGCTTTCGTTGCTTAACTTCAGTGATCAGACGAGAACTGGTGTGTCCAACGCAACTCGCCGCTCCCCGTGGTTGTGTGCGGGATGGATGGGAGCCTCGGGGGTAGGCGGGAGTGGAGGATTAGAACTCACAGACCCGACCCTGCCCTAGGAGGGATAAGGGTATTATTATTATGATGATGATTCACGGGCCCTTTAGCCAGTGTCATGCTCATGGTGGGGTCCTTCTGTTTCAAAATTTTACATAACGTACATGTACTACGACTATGCTCGCAGGCAATGGCCACTGCCCTAACACCACGTTCATGCTTCTGATTCAGGGAGATCATGGGCTTCATCTTTTCAATGCTGTCCTTGGCACACATTTTCTTAGGCCCCATGATTAAACAGTACAGGCTGTATGCAATGAACAGCACAAAACTTGACAAAATTGGCAAGTGCTGCAAGCATTTTAATGATGACTCGAGCTCGTATGTAGGAACAACTTCTCCACGAATTTTTTGCTCGTATCTCGATTTACTCGTATGTAGGTAAACTCGTATATACAGGTACTACTGTATCTGGTTGAGTGGGGTCGTTATGGGCACTCAAATGCAGTTTTACCGTATAATAAGCAATAATAAATATTTTTTTAGAAATAAAACGAAGTATTATGGACTACTATTTAGTAGTCCATAATACTTCGTTTTAGCAGCCATCAAACTTAAAAAGGTGGCATTCCATAGGTGGCAGGACATGGGAGACCAGGGTTCAAAGACTGCCTATATTCAAGCAAGGAAAAATGCTAGAAGGACAATTGCCCTGGCCAAACACCACAAGTATGAGGAACTATATGATGAGTTAGGGACAAAAGAAGGTGAGAAAAACATTTTTAGACTGGCCAGGACCAGGGATCAAACAAGTAAGGACATTACCAGGGCCATAACAGTCAAGGATAGCAGTGGTAGAGTCCTTTTTCAACCAGCAGAAATAACCAGGAGGTGGGAGGAGTACTATCATGGCCTCTTAAATGCTGCCAACCAGGAAAGGACCATTGAGAGCCACCAAGGCACCTCAGAGGCAGTCGACAGGGTGACAGAGGAAGAAATAGTTGGGGCCCTCCAAAAGATGAAAGGACACAAAGCAGTAGGCCCAGATAAGATTGCCATGGAGGTTTGGCATACCCTGGGGGCCACTGGAGTAACGTGGCTAACAAAGCTCTTCAATAAGGTAGCAAGTGGAGACAGAATGCCATCAGCATGGAGGGAGAGCTGGATAGTTCCATTGTTCAAGGGCAAAGGTGACGCCCAGGATTGTGGAAACTATAGAGGCATCAAGCTAACGAGCCACTCCATGAAGCTTTGGGAAAGAGTCATTGAGGGCCGCCTCAGAAAATGCACTATGGTCCGGGGAAATCAATTTGGGTTTATGCCTGGTAGGTCTACAATGGAGCCAATATTTATTCTAAGGCAGATGATAGAAAAGTATAGGGCAGCAAAGAAAGACCTCCATGCAATATTCATTGACCTAGAGAAGGCATATGATAGCGTTCCTAGACAGGTAGTATGGAATGTGCTAAGAAGAAAAGGGGTAGATGAAGGTCACATCAGAATAGTGCAGGATATGTATGAGGGCTCTATCGCT
This sequence comes from Trigoniulus corallinus, assembly GCA_013389805.1. Lineage (NCBI taxonomy): Eukaryota > Metazoa > Arthropoda > Diplopoda > Spirobolida > Trigoniulidae > Trigoniulus > Trigoniulus corallinus. Next base: position 31,607,805 of record JAAFCE010001036.1, on the reverse strand, counting down.
AGGGTGAGGACGGCTTGGGGAAACACAAAAAGCTTCAACGTGCAGGTGGGTGTACACCAAGGGTCAGCACTTAGCCCATACTTATTTACGCTAGTCATGGATGAGCTGCTAACGGGAGTGGGGGAATGGGCCCCACAGTGCTTGATATTTGCTGACGATGTGGGAAAGCTTGCAGAGTCCAACGAGGAGGCCCAAAAGGGCTTACAAGACATCCAGATAGCAATGGGAAAGGGGGGCCTGAAGGTGAATATGAAAAAGACAGAATACCTAGCTTTTAACTGGAGTGGTCAGGGGCCAGAAGGCGAGGTACGCTCAGGAGATGAGGTGATACCAGCAGTGCAGGAGTTTAGATACTTAGGATCAGTGTTCCAGGGAAATGGAGAAATAGACTCGGACGTGTCTAATAGGATTAAGGCAGGTTGGCTGAAGTGGAGACAGGCAAGTGGGGTCCTGTGTGACCGCCGGGTGCCTATAAAGCTAAAAGGCAAAGTCTACAGAACTGTAGTTAGGCCAGCTATGCTGTATGGCTCAGAGTGTTGGGCAGTGAGGAAGGACCATGAAAGGAGAATGCAGGTGGCGGAGATGCGAATGCTGCGCTTCATGAGCGGGGTGTCACGAGCCGACAGGATCCGAAACAATCATGTTAGAGGTAGTCTGGGGGTGGGAGACATCGCGGAGAAGATGAGGGAAAACAGATTGAGATGGTATGGGCATATTATGCGAAGGGGGGAGGAGGAGCTAGTTAGGTCCATCATGGGACTGCAGGTGATCGGGAGCGTCAGGGGGAGGGGAAGCAGGTGGTACAAAAGGACATGGGTGTGTGTGGGGTAGATGGGGGCCTGGTCGGGGATCGACGGGGGTGGAGGATTGGAACTCGCAGACCCGACCCAGTTTTGTGCTGGAGAAGGGTATGATGATGATTATGGACTACTATTTGAAATTTTAGAGTTCCGAGTTTCTTTTTTCAGTTTCTTTTTTCAGATTTCAAATTTTACCCGCGGAATCCCCCAAGACAGTTTGAAGGCTAATGATCAAGGGCATCTAACCATGCTAAGGAGCAGTGGTGTAACTGCAGTTGTGGCGTCCGGGTCAAGAGGCATTCGACGCGCCCCCTGCCCCTACCGTATGTAGGCACTTTTTATTTGCCGTAAAGTCGTCGCACAGACATTGTGCCGCAGCAGGCTGATTTCCATCAAGACTAACAAGGCGCCCACCCAAGGTGGCGCTTTGCTCGACGCCCGGGGCAATTACACCACTGCTAAGGAGGGAGGACTCCTGGAATTCGGTTTCAAGCCACTTACAGTTGGCATACTACGTGAAAAGGCGAGCGGGCTAAATCGAGAAGTGATCTAAGCTCACCCAAATAACTAGTGAGGCCCTAAGAACACAACAAAAAGCATAGCCTGAAGTAATGTGCTAATGTCCAATGTCCGACAAGAAGTCCGTAAATGCATTTTACCTATCCTGCCAAGAAACACCATGCTGCAGGCAGAAAGCAGTAAGACCCAGCGTCAATTATGGGAGACAGGAGCGACACTAAGACCATACTGACACCTATCAGGTACCCGGAAATTGAAGTCCTAGCTATGGGAACAGGTTGGTGACGCACAACAACTAGATACAGTGTAACCTCCTTAATCCGAACAAGCTTCAGTTAAAATTGTCATTTCATTAATCCGGCCAAAATTTCGATAATCCGAATGATATTGATAAAAATAAACTATTTATATCATTTTCTGCATCACCCTATACATAGCATTTTGCTGAAATGTTTTCCTTGGTTGTTCTATCAAAGCAGTACTGTATTAAAGGACGATTTCATTTTCTGGGAACAATTATCTAACAGAACAATCAAGAATCCTAGAAGACTGATGAAAAACTTGTAGCCCAATGTGGATGAACTGCTGAAAGCAAATGATGAAAATGAGGATTCTATTCAGTTGGTCTGCTTACAACGCAGGATGCTCAGGACACTGAATCCCATCACGTCAATAATGAAGATTAGGAAATACGTCAGAGAACTGATTTTAAAAATAGAGAACAAAATTATATTTTAAAGTCTTTTATAATCCATATGTGTATGCTTAACCTCGTGGGGCAGACCGGCATCCCCCCCCCCCCCAGACAATTCATCCAATATTTCCTGCGGGTTCCAGACGCCTGGCTGGAGTGTCCCCAGTCAGAGCATGTTCAGTGGACCCTAGCAAGTGCACTCCAATAATGATTTACCAACAGATGCTCTTATCAATTACTGCTTTTCAGAAGTGGGACAGAGAAATATCTAAAATGCATCAAATTCTGAAAAAGAATGATAACGAATAGTTTGATAAACGAATAACAATTTCAAAACATTTGAGCTGCTGGTTGTGTATTACTACAACTGTATTATTAGGATGAAAGAAAAAAGATTAAAGCGGATATTTGACAATACACATTCTTCTAATTCAGAAAGGTTGTAGCAGTTGTCAATTTGAAATATCCGTTTTAAATTTTGTCAAGTTGAATTAATGCATAATAGAGAGAGAGAAAAAACACGTTTCACAAAAACGTGGAGGGGAGGAGGGTGTGTAATATTAACCTAACCTCAGATGAAAATCAATTTCAAATGGATATAATTTCAGTAGCTTCAATGAAAATTCCAACTTTTTACATCCTGTTTGTTATAAAACTACAAAAATATTACAATACAAACAATATCCCGTAAATTCGATTATAATCAGAAATGGTGTTACTGATCAGGTAACACATGCATTACTGTCCCAGGACTGCATTAATGACTGGTGTAGATTTCATCCAGGATTTCGTCTGAAATGTTACTGATTCTAGTCCAAGTGCCAAGTGTGGAAACCTATAGACCCCAATAGTAATGACTCGACTCTTTGATATTTTGCAGGAATGGTAATGGTTTACTGTGCTTGTTGTTTTTTTGTTACTGTTTTAGGGCCCTTCACATAAAAGGTCATTAGAGCCCCGTCCACAGAATAGTTCTGATGCAGAGACTGCACAGACACTACGCCAATGTGACGATTGTTGGCTATTAGCAGTACCCAGTTTTCCAAAGCGGCCACCGCGGTCAGTACTAACTGGGGTTGCGTTGCTTAACTTCAGTGACCAGACGAGAACTGGTGTGTCCAACGCAATAAGCCGTTCGGTTTACTGTGCCTCAAATGAAATGCCACACTTTTTGCTCTGAGGACCATTTGCCGACTAGAGCCGCCTTCCTACAAACCTCGCAATTTCGCGTGTAGAAAGGATTGTTCAAGCGCAAGTGATACCACGAGTTTATCTCCTATGTGACAAAAAGTGCCCGAAAGAGACCATCAGTCTGGGTCAGAATCTAACTTGCCAACCATGAGCCCATTATCGACAGCTCTATTGCATCCACATCATGTGGGCTTCAAATTCACGTACGAAAGTAGGAATCAAGAGATTATAATTTTGTCGGTGGCTGTGCTATTATAATACACCTTGACTCTTTCAGTATCAAACCAGTAGTAAAGACAACGTGACAACACCATGCGAGAGAATTAGTTTTATTAAGGATTTTCACGCCATTAGCAACGCTAGAGTCAGGCCGTCGTGTGTCGCATGAATGAAGCAAATTATAAGACAATTATTTGTATTAGAGTCAAACGCACCACCTGATATGTACCACACCACAAGTGCGAGTTTGTAACTCGTGAATTTTGATAAACATCTGCTAGGGAAAATATGTTTACAGTTACTCATTGGACAACTTTCACGCATTGTTAGTTGGCGACATTAAGTTGTTATTTTGCAAGGCTCGTATAGGGAGGAATCAAACGGCAGGTGTTCTATCTTTCAGCACCATTTTCCAGGCTACTATGTCCTCGGTGTTCAAAAGGTCAATGAAGGATTTATATTAGGATAGCAACAGGTTATGTTGAGGGCAAGTCAAAGATGGTGAAATTTGAATGGAAAAGTGTTTCTTAACGGGCATCTACGATTATGATAGCTGGGCATAACGAGGGTGGTGATGCTTTTGACTGCTAGATGACAGCAAAGGCGCACGACTAGTGGAATAGGCATCAGCGAAAATGGTGATCTGGTCCACCTGTGACAGGCCTGCCTCGATAATCGAATCTGGTACACAACTAGGTTCTGAAGCTGCATGTAATTAAACAATGAAAACAAATGTAGATGACTACAACTCACCTCTTTGCCAGGATAATAAATATATTTCCAATACCAAAAATCTTTGGGCACATGATTAGGAATGAGGTGGTGCTCTGGAACGAAGGGAAAAAAACGTCCACGACCAAGTTTATCCCTGGAGTCCATTGCTTTGACACCCACTTTTTCCAGGCACTTTCCGATTTCCACATCTTCGGCACCGCCGTCATCCTGCCGGCATTTGCTCTTTTCCGGTATACTTAGTTCAACAAACCGACGAACGGCTTCACGGCTAAGAACGTAGCCTGCACCCCCACTCATGTAGCCTTGCTTTACAAAGGGCTTAAACCGACACCCAAAGTAAATAGGGTCAGACGAATTGTAAGGCAACAGCATATAGCGTAAGTTTTCCATTATGACATAAGTATCGTCGTCGGCCTTCATAAAGAAGTCTGCATCGTCAAGGTGATTCTCATAGACGTACTTAAAGGCCGCCTTTGTTTTCGCCCAGAGATGGTCCCTGCCCTCAGAAACATTGAGAGCGATAATCGGTAAATTAGGATCATCCTTGGAACTCATGAAAAGTAGGATGGTACATCGCTTGCCCCACGTGGCTGCTACGTGCTTCGCCTTAGAATCGTGATTCTTCGGGCCCGTCATCACCCAGCACAACACTCTGACTTTCTTGGCTAATTCACTGGCTACGACATCTTCCCCTGAAATTAAAAAAATTAAACATTACTCATCGTTTGAACCAATAAATAAATATTTATAATGACATACCTAGTAATCGTTTATGGGTTAATGACTCTGCTGTAACAATTGCAAGTGCAACGTACCACAGGACAGTGTCCCTTCCAAGTCATCAAACCACAACCTAGCATTAGGGCACAACGGGGTTCTGCACTGCTCACCAAAGCTACATGAACGTGGTTGTCATTGATCACAAGACACATTTTAATCACCTTATTAATTAATCTTGCGGTTAACCTACAGCGGTTTACTTTTTAACAGAAAGTTGACAAATACTACTTAAAACTACTCTTAAAATGATTTATAAACAAGTTATTGAGTGATTAATTTATATTCTTTACATAATTAACATCGAGATGTCAAATTGTTTAAAGAAAATTTCAAGGCCATAGGCTGACGTGCATACACATACAAGGTTGGTTGGAGGTGCTGTGGGGAAATCGAGAAGACCCCAAAATATTTGCAAACATGAATATTTATTGAAAATTTGACTACGGGAGCCTGGGTATGAGGGCAAAAAAATCGACTTCTGAGCTGACCTTACATACTTGCATGTGCTCATAAGGAAAGGGATGAATGTAGTATTCCAGTATTCCTAGTATTCATGGACTCACTGAGAGTAGGTTCGATTTTGACTGAGGTCAGTGTTTTCTCCAGAACGAGAGAATTACTTCAATTACGTGCTCTGCTTCAAATGATTTCCTCAGGTGACATCTGAAAGTCAGTGCACTTTCTACAGAGGAAAGAAAAGTAGAAAAAAATCTCCAGATGCTGGAGCTGACATCAATAAACAACCCTTTAATTAACTTTTCGCCCTCCTAATCGAAATGCCAATGCCATTGACAGTGAATCTTTAAAGTAAGCAAGAGGAGAAATCAGCATTCGCATGTTTCATTTTACTGAGCGTTTATTTCAAAAAAAATTTTCTCTAATCCCTTCAACTCTGCGGGTTGTGACCCTACACTATGTCCCCATCCACTTCACATCCCTCCGTACACCCCGTTCCCACGTCTGCTTTGGCTTTCCGCTGCCCCAGATGCTTCTAATGACCTGCATCCCCGTAATGGATCGAACCAGCTCTTCGTTTCTTCTCATAATGTGCCCATGCCACCTCAATTTATTTTCTCTCCTCTTTTCATCCGTCTCCCGCTTCCAAATTATCCCTAATATGCACACTCCTTATTTTATCTGCTCTAGACATTATATTCAATTCTTATTCCGTCCCTTTTAATTTCAAATTTGGTTTACCTAGGAAACACGCATGTTTTTAACCAGAGAGCATTCAATTCATCCTGTCAGTGCCAAAAAAACGACTCCTTTAATGTAGTAAACCACTTCATGAAGGCCTAACTTACTAAAGGACAAAAGACATATGTGGAACTTTCAAATGATCAGGATGCCAGTCAGCTTCCTGTGTGATCATACGCAGCATTTGTCAAGGAACAGTGAACACGTTATTTCAATACATACTCTGAGGTTTTAAGTCAAAAGATAAATTCTGGTTTTCCATGGCTTTCTCGTGCTTTTTCAGTTGAACAGCGAGAGGCAAGTCGATTAAAAAGATCACTTCAAAGCTTATTTTCTCTTTCAACGATAATATGCTCACTCTAAAGGGCACTCTAACATCATTTTAAAGCGCCTCCAATTTGCCAGTAGAGCAGTAGTGGGAAAAAAACCCATCTCAAAAATTCAGTGGCTGAAAGATAAGAAGCCCGACTTTCTTCTTACTGAGAAAGATCACAACAAATGAAAGAAACTGGTAAAGCAACTCTCATTCGTGACCTCCATTCAACTCTTATTACTTTTTTGATAACAAAAAAAGCAATGGCGAAAGTTAATTGAAAATTTACCATTTAAAAAATCTAGGACGAGAACCACTCAGCTTGAAATCACCGATTTGTCAGTCATTTTAATGCTGAATGGAAGCTCAATAGCAGACAATAAACCTCTTCTTAGATTCCATCAACCAATATTTTGCCAACGAAGTGTAATATCTGATGTAATGAGCATCTTTACACTCAACAATTAGTATAGTCTTAAAATGTTTATTCCGGTAAATGGTTCGTCTCTCCCTCTCTCAGAGGCTATAGACCTCTCACCGCCATCCGTGTTAAAATTTCTTTTATTGCGGTTTTGAAAGGCTACAGACGCAATATATAAATCGTACCTCTCTCTCTTACTCGTTTTTTTTTTTGAGGCACTAAAACAGAGTAAATCAGCATCCAGTTGTAGTCATGACACTGCTTCGAACTTCAAGGGTATACAAGTTGAAAACTTCCAAGCATTTTGGTAACTCAATGAAAGTCAGGCAAATCCAAGGATAAAGATTCCGGGGCCGAGGTCAAGTTTCTTGCCAAATGAAGGAAAAGATGATGAGTAAATAATGCAAAAAAATATAAATTTGTTACTTCAAACTCCTTCCTCCCAACATGGGTACCGGAGAGGAATATTCCTGCTCATTTATCTTTCACGTAGAGGCTATTAAAAGGATTGTGGCACAACTCCGGTTACCAATCATGTAAAACCACAGTTGAATATTTCGTTTATGCGTTCTCGATGTCCGCCTTCCCTTACTTCTGTATGTCAGCACTCGTGAACGGACATCCCCATAACACATGGGTTTCTAACCTTGCAAATGGAGGAAAAGGGATTAATTAATGATTTCATAGTCGTCTCTAAACTAATGTAGAGTAACAGGAAGGAACTATTTTTATTAGCTACAAGAGAAAGAACTACCGTATTTATTCCAATAAGAGCCGCCCTCTACTAAGCGCTGCATCATCAGCGTGAAATAAACAACAGACGCCGCCCTCCAATAATCGCCGCTGCCCTTGCTCATCATCATCATACTCTTATCCCACCTGCAGCAGGGTTGGCGGGTTCTAGCCTGTCAATCCCACCTATCTCCCACCAGGTCCCTGTCCACCCCACACACTGCCATATCCTTATGGACAACCTGTTCCCACGTCTTCTTCAGTCTTCCCCTGCCCTGGGTGCTTCTGACGAAATGCATTCCTGAAATGGATCCTCCCCTCTTCTCATTTCGTGTTCATAATATTATTATCTGTCCAATTTTTGACGATGCCCACCACCCCAGGCTACCTAAAATAAACTCATCCATAATTCTATCAGCTCTTGACACCCCACTCATTTACTGCAGCATTCACACCTCGGCTACTTGCATTCCAATGATGTGGCGCTTCCTCACTACCCAACACTCTGATCGATACAGCATAGCTGGCCTAACCAACACCCTGTAAAACATCCCATTCGACTAAATTGGGACCCTCCTATCACACAGGACACCGGTTGCCCATCTCCACTTCAACCATCCACCACTGATTCTATGGGTCACATCTATTGCTATGGAACGTTGATCCTAAGTACTTGACCTCTTTCACCTGCTTTAATGACCTCGTAGTTGACGGGACCTTAAACTCCAACAAACAAACAAATTCACCTGCTTCACCAGTTCACCCCTAGAAAATATGTCACTACTATTTCACCATCCATTACGTCAGCGATTCTCAACCACTGTGCCGCGAGGTCGGGTACCCATCTTGTCCCTCTGACTGGACACAAGGGCGATATATTGGACAGTGTTTTCCCACAGCCGGTTGCCAACCAAAGCTGCAACTCCTATGCTATTTATCGTCTTTCTACTGTTCGTTGGGACATTCCACCGAAGACAGGGGACGAGCTCCTGCACCTGGAAATACTATCTTACACCACACGGGACCTCGGTTTTACTTCTCACCCGAAAGACGGTGCACTCAGGGTTTCTCTCTCGCCCGAAAAAAGCCAACCCACCTTGGTCCAGTATTGAACCAAAAACTACTGACAGTTACCGAACGCCACCGAGGCAAGTTTTTGCATAGGGTGCCCCGAAATGTGTCGTTGTTAGTGTGCCGCCAAATTTTGAAATTAGTAAAAGTGTACCGTGGCGAAAAAAAGGTTGAGAATCGCTGTATTACGTCTATGAGTGCTCACAAAATTAATAAGCGCCGCTTTCTAATAAACGCCGCCCTCTAGTAAGCGCCGCGCCAAAAACGCCACGAAATAAATAAACGGCGCGGCGTTTATTGGAATAAATACGGTATTAAAAATACGTACCAGATGTATGTGCTTATGATGACATATTCAACAATAATTTAGTGCTGACAATATGTAATAGCACATAAACATCACTTTTGATAAAGATGTCAGTCTCTCTCTAATAAAATGATTGGATGACAAAACCATAATTTCTAAAGCTTTGTTAACAGTACTACGACAGTACTACGTTCCCCAAAAAAAAAACCTTTTACAATAAATGTTACTCATTACGTGGCACCCTTTAATACAATACCTCATAAATGTCATCAATGTCCTGCTCCCACTCCCTTATAGTCAGCTATAACTTTATTTTGTATTCTAATAAACTTCACATTCACCTTACTATCACGCCATGTTCATCTGTGTACACACACACGCAGCAATGCGTTGAAAATACACTCAAATTCATAACTCATACAGAAAAATTATTGTTTTTTTCATTAGAGAGTTAGTGGTGAACGTCGACGATGACGATACGAACGATACGAGGTCAAATGAGGCAAATGCGCAAGCTCAATTGCTGGTCTGCTTTTCGTGAGCATGCACAGTTGCCTCATTTGACCTCGTATCGTTCGTATCGTCATCGTCGACGTTCACCACTAACTCTCTATTAATTAAAACAGGAGTCTCAAAGCAGATGTTCATTTTTTGGTCCCATCATCCCGACAGAAAATAAGTACGTAAGCAGAAAAAGTTGCTTGGGTGCGCAACGTTTCCGAGATATGGACTCTGTATCCGAATCCATCACCACACGCCAATTATTACACCATAATGGTGGAGTTAGAAATTAAACAGAAAATATTTGTCATTACGGGATCACCTCACAAATTAAAGCCTAGTTCCCTGGCACGCGACACCGACGAGAATAGCACTTGAGCAGACAGTATAATTATGACGTAAACCACAGGCGCTAACAGAAATTGCGCCTGGTTTGATTCCCTGGCATGAGCGAATTGATGTAAGCAATTAATAGTTTTCAATATGAACGTTTGGTGGCGCCAAAACCGAAAAAATAAATAAACCAATGAAAACTACACAGAAGACTATTTAAAAATTCAAGCAGCCAATCAAATTCGAGCGACACATTCCATTGACAAATGCAGTTAACTAACTCTCAACTCCACTTCACCATTGATTTCGTGCTTACTTTACAGAATGGTAGTGTAACTACGTCATCAGTTTATGTGGATTGTCGTCTGCTAGTGCGCTATTCTCGTCGGTGTCGCGTGCCAGGGAACCAGGCTTTACGGCATTGAATCTCTTCGGGTTATTAGCGTTTGGCGAAATTCCCAGGTTAAATAGTACTTCGCTAAATAATGCATTTATTTCAATCAATAAAGAGGCCAACTAACCAATGAATAAAATAACATTTGCGTAAACTGCACAAGGAGACACACGTGGATCAGTGAAAGAGCTGACATTGGCGTCTTCATTCGGGTCAACGAGGTAATACTACAGGCAGACACGAATTTACGTCATTTAGGGCAGACAGAATTTTCTAGTAGAGGTTCAAAAGATGACGTCGGTAGGTTAAGTTAACAGTAAAGAAATGCCAAATTTTACACTTTCAAATTCACACTCAATTTGCAATTTGATATCACAATCATCACCTCGAGTCTTAAGCAACAATATAAAGGGTTGTGGCATCAAGTCATGCAATAGTCGCTGTTCAACTACTCCCCTCTCAAGTTTTCAATTTCCTCTCCGTCTTTCCATTAGTCTCAGTTATCTGATATCTATTTTCGAAACAAAATCTTTAGCTCATGGATGCTTCGTCCAATTTATTCAGGGAACGGGCATATTGCAACGGCGCAAAAAAGCAACTACTAACCCATTTCCCGCCTATGGCAGAGTTGGAAACCTATTTTTGTCCCACTGGGACACATGGGCAATTTGTTGGGTGACATTTTACGCAGCTGGCTGTCGACCTAGGCGACAACCCCTATGCTTATTTATCGGCCTACTACTGGTAGTGGTCGACTTACGACCAAAACTGGTTCCGACAGACCGGTCATAACACGATTTGGTCGCAAGTTGAGTAGGCTATATGTACAGTACTGTACTGTGAAATCATCATCATCTCCAGTGGCGTACCGAGGCAGGCCGAGGGTATTCTGCGCCCGGGGACAAAGACCGAAATCTGCGCCCTCTGGCACCCGCTAAGCGCATTTTTGCGCCCCCTGCCTTCTGCGCCCGGGGACATCTGTCCCCCCTTGCACCCCCCTAGTTACGCCTCTGATCATCACACCCTTCTCCTGCCCGTAGCTGGGTCAAGTCTGCGGGTTCCACTCCTCCACCCCCGCCCATCTCCAACCAGGCCCCCATCCACCCCGCACACAACCATGTCCTTTTGTACCACCTATTCCCACGTCCGCTTTGAACTTCCCTTTCCACTGGTGCTCCCGACTATCTGCAGTCCCACGATGGTCCTAATTAGTTCCTCTTCCCCCTTCTCATCACATGCCCATACCACCTCAACCTACTCTCCCTCATCCACCCCAGGGAGCGGCGAATTGCGTTGGACACACCACTTCTCGTCTGATCACTGAAGTAAAGCAGCGCAACCCCAGCTAGTACTGACATGGGTGGCCGCTTGGGAAAACTGGGTACCGCTAATACCCAAAAATCGTCACATTAGTGTAGTGTCTGTGCAGTCTCTGCATAAGAACTATGCTCTCGATGGGGCTCTAATGACCTTGTAGTTGAAGGGCCCTAAAACGCCAACAAACAAACAAACTCATCCACCCCCAGACTACCTCTAACATGGTCATTTCGGATCCTATCAGCTCGCGACACCCCACTCATGAAGCGCAGCATTCGCATCTCAGCCACTTGCATTCCCCTTTCATGGTCCTTCCTCACGGCCCAACACTCTGGGCCATATAGCATAGCTATATTGTGGTCTTGTAGGTCTTGTGCCTCCTCTTTGGGCTCTACAAGCTCTCCCACATCATCGGCAAATATCAAGCACTGAGGGGCCCATTTCCCTACTCCTGCCAGCAGCTCATCCATGACTAGAGTGAATAAGTATGGGCCAAGTGCTGACCCTTGATGCACACCCACCTGCACCTTTAAGCTTCTAGTACTGTACTGTACTGTGAAATGGTTATATAAATCTTTAAGTCATATTTTATCACAATTTTGTTTCATTATTATTGTATATTTTATGGTGGGGTGGATGGGGTCTTGTTGCAGATAGGCGGGGGTGGAGGATTGGAACCCCCAGACCCGACCCAGCCACGGGCTGGAGAAGGGTGTGGTGATTTTCATCACTGCTGATTGGCTATGGGTCGTCAGCGACCAAACTGGTCGTAAAGTCGAAGAGTCGTAAGTCGGCTACTACCAGTATTCATTGAAGCACTTCACCGACGTCAAGGGTCTACCGATAGCTGATAGTGAGTGTATTATTATTACAAGTATTATCATCCTTTAATAGTCCATACTATGGGCAGTTAAGACTGTCCTAACTTTAAGCTTAAGGGCCATTGCTGAAAACTGTAGTTACGCGCCTAGCAAACGTGTGGATTCGTGGAAATGGGATCAATTTATGGGAGGTCTAGGTGCGCAATTTATTGAAAAATTACTCTTAACTCGTTAAAGTCATCCAACAGCAAATGTTTGTGAATTTCAGTTGCTGAATATCAAGAGGAACACCGAAATAACACAGGGGTAAAATAGGTATTTATTGATTTTTGTCATGTCTACTCCAGCCTACACTTTCTATCTCAACATCTTACTTGAAAATGCTTTCACCTGCGAAGACGCAAATAAACCACATTACATGCCGGCAACTCCATTTAATTTCGTAAAAGGAACAGAAAAGTCTTTTTAACATCAGATCAAACTCAAATACCAACAACAAAAGAACAACCCAACCTGCTAGGTGAATAACGAGTGCCACGTCTCTCAAATACGGGGGGGGGTATCTTCACCCTAAAATAGGTGACAGTTACCATTTAAAAATAACAATTTCATCGGAATCTTCTTGTGATACACTTCTCCATTTATTAAAGGCGGTTGCTCATCATTTTGGCCCTGCAGCTTTGGGCAGTTTTGCCATCGTTCACATGGTGGGAAACCTAGTGCTTCTTCCAACATACAGACAGTAAATGTCATGGTTCTGTGTCGGTAGACATGCACCATAAAATACACCTTTAGATATGCATTTTATGTAAGTTACAATCTACAATCATATAGCAATAAACAAACTACTGTACCACTTTAGATTAAAAATCGGCTCTGCAAGATACATTGTTTTATGAAGATCAGGGCAAAACAGGGTTGAATGTTTAAGAACAAAGAATTAACTATACCGGTTTTCGTGTCATAATACACTCGCGTGTTTTCTATTGCCTGCTAACGGTTCATGGTGCCAACCCGGGAAGAGAAAAAGTCGGGAGTCTTCATAACTTGCCAATTTAACAATGACGCCATACAGGTAGGCATCACGCAACAGGTGGCCTTGACAAATACAAATTAACATTAATAACTTTTTTTTAAATTTTCGGATACCTTTTCATTCGATTAGCCATGAGAAGAGTTACCATGTTAGCAGGAATGATTCGGCCGGAAAAGGTACAAAAACGCACAGACAACCTACCAGAATCTCGCAAACTACAGGGGAAGTAGAAAAATGGCTGATGAAGAAAAGAATACAAATAATGACACCTTCCGCACGACAACTCATTTTATGGAAATACACAATAATAATACTTAAGAGACATATTTAATATTCACATATGTTCAACGTAAAAAGAAGTCCCATTACAACCTCACTAACAAAGGACAAAGAAACAGTCAATATGTGTCGCCCGGTTATAGCATTCAATTCATTTACTAAACAGCTGTCAATATGATAGAGTTTATCTACCTGCCGTGTTTCTGTTGCCTATCACATCTTGTCATGAATATAATAAAAGAGAAATTTCCAGGAAAGCTGGAATTAAAATGACATGATTGGCCGCCTTGTTGAAAAGCTATCTAAATTGCTCATTGATGTCAGGGAGACACGAGTAACTCCATCAAGGACCTCGGCAAAGCAACACCTGCAGCAGTTTTATGTGCAGGTGATGGCACACATCTAACGAACAATTTACAAGCCTCTCATCGTTCGCTTGTAAGGAAGTCAGCAACCAAACTCAGTGTCGAAACAGCAGCACGAAATCATAAACTAAACGATATATAATATAGCAATCAACAACTGCTTCTCTTTTCCTGTCTACGTCGTCGGCCAGAGGGAGAGTTCTTACACTTGGAAATTTTCCGATTTACATCTCGAGTATAGAAAGGATTCTTTGGTGTGCATTCGATATCGTTCACACCACACGAGGCCCTCCCTGGCTTCTCTCCCCCTCACGAAGCCAACCCACCTGGATTCAGTATCGATCCTGCGCCGCTGAGGTAGGACAATATAGCCTACCTTCCACATCCTAGAAAAAAGAAATTGTAGTTCTGGTTTTATTATCAATAGTGAACCCCATTGAAGCTCTGCTTTGGGGTATTTATTCGGGTCAACTTTGAACACTGGCAAGAGTTATCTAACACCAAAATGCGAAAAGCGCGTAAAGGTGCAAACGGAGTCAATTTTAATGACAGCCCTTTTGAAAAGAAGAAACACCCGTGTTAACTGCTCAGGGTGTGTTTCTCTCAAATTGTACTAAAAATTAACAGATGATCATAAAATAAATGACATTGCAAAACACGTCAAATGTTCAACTACAAATGTCTATTTAGGCTTTAATTTCAAAGCAAGATGCCAAGAGGAGTGACTATGTTCTAGGCGAGTTACAACACGGAGCACACGAAAATGTGAACTGAGAAAAAAAGCTGAAACTACATAGAGATAAACGCCTTCACAACACGCTATTTTATAAATTTTTGTGAAACGGGTAGAGAGGTAAAACACCACATTGACGTAAAAGCCCGAAAAATGCTAAACGGAAAAATAATGACAGCTGCAGGATGTTTACGGTTAGGTGAACGCTTTTAGCTATCATCAACAGCTTTGTACGCCTACACGAGTAATTAAGTGAAGAGTAGTTAATGGAACAGGTCCCAAAGGTCAAATATCAACAAAAACGGGAACGATGCAAAACCGTATATCACAATGCTACGCATGACGATTTTGGACCTCATTACATACATTTCAAGAAACATCAAACATCATTAACAATAGCTAGGAAAAAATTACGTCAAATTTTAACAAAGCCATATTTCATAATCACGAATGTCAGAATGACAACAAGTTGCTACACTTGCCATGGAGAATTGATTCAGTGAAGAGTCCCTCTTCCTAACCTGGCTCACCAGAGGTGGAGAGAGGTTCTTATGGCAGAAGGTTAAAAATAAGTATGAATTGAATTTGTTTAGGCTGATGCTTGATCGTACAGGTGACATCATGCACACACCACATGATACCAAATCTCCTTTATTTTCCATTCGACCCAAAGTACGTTTGACAGTTTCGTTCTCACCGAAAAGCTATACTTCTTTAGGCCAAATTTAAACTTGGGATAATGAACTGAAGAATCAAGCAGGTTACCAAAGAGTTATAAAAGTGGGTTGAATACGAGGAGTATGACGATAACGTCTTGCAGATAATGTAAAATAAATCGGTGTCTCAAACTGTTGTAATCTCCTAATGGAATGAGATCGTACTCAAGAGAAAAGTCAAACAGACACAAACTCATGACAATCGATATGAGTCCAGATTGCCTTATCTTCGAATAAGCTATTAATCTTCAAGTTTTATACCAATTGGATTCTAAACTATTACAGGCTACCTAACTTTATAAAACTTTAGTAGAACCACTAGCCAGCAACTAATGGTTACTACCAAGATCAAATTTGCAATGATTACTTTTGTTGCAAAAAGACCTCGCGCCTCGGTGGAGCAGTGGCTAGCACATTCGGCAACGGCAGTAGTGGGTTGGCTTCTTCCGGGCGAAAGAGAGGCCCCCAAGTGCGCCTTTTTTCGGATGAGAAGTAAAACGGAGGTCCCGTGTGGTGTACGATGGCAATAGCACATAAAAGTAGCCTCCCTACTATGCAGTGGGTAGCTGAGGCAAAATTTCCAGGTGTAGGAGCTCGCCCCCTGGCGTCGGTGGAATGCCAAACGAACGGTAGACTGCCGATAAATAAGCATATGGGTTGCAGCTTTGGTCGGCAACCGGCTGTGGAAAAGCACTGTCCAATATATCGCCCTTGTGTTCATTCAGAGGGACAAGATGGGTACCCGACCCTGCCATAGGCGGGAAAAGGATTAGGAGTTGCTTTGTTTTTACTTCAGTTGCAAAAAACTTTTATGGCTGCAGCAGACAATTCCCTTTGGATGCACTCAGCCTTTCAACGTTACTAAATTTTAGATTTCAACAATTGAAAAGTGCCAGGCTTAGTTGATTTGGGCGGCTCTGTAGGAGAAACCAAGATCATTTTTTTACAATAACAATGGTGCATTTAGTGCTTTATTCCTTTCGATTCGGCTTACTGCGGTCGATCAGTTTTGCTGTTCCCCGTTCCATGAAGTTTCCCCTCTCAACAGCGTGATTATAACACATATGGTTAAAATTAAAGCTGCTGGGGGAAAACGAGACCGCACTATCATTTGGCTGGCTGGTTCGGTTGTCAAGGTGCATCTCTAAGTCTAGCATCTAAACCAACAATGGATTATTTTATGTTGGGAAAAAAAACGAGCAGGTGTTTTTTTTACCACAGTTTGCAGTTTGTAGCAAGTTATTCACAATGGTGAAGTAAGAAAGGACAGTATAACGCCATAATAGTAAACTAAAAACCAGTCAAAACAACCTGTGAAATACCGCAGATTCTAGATGCAGTTATGTCTGCAAACACAGTAAGCCACAACATAAATGCAGCGCATAAAACCAGGTATGAGATAAAGGAAATTTTTATTGCACCAGAGAAAAAAAATTTGGATTACCAACATCGTAAAATCTAACTGGTGCAGACAAACATCTTTAAATAATCCAACAATGGCATCTAATATGTACAAGATTAAATTACAAGAATTAATTGGGTGAGGGCATACATTTGAGCGATTTTTGAAATCATTAGAGTCACAGCAAGAAAAATTCCTTTTTTGAGATTGTCGGAAGGAAAATCATAATATGGAAGACAACTTCATTGTAAGAAATTATTGAAACTACTGCGAGAAAATAATAAAAACTAATGTCTGGTCACAAGTAAAAAAAATCTTTGAAAATCTTCAACAGTACCCAGAGATTGTCAGTAGAGTCGAGATCAGAGGAATTTCCAAATCAGTCAAAAACTGATTCTCTTGCGGTGGCTCTAATAACTTAATTCTGCATACGCATCCGAATACAGGGGACAAGTGGGGTAATGGCCTCTCTCCCTAGAATTGAAAAATGCTTCTGATGCACAAGGTGATCCCCGTTTTCCTGAGACACCTTCTCCAATCTTTGCCCTCCCCTCTTCTCTGCGATAGCCCATGACCCTGCACGAGTGCAGTAAGAGTTAACTGAATATCCAAACGGAAGGATTTATGAAAGAAATCTGACTTCATTTGGGACCTCTACCTGCTGACATCTACCAATGAGCGTTGGTGGCAATGTTACTGTTATCTATGTCTGTGCAATTACAATATCAACACTTTATGAATATTTATCCTGGTTTTTCAGCTGTAAATTTATAATAGTATTGCTTTAATAGCACATATGAGACAAATTGTAAATAATACACGTCAACTAGAAAAAAAATTTAATTATGTCATGCCAAACCCCGGTTCATCATCAGAAGTGAACACGTAGAGTCTATACAAATCTACTGAGCGAATGTATTGCGTTGGACACACCAGTTTTCGTCTGATCACTGAAATTAACCAACGCAACCACAACTAGTACTGACATGGGTGGCCGCTTGGGAAAACTGGGTACCGCTAATACCCTAAAATCGTCGCATTAGTGTCGTGTCTATGCAGTCTCTGCATTAGAGCTACGCAGTGGACGGGGCTCTAAAGACCTTGTAGTTGAAGGGCCCTAAAACACCAACGAAACAAAAAAAATCTAGACAAATCTAATTTAGTGGAGATAACACACACAATCACTGAAAATACTATATTTTAGTAACAATGAGAAAGAGAAAACTTATTACTTTTCTTCAAAATTTCGCACACTACCGATACATCTTCAAGGAAGTATCAACGAGGTCAAAATGACAGTAGGCTCATGCCGAAACGCATATTACTCGCTCTACAGAAGGCTACAACCCATCATCACAAACTTTTCATGATTCAACGAGGACACTGGATTAACAAGTTTTCTCTAACGTCAATTTCAAATAATTTAATAAAAAAAAGGAACCTCACTGCTTCTTGATTTCTTAGCCTATATGTATTATTCGAATTACACACAATGTGAACTACATATAAACAGTAATTTCAAGTTGGGGGCCAGGAATGAATACCGTGGGAATTTGAAAATGAAAGAAGATTTCTGAAATTCTACTTTATAAGATATTACATAATATCAACTCCCATAAAATTAAAATCTATACAAAATTGAGGACTTGCACTCGAGCGAAAAATTTCAAGCCCATTCAACCAGTTGCAATGTATCGGATGAATGAACTTTTGGCTAAGCAGCCTAGACAAATTAAAATTCCTAAAATACAACAGCCTCTGCCACATTTTATCATAATCAAGCAGGCAAGCAAACTAATTGATCCCATTCATGAATTTCATAACTTAAAAAAATAGTAAGGTAACACACAAATTGCGTCACTTTCTCGCATTGCTAAAGCATCCCTTCAACGTTTAGTTTTATTAACTATGCATTTACGAACTAGTAATATTAAGTAGTGCAATGATTTCTGCCTTGCAAAATTGAGAGGAAAAGTAACTAAAAATGCACAGCATCTTTTCAAAAATCATGTGTTAAAAAGTCAGAAAAAAATACTTCTGGGTTGAATACACAAAACGTAATTTTTAAGGTGAAGGAAAAGACGAAACTATTCAAAATTGAAGATGAACGTTCGTTCCTAGGTCAACAGCGCAGAAATCTCAACTCATTGATGCTGAAGATGATTTCACTTAAGAATTTATTGCGGGCAAACAAATATAAAGCGATATGTAGGACATAGTTAATTCTTAAATTAACAATCAACACACAAATTTATGATTTCCTGTACTTACTACTTCTGAAGGCCAAAGGAGGCCATAGACAACGACTAATTTTGTGGAATAGTGCTCTAACTACGTCGCTCACAGAGATAATTATCCTAACAATCCACACTTAACATAAAACTGACATGTCACTGCGAAAATTTGCATCTTTGCATTAAACAGTTGTCCAACACCAACGCCATTAGCAGAAAACTGCTTCTACTTGTGACATTTTTCTGAGTACAATTCCAGATTTTTTAAATGACAACTAACAATAAACACCGCACGTTAAGAAATCTTTATCAGAATTTTTTCGTCGCTGCTTCCAAGTCGAGAACTGATGTTGGAAGGGTGACAGTGGGTCACGATCCAGCCTACCTACAGATTGCAATGGTATTTCCCCTGTTGTAGGGCCTATACCTAGGCTCCATACCAAATTTTACTCAATTCTGTCCAGCAGTTTTTGAGATACAGTGAAGTCTGGTTGTAACTAACCAGGAAAATGTACTAAAAACGGTTCGTTATATCCGAATTTCGTTTTAACGGGAGAAAGATTTCATTGGGAAACTTTCATTGATGAAATACAGTACGTTATAACCAAGAGTTCGTTATTAACGGGTTCACTATAGCCGAACTTTATTGTATTTCAATAAATCTGTTTATCCTTTTAATCTTTAACACTAGTGTATTTGACATCAACAGTTTCAGAAATTGTCAAACAACGGACAAAATTTTCGGTGAATTTGGTGGTATCCCTCAATAGCCCGTACAGTTATGAATCTTCAAATAAAATGATAAGATAACCCCGAGCTATCATAAATTGAAACTGCTTATAGGGTACTTCAGATTATCTAATCCAAATATGACGTTTCTTAACACTTTATAATCCATTTTTATATAACCCTAATAAACTGAAATCAAAGACCACTACAATCAAATTGTTTGACACAACTTGCTTGTTTTGTGATATTTTGCTAGCTGGCGATTTTAAGAAATATCTGATTTCATTCACGTCCATCTAACTTAAATTACTTCCTTTTTTCTTAGTGGGACATAGTTTTTCTTAGTTTTACAAATTACAATTTCGCTGCAATTACGTGCGGCGCATTCCTCGTTTTAAATGCAAAGATATGAATATAGTTAACAAGTGCTATCACAAACCAACCGTGACAAAATTTCTGATTTTAATCAGCTACAATATATATATTAACTACTCTATCCAAGAAAAGTGAGCCAGCTAAGGTTCGCACTTTCCTTTAAATTCATAGATTTTAAATTAACTCATGAAAACTGAAGTAGTGCGTGTCCTCAGGATTTCTTTTATGAAAAAAAGATGTCCCAAATACCTATGAAGCCACTTTGACATTTCTTGTATTTATCATGACTTGTGACATGACCCTTACCAATACAGAAGGCAACACATGAAATCTGTAAACAAGAATATGACATATTTCAACGAAACTCTATAGTATCAAAATGGGAACATCTTTACATGTTCCGGCTTCTCTTACAAATTTGAATTTAGGCACGTGCAAGAGGTTAAACGCCGAGTTGAACGTGACAATACCTTTTTAATACAAGCACCTTGAGCTAAATTGAAAACAACTGCTAAATTTCTAAATCAGTAATTTCATCAGCACCACGATTCCTTTCAAGTTGAATGTGAACATCTGATGATGAAGATGAACCAAACGAGTACATCCTGAGAAGAACCAAAACGGGGGGTTGCTATCCTTGCAGTTCTGTCAAGGATAGCAACCCAACACCAAATCTCTTAAGTAACATAAGTTGAAATATTATTACTGTACCAATATGAAAATGTACAAGGAGGACGATGTTCGTACTACCTAGATTCAAATGGTACACCAAGTCAATTTTCAGTTTATTGTAGTCCTCTCTTGAATTTAATCCTTTCCCATGATCATTTCGCTGTCAGAATCAAACAGATTAGGTGCACTAGCATTTAGAAGGAAAAACAAAATCGTGCAAAGGGGTTAACGAAAACGCTGAAAGATTCCGACCGAATTTCTACCAATTGGCTCACTCCACTCTCGGACTAAGTTTATACCTCTGCCCGTTCTCCAACCATCGGGCCTTTCGCATCATAATAAGGCTGTGGATACTTCGCACTGTTTCTCTCTCTCTCTCTCATGTTTGCAAGTAACAAAACGAAAATGAAGCGCATGAAGGAGAGGGAGACGGTACGGAGTTCATTTCAAAGAGAAAAGTCGGCAGATTAAGGATGGTACCCCCTCCAAATAACACGTTGTTAGTAGCTTCTTAAAACGGCATCAACAACCTGGATATTTATTGACAAAGAACTTCGTCGACCCCAGGTGACAAGCTGCAGTTGCATTAAGTCTGGCGGCATAATACAGCAACTCAAACTATATGAAATCACATTTCAAGGTATTAAGGTTTTTGATCGATGAAATGGGCTCTCCAGCTGATATACTGCCATTCCGTATAAAAATAACGAATCTCAAAAGCTATTAACTTTACATTTTCAACTTTAACTCATAGGGAATGAATGCCACTTGGGAGTGTCAACTACATGAGAAACAATAAAACAGACTTCAGGACCTTACATTACAAGGAGATCTATGAAAACATCTTAGATCTCGGTTGGAGCAGTAACAAAACAAACTTTTTCAAAAAGTCATCAAATTATGAAAACACATTAGTCTAATAAAGAGTGTGCGTGCAGTGAAATGTAAATACACAATCCACTCAAATAAACAGTTTACGAACTCATTTTTCTAAGAGCTCCCGTGAACATTGAAAATAAAGATCGTTGTCGAACAACCGAGTGCCGGACATAGGAAAATCACCGCAGTAGGGAATTTTTGCTAGAAATATGTAGTTAGAGACATCTGGTAGAGATCTAAAAGAAACCAATAACTGCTACAATATATTGCAACGTTCCCAGGAGTCCTACAACATACAATTTCTTTGAGAGGAATATTTCTATGGGGTTGGGGGTCCCATCACACCCATCACTGATTTAGCTTACAATTAAAACGTTTGCGTTTTGCCACATAAACATGTTAGTAATTTTTATGAAAATAAACAGGTCTCTTTCAAAGAATAGCCTCATCACCACTTTCTGTTCCCATACACATCAACAACAGACATGTTAGTAGAGTTCAATTATTTAGCACCACAAATGAACATCTGTCTACCACACAATGGTGGGGGATCTTTTGTCTCAATCGCATAGACACCTATCAAGGTTATGTGTCACTAACATCACGCAATATACCGGTAATGCCTCGTATTTTAATACACGGAGGAATAAAAAACATGGATTTTAGACGTTTGCAAGTATCTTTTTAATGATTTCACCTGTCAATGTTGTCACTCACATAACAATTTGATCCATATTGCAGAAAATGAAAGTCAGTAACTTTACCAACACAACAAGAGTAGAGTCAAATATGTAAAGGTTGTTGCTGAGAAACGAAGTAATCTCAGGAGTACATTGAAAGAACTTTGAAAAACATTTTGGCTAATTTGGAGTCTGTCTAACCCTTTTGACGGCGAATAAATTTAATCCACTTCTCAAAAACCTGGAAGCCACATAAACTCGAATAGTGCACTCTGAAAGGGACCTTAAAAATCAATACGTGCTCATTCCCTCAAGATTTTTTTTCTTTTCCTAACATTTTCTCAAAGTGAATTTCAAAGGTCAGTGATCTCTCAGAGATTTAGTCGGAAACTAAAACACAAACTAGTCGAAAACATCTCTTTTAAAGGAATTGAACATCAACTTCCCGTAGTAGTTCACTATACTGTCTTCTTGACCACTAGCGAATATCCTATGGAGTCTTTAATCAGACGCTTCATTTTCAATTTCAGGGTGACAAGCCAAACAATTGTATAACTTCTCAGATCCCATCTCTCGGTTCGCCTACAACACGATCTGGTGCTCACGACATTACCAGCAGAAATATAATCTCAGAGTGACTTGACTCGACCCTTTTATTAACCACATTTGATGGACATAGATGCTCATTCTACAACATCTTTGGGTTTTACATAAAATTACTTATAGGAAACTTGACGAGCTAGCGTAACTTTGACATAAAGATTGCATATTGCATTTTCATTATTAACTCGCGCAAATATCAATATGCGAGAAGAAACAGACTGGTGAGTGGAGAAATAACAAGGAATATCGACACTTTAATATGATATTCAATATCGGTAATTTTCGCTTGCTTGTTAGATGCTAAGAAAAGTTCCAGTTGTTTTTTGGGGGAGCATTCACTCACCTCCTGAGTACATAATTACAGTACTTTAAATTTCCTACAAGAACGGAGGGATTTGAAAATAAAGATTTCTACGGTGCTTCAAAACATGCTATAAAAAGCTAGTTAGCATTAAAAAGAAGCCAGCAACTGTGGCGATTGTATTTCGACAAAAAAGGGAGGAAAAGAGAGAGAGGGAAAGAGAGAATCTTTCAAACCAGGAATCCCTGGGTGCCATTCGAGCAAATCTGCACGCTGTTCTCACGTTTCAACAAGTTCGAGGGTATCAGGTTCATTGGATCCTTGATACAGCACATATGACAAACGAGAACAACATAGCACATGAATAAATCATTCTGATGCGGCATTTGTTGTGCCCTGATGCAACTTGTACGTTAAGTTGATTCACACTTTAACAGGACAAATGAATAGAAGCGTGGCATACCTAATCGGAGTATAGGTTTACAGCAGTGCCAATAACAACGAAAAAGCAAGCAAACGTTACATAATAAAGTTTTGAAGAAATATATAATCAACTCGCTTATGCGGCCAAGTTGCGTTGGACACACCAGTTCTCTTGAGATCACTGAAGTTAAGCAACGCAAACCCACGTTAGTACCAACATGGGTGGTTGGTAGAGAACGTTGGGTGCTGCAAATTTCCCCTCCCCTACATCCACTATACCTACTTCCTCCTCTCCCGCGAGTAGCCTCCTAAGGGGTCGCCCTGTTTGGCCTACCCTCCAACCCGTTAGTGTAACACAGCATATAATGATCAGCACGTTATTATGACGGACCTTACTGTGATCCAGATTGATAAAAGATTGAACGTGGAATGGCCATATTGACGGATTGATGTAATGGATTGATATTTATTCGAATAATCGAATAAATACTGTCAATCTGGATTGAACCGATGTCATATTGAACGTGTAAGGTCCGTCAATGAGTGAACAAGTGCTGCATTCCGATTCAGAACCGGCTTGTTTGTTAGCAAGTTTCAATATTTTAAAACGACGGAAAAGTTGCGTCGTGCAGCCAAGTTGCGTTGGACACACCAGTTCCAGTTAGATCACTGAAGTTAAGCAATGCACACCCACGTCAATACCAACTTGGGTGATTGGTAAAGAACGTTGGGTGCTGCAAATTAACCCTCTTCCTCGTCCTTTCACCTACCTCCTCATCTCCCGTGGGCAGCCTCCTAAGGGGTTGACCTGTTATGGCTGCCTGGCTTACACCCCAACTTACAAACTAATCCAATCCAAAAGAATTTAAAAAAAAAACAAACCTTCCTATTCACTGAGCCATCTTTGTCTTAACAATGCATTCCTAACGATAGTTTTCACGCAAGCAAAGTGTGTCTGAAATGATTAGGGAATTAGTGTGGGACACATTGAGCCAGAGGCGTTTATCTCACAGCATTGGTCTTTTCACGAGACTGTTGTTGATGGGGTGCAATGGACCTCTGGCTGGAAGTGTGTCCCTGGCTGGGTATAGGGGGAGAAAGGATCATTCATATAAGTTGAAGGAACTAAGGGCACAGACAGACTTGCCAAGGACCATTCGACAATGGAATACCCTTGGAAAATAGAGTGGAGGGCTTACTGAAAAGGAAGGCCACCTTTGCAAGTTTTGTAGGGGGACACAACGGCTATAGCTTAGGGTCTTAGAAGTTTTCTGAGTTCTTATGTAGCAATGAGAGTCAGTCTCTCCACTGCCAAATTGGCCATAGAGGCTGCTTGCAGTGAACTAGAATTAGGAATAGTGCCTACTTTCAAAATGAGAGTTGTTACACTCTATTACACCCTGCAATACTTATGCTATCATGGTAATTCACTGGCTGTTAATGAAATAGAGATAACCTATAATTTACTGATCATTGACGTAGTGATACTGCTCTTCATTATCATCTAATAAGTTGCGGAAAAAATTAACACGATGATTAATGATTAATCTTACAAGGTGTCAAACAAAGGTACCACCTCCACTAGATGTAGCTAAAGGTAGAAGTGGCCGCTTAACATGAATAAAAGAGAAAAGGGAGAAAAAAGACGCCTTGGACATGGTCTCTCACATGCAGGATATGGGGACTAGAGAAGGAAAATCCAGTATGGCTGGTAAATGCATGGGTAAGCAACAGGAGGGTATCTACCAACTGGGAGAGGAGGGTAAACAGGATGTCAAAGAAGATAGGCATAACAGTGCACCCCGAGGAGGGCGAGGAGAGGGCAACAACATTGCAAAGACTAGTACAGGACAAAGTTAAGGAATGGGGGTTAGGGCAGTGGCGGCAGAGTATGGAGGGAAGGGCGGCAAAGAAAACACTGAGGGTGTATGGGAACAAGCTTAACATAGAGAGGGAGGTAATCTATGACAATATGTGGGAGAGCTCACTTCTGTTTCAGGCAAGAGCTGGGTAAATGGAGACGAAACAGAGGATGGCAAAGATAACAGGTGGAGAGGAGGGCTGTGGATTATGTGGGGATCAATTGGAGGATGTCAGGCATGTGATACTGGCCTGTCCAGTGCTGGATCACTGCAGGAGGGGTTGGGGAACCCCCACATTGGAAGAGGTTCTAGGGTGGAGCGGCTGGAATGGGTGCGAAAGGTAAAGGTGCTGTTAGGGTGCTGGTGGAGATCTAGGCATATGGGTCTAGCATGAAAAATTCTCGTTAGCAAGGTCTCCGTCACAAAGGATTACATATTCATATGTCGATGACATACTACGTGAATAAAGAGAGCTAAACTGAAAAGCGTTCCGACATACGCTAATACCCAGCAAAGGCCCAGGGACAAAAGAAATGGCCTACCCTAAAGTAATGTGGTTTTCTTGGTGCTTTAGGGCCCTTCAACTACAATGGATATTAGGGCTCCGTCCACTAAGTAGTTCTAATACACACACACTACGCTGTTACGACGATTTGGGTATTGACAGTACCCAGTGTTCCCAAGCGGTCACCCGTGCCAGTACTCTCTGGGATAGCGTTTCTTAACTTCAGTGATGAGAACTGGCATGACCAACACAATACAATCGCTCTGAAGTCATGTGGTAAAGGCGGCAGTCCGCCCCTAGTTACTCAAATACATTTCAACTACGATTTCTACATACTGTATTTTGTTACTAGCCCTTCTCTGATGTCCTCAAAGACCCTTACTAGTTGACGATTTCGAAAGAGGGGCGCCATTATGTACCAGTTTACAAAATATGCTTCGTTAAGGCCAGTTTACATCAGACGAGTATTCGCCCGAGAAACTCGTTTTGTTGCTTGACCCAGCAGTAATACTGGACGAGTAAGTGTTTGGTGAGTCAGTTCTCTGACTTTCCGCCTAAATAGAGGCCTTGCCCACAGATGTTCGGCGTTGGGAGACACTTCGATGATATTCAAGAAATAACAAATTTGTCTTGCAGGTTTGGAAATTCCTGACTAAAAACGGAATGTCCGACAATTTTGTCTGTTTTCGCCTTGTAGTTCCGTTTTTGAGAGAAATGGAAATTAAAGTCCATTTGTAATCACACCAACGAATAGTTAAACCATGATATATGACAATGTCGTCCATGCCAGTCTTGAGACATAGTTTTTGGCATGTACATGTTTGTCCCTGACATGTGCCATTCGTGAGCTTCTAATACTGAGCATTAAAGAGGTCAAATGAGTTTTAACGAAGGGCTAACCTCTGAGTTGCAACATGGACGACTGTCACTCACAGATTTACATGCTTTGCATTCTATCCCTTATCGTCAAAGGTCTTGACAAAAATGTTCCTAATCGAGTCTTGCATTCCCTAATGCAGGATCTATTCATTCATCACACTCAAAGATATTTTTAGAGGTAGAGACTAAAACTCTTAATCCTTTCTATGAAGAAGGCGTTTGAGTAGCACACCGATTATGTCACACAGCGAAAGAGATGACCCCCCCCCCTCCCTTCCGTAAAGGACTCTGGGTTGCATTATACTTACAGTTGACCAAGGCCGATATAAAGAGGAGACTCCTAGGCAAGTGACGTCCGGTTTTCCCCAGCTAAATTTAAGGTCGTGGTTTCGCCACTGATATCGATCATCATTCATGGCAGGGAGAGAGTCATACAACTTCTCAATCAATTTGTGAGTGCAATTTGTGATGACACATGAATTTAAAAGTTTTCTCCAGACGAATTGTAGAGAGGTAGAATATTCAGTAGTAGGGATTCACGTCCACCCAACCAGATAACACCAATGAGAAATTAACCTGAAGAGAAAAAACTCAGTAGAGGTAAACGATTAGAGAACATGAGAGTGTAGCGAATCGATAACGATACAAATATTGATATTAAACGTTATTATGAGACCAATAAGTACATGATGAGCACTGGAGCTTGAAATTAGACCTAATCTACAAACAATGTATGGTACACAGTCATCGAGCGGAGGATTTTTCGCTTGTCACTGACTTTGCTTTCAAGAATTTTCCGTTCCTAACCTTCAAAACTAAATACAGTATTTGATCTAAGTTCGACAAATGACCTTAGTTTAGACTGCAACTACTGTATGCCGTAAAATATTTGCGTTTTCATCGAAACTATGTCACCTCTCCCTTTACCACGCCTTAATTTAGTCTACATATCACAACTGGTCACTTTAACATTCATTCATTTTCAGAGGTTGATTATACAAGAATCTGCTTTACAAGATTCATAAAGAAGCAGGTGTCTTACATAACCGAGAATACAACTTCAATTTGCTATTTGAAACCAGAAAACTAGGGGCGAACCTGCACATTTGGAGCACAAAACGGATGCATAGTTTATCAACCGTGCTACGAAATCATGGTACCTGACGCGAAGAAGTAAAGGCCACCATACATTGTCAGTTTCATCTTCTGTTGTAACTGTGCAGTTAGATTATACGTGCATTGGGAAATATAATCGACTGTGCAGTTAGAAATTTTAAACCGTGGATCTTTTGCAAAATCTAACCGTGCAGTTGAACTTCCCGTGTATTTCGTTTTCTGAAAGCTCAGTTCTCCAGACAGCAGCAGTAGCAGCACATTAAATTTTGTATAGTGTTGCGTAGCCTACCGGAACACAGGAATCAGGTGACTAGGGAAACTTTTCAATGCGATAGCTAGTGATGATAGAATGCCTTCTGCATGGCGTAACAGTTGGCTAGTACCAGCCTTCAAGGGCAAAGGTGATGTTCAAGATTATGGTAACTGTAGAGATATTACGCAAATGCGTCATTCCATGAAGCTCTGGGAGAGTAATAGACTGCCCCCTCCGAGATAGAACTAGTGTCCGTGGAAATTAGTAAATCAGTTTGGATTCATGCCAGGTAGGTCCTCAATGGAACCAATATTCATTCTGAGGCTAATGACATAAAAGTATAGGACAGCAAAGAAAGATCTCCATGCTATCTTTATCAACTTGGAGAAGGCCTATGACAGTGTTCCACGACAGGTAGTTTGGGAGGTATTACGCAAAAAGGGGGTAGATGAATGGTTTATTCGGATAGTGCAGCATATGCATGATGATGCAAATTAAAACAAGTGTGTATGTGTGATAAAATCAGTAGCAGTGGAACATATTCCATACAGTTTTGGCTGCACAACTGCAACTGAAGATGAAACAGACAGTGTATAGTGGCTTTAAGAAGCGAATGAAGAGGTTCCCTAAAATGTCATTTAGTATACATTGTATGCTATCCCGACTTTGGTAGGTATTGATCCTACAGTCATCGATTTACCCACTAAGGGGGTAACAACACAGTTCCTAAAATAATGAGGATTCGGTTTTAATGCATCAAAAGAAGTCGTTATAATAATTTATAACACTCCACTATCAAGCTTTTCATGGCCTTTTAGAAAGTACTGAAGCAATTAATTCTACTCATGACTGGTGATACCAAGGTGAAAACCCCAGCTATGAAGTCATAGCATCCCATTATCCCTCCTGTGGCAGGCTCGGGGCTGTGTATTCTAGCCCTTCACTCTCGCCTAGCTCCCATAAGGTTCCCATCCACCCACACGCATTCACATATACTGTGTGGGGACGTACATTTCCTTTTTGAGTGTCATAGAGGACATAGTATCTGTTGAGCCTCAAGTAAAATGTCAATAAATAAAATAGATTGACTCAAAATCGTTAAAGACGCTGGTCATTTCTCAACATTTCATAGTTTTTAATATTTCTTTGCTAAACTATAACCTTAAATAATATTTGGTGCCTCGCAACCAGCTAATGCAAATAGTAAACACGGGTTTTAATTAAAATTCGCATTTAATGAGAAAAAGACATTATCCCTCATTTGTCTTCCACGTATGGCAGGTACAGTAATCCTAAAGCCTCAATATCCTATCAGCAGCGAAATGGGCGAAAGTTGGAGACTACTGAAAACACTACCTAAAAGGATTATGAAAGACTCATTGATACTGAGAATGTTCATATATGGCGGTGTCCCAACACTGTGCCATACGACGTAAAAGGAAAAAAGATAGTGGAAAAGGGTGAGTTGGTGCAGAACATGGATGTACAGTGGTCCCAGAAACTATTTGCATGCACACAAAAAAAAGCCTGTAATTGAAAACATATCAGACTCAAAAATGTACAGAGAAAGAATTTCCTTCTTAGAACTGTTTAATCAGGTAATATACATTATATTTGAAATTAACTGCAAAAACCTCAAAATGTAAGAACAAAAAGTATCTGCACACTTCAACAAATATTAGAAATCATGAGATTTAGTGCTTTGTGTTAGGATTGCGGTCTTGTTGGAAAAGGTAAGTGTCCTTAATGCCTAAACTTTCCACACTTTGCCTCGAATTATCCTTTAAATACTAATGCATGATTCAGCAGTCATAGTACTTTGAATAAATGCAATTCATATTTCATATTTACTGAATTAGTGACATTTTTGTGGGTGTGCAAATACTTTCTAATTCTAATTCACTACACTGCAAGCAGCCTTATTTGGCCAATATGGCAGTGGTGAGACGAACTCTCATTCCTACATACTGTACGTAACCATAAAGCTCCCAAAACCCTAGGCTAAAATTCTTGTGATCCCCCTACAACACTAATAATGGTGGGAATTCTTTTGAGGAAGCCCTCCACTTTATCCTCTCCAAGGCTATTCCATTGCCAAATGGTCCTTGATAAGAAAGACCAGTAATATGAGTCTGTCTGTGCCCTAATCTCCTTCAATTTATACGAATGATCCTCAGCGAGGGACACACATCCAACCAGAGGTTCATCACACCCCAGCAGCAGCAGTCTGATAAAAAGACTGATGCTGTGAGATATATGCCGCTGGCTTAGTGTCTCCCACCCTAATTCCCTAATCATGTCAGACACGCTCTCCCTGTGAGAAAACCTGTGAAGTACAACTCTTTCTGCCCTCCTCTGTATCCTTTCAATCTCCCAAGATAATTCCTGCCTGAAGGGAAACCAAATTGGACTACCATACTCCAAAATTGGTCGCACTTTCTGGGGGCCACTGTAGATAAATAACAAAGACAATAGCAACTCGGCAGCGACATTACAAACAGCTGCAATGTATCGGATGGGTGGTCGCCAACCTTCCCTCTATCGAATGAAAACAAAATTGTCAACTGCACGGAACCATTTCTGTCGCGAGGCTTAGATAGAACAATGCCAGGCCACCAAGGTTCAACACTCACTTTATACGGCTATTTGACAAGATCATGAGTTGCTGAAACAAACATTTTTACGTTAGATGTACACTACTCCAAGAAGACAGGAGTGCCAAGAATGAAAAAAAATGATATTGAGAAAAGTATTAGAGGGCAGAAATCTGAAAGAGACAGAAAATGGCTATTTTATACAGGTTTAACGCGATGTTATGGTGGGAAAGGATAAGGGTTCAACTTGGAGGTTACGTGAGGAAGCGAGCAGACACTAAAGAGACGTTCAAAGAGAAATTGGGAAGGCATTCATATTGTATTAACACGGTATACTTAATGAAATGGAGCGGCATACACAGTATGTACTACTACAGAGCAGGTTGTACAATGCCATATTCAGGAGTCTAATCACAATCACCGTTACAAAACTATTTTCCTGCCTATGGCAAGATCGGACTCATTTTTCTCCGTGGAATTGGAAAGACATTATTTTTTGCACCGATTGCTGCAGACATAATGCAGCAACCTCTTGCTTACTTAACGTCGGCCTACTTTCGTCGACTCCGGAAAAAAGGGGGGGGGGGGGGGGGCAAACTTTTACACGTACACCTGGAAAATCTGTATACGCACATGTTACATCATACACAAAACACAGGACTACAGATTTGTTAGTTCCAAAGAGGCAAAAGTAAACTGGAACTTCCCTCTCGTTCAGAAAAAGCACTATCCTGCTACCTTTCACTGTTCAATAGACTGAATTTTGGTACCTTGTGGCAGGCGCGCTCCAGGTCAACTAAAATATTAAAACGTACTGTATATCCAAGTACAGCGATCGAGAGAAAGTAATTAGCGAATGTCCCACAGAAAGTAGGTGAAGGTCGTCAAATATTAAGAAATAAACGGGAAGGATTTACACCTATGTAAAGATGTTAATAAAGCAGTACATACAGTAACTGATGTGACTAACCGGTGCTGTTTGAATGTCACGCCATAACGTCACCATACCTTTTGCTCTCACCTGTCAATGGCGGCGGATGTAGAATTAATTCATGCCTCATTTAAAGAGACAGTGTCATCACAGTCCGCCGCATAGATCGCAAATTATGCCATTTAAAATTCTAAATTTATTGTGTGACTACTATTCCGTGCATTATTAATAGATTACGTCACCCAAAGGAAAGTTATACTGTAATCCCCTAATCTCAAGGTTGTTTTTCCACGTTAACATTATAAACGCTGTACGTAATATTTCGACATTAAATTAACCAGAAATATTTTCTATTAAATAGTCTAAACCAAGTGAATTTCGAAGTCTAGGAGGATTCACCTTGACATTATTGCTTTAAAAAAGGCCTTGAAAATCAGGTTGTTGGTTTTCAGATGTGGACTGTGGAGGTCGCATGATTTAAAACAGTCGAATTGACCCGCCAATGTAGGTACACTCAATAACATACTCAGTACCATCATCAAATTCCAAGATACACAGCTAAAAACCCGCAATTTAACCCAACTACAAAGACAGTACACAAACCCTAAGTTAGTCCTATTAAACTACAAATACTGAATTTTTCTTATCATGATTATGGATACTATCACTAGAGACAAATTTACACGAAAAAAGCAAACTGTGAGCGTGTAAAAACACGAAAGAAATTAAATTAATATTAATTTATCGCACATGTAACCATGATAATGAGATCACAGGTTAATTGAACAATAGTGACTGCATAAACAATAGATGCTGTATATACTTAGAGACAAAGAAACTTTTCAGTGTTGACACTGCGCCGTAAGCTTCAAAGTGAAATCATCCTGCTGCTTTCAGTTCCGGGATATGGCCTTTTAAATTCGAATTAATGTAATTTTAATCTAACACCATTTCATTATAAAATAAGCCAATACCAACTAGACCACCTGTCTCATCATTTTTATCCCAGAGAAATTATCGGAAGAATATTTCGGGGAATTCGTGCCTGACTTCCCTCAGTTATTCTCCACCACTGTCAGTCACGGTCTTTCACGGAATACGAGCGTTATGTCAAGCAACAGATAAAATACATAAGACGAACCCTTATAGATTTCATATCAATATATCCACCAACAACACACTATATACTGTAATTTAAAAAGTAAGATTCTGGGTCCTTGAATAACCTCCTTTCCTACTAAGTAACATTTCGAAATAAAATACACCCGATTCCATATAGAAGTTTTTATATTTCTGACATCTAAGTAATTCGACAACCTCTTAGAAACATTCATGACAACTCTTTTAATTTATTCAACACATGACGGGATTAGAAGATGATTCAGGAAGCATATTTTAGGTGCTTTGCACCTAGTTAGATAAACTTTGCCATGACCCACTAAGAAAAATGTGCAATATGATTGACATTTTCGTGACATTTACTAGAGTTATCAAGACAACCAAGCTTACTTTTAAAAAGTAATTTGGTTCCAGTCGACCTCGGCATCTGAATTGGTACAGCAATTCCCTTCTTGCGTTCAGGTGCGCCGAGATCAATAGTTCCAGAACATAAAGAGACAGCTGAAGTGTTCCTCCTAATCGGATGTCAAGGAAACCCGTCGCGGTCCCACTATGTGCGTACGATATCACCTGACGGAAAAAACAAATATGACCTCTTTTCGGATATATCAGGAGCTGATGCTTGAAAGTTAAACTGAGTAAAGCCGTCTTAGGAACAATCGCCAGGGCCGAGCGTTATCAGGTTATCTCAATAGCTCATTTTGAGTAACTGCCTTCAATTGCTGTGTAAAATACTGGTAATTTAAAAGAGAGGGACACCCAGTACGCCCTTCAATTCGTATAAGGCTTCCTCTGCGCGTAAATGGCCCGTTTTGCTGGGAAGAATATTACAGTGGTAGAGGGCTGGCCCTCTCGTTAACCCAGGGGTCAGTAGACTGTCCTTATCACGTAACACATTATTAAATACCATGCTAAGAAATTCACGATCATAAAATTTTCTCCTGGATCTTGCTAACTTTCTCAACCTACCACTGAGAGTATAAAAAATCAGTAGGATTATGAAACGTGAAATTTGTTTTGTTCACATTCCGCAGCAAGAATAGCAACGAGGACTACATTTGCAACATAACACATAATGCTAAGAATATACAAAGTGCTGGCAATCTGGTTAGCAAGTCGTATAAGCCTATCACAAACCTTGCATAAGAAGCATGAATTTCATTAATGTAGGCACTAAGAGGTCCGCCTTTCATTTTCTAGAATGTGCCAACAGCATCACTGTGCCACTAACACGAAAACAATGGTGGACACGACAGACTACATCAACGATACAACTGTACCCTACCTAGCAAAAAAAACATCATGTTAATAGTCAAAACGTAAAGGTCCGTCACAGTTTTGATGGGATCTTTTTAATGGGATCTTCGCCCATTTGTTTGCCATAGGAATTCACAATCTGATCGCTATAATAACGACTTATATTATTTACCTTTCGGTGAAATCAGCATGGTGATTTCTTGGCCTTCAGGTTATTCAAGAACAACCCCAGCACGTTGCTTTCTCATCAAGAATGTCGAATAATTATCATCAACTTCAAAGATCTTATTAAGTCTTTGGGAGATAGTATGCAAACCAAAGAAAATGACGGTGACGGAATACTGACGGCCGGCATACAATCAATAGTGGGACATTACACATGATTAATTCAAAAGAACTTTATAAATGCATCATTCTTTCTGATTAAGTTCCATATAGAGTTGATCAATATTATGTTAAACCCTACCCTATTCATTAAAAGATCACTTGTGCATCAGGTAATATACATCATTTCCCCCATGTATAAGACGCACTATTTTTGTTTTCGAAAAGTGGTCTAAATACGGGGTGCGTCTTATACAATAAAAATGATATGACTAATGTCATGGGGCGCCAGAGGGCCAACAGTCTAGATAATGCATGTACTGGAAGTGGTCTTGAGCCTGGGTGTGAAGATCCTGTGATAATGCGAAGATTAAGATTGTTGTCAAGTCATGCAAGAAGTGAGGCATTTCAAATGCCACAGATGGAACTGAGGATGAAGCAATATACTGTATGAAGACAGTGATACGTCATCAAACAAGACGAAGACAAGCTAAATAACTATCATATGGATGATAATATTGATAGTGATGAGGAGTTTTATGGATTCTATGATGAATAAATCTTGAGTCCATTTACTTTATGCAATCAATTTTTTTTTCCAAATTTTGAGTCCCAAAATCAAGGTGTGTCTTATGCAAGTTCATCGAAAAGGTGCTTACAGTATGACGGAAATACATTTAGAAAATGCTACACAATTTATCTCAAAGTGCAGGCAAACGTTCATTTCAGTCATAAAAATGACGGGGATAATCAGGAAGCAGAGTGATCACTGATGATAAAAGTACGAAAATACATTTAACAATTACAGTACTAATACAGCATGCGGTCTGGATATTCCTGTTGCTTATTGTTATTGTGCAATAGGTCAGACACCATGCAATATTATAACCAACAAAGCATTAATTTACCTGCCAAAATTTCTATTTTGGTTGTATAATGTGGTGTTGGAACAGCGGGGTAGGCTGGCATCCCCACACAGACAACCATAGCCAATATTCCTGCGGGCTTCCAGACGCATGGCTGGGGTGCCCACAGTCACAGCATCTGGTCCGTCTCGAGCGTGCTCAGTAACTGCGTCAGTGATTCTAGGTAAGATAGTAGACCGATATGGCTGGCTTATTTCGGGCAGGAGAAAGGCTCCGAGTGCACCTTGCTTTGAAGGAAACTAAAACCCAGGTCCCGTTGGTGTACGATGGCATTTGCGCGTAAAAGAACCCTATCTAAAATGCAAAGGGTAGATGAGGCAAAGTTCCCAGGTGTAGAAAGGAGCTCGTCCCTTCACGCCTTGCCCCCAGCGAACAGTAGACCGACGATAAATAAATATAGGGGTTGCAGCTTGGAAAAAAAAAATCACCCGTGTGTCCATTCATAGAAACAAGATGGGGACCCAACCCTGCCATAGGCGGGAAAGGGTTAGGAGGCGAGTTGAGTACTAGTGAACACAACTACAGCGGAACCTCGCTTACCCGAATCTCACACAGAATTGCAGTAACGGGGATCTTGTCCTAAAGTAATATTCAACACACACAGACAACGCAATACAAAACGAAGAGGCCAACAATTCAAATATTTTACTGTAGTATTTATTCGGAAATATAAGCAACTATTTGGCTGTATGCATGACGTAGCTAATTGCTTTTTTTTACGAACAATAGGATAACTTACAATGAAATTTTTGGATAACAAAATGGCAAGTTATCGTGGAAAAAACATTGTATTTATCAGGTAACCTACAAAGTAGGTGTGCTAAAATATTGCGTGCCAATACTCGGTTTTTATTGCACGTACAATGCGGTGTTTTAAAAGTATCCTTTCACTTTTGCATATTTATATTGCACTAATTATGAATCATCTACTGTCAACAACTATCAACAACAGCTCCTGATAATTTATTATCTTAGTGAAATACCACGAAAACATTGATCAGTTAGTGCAGAAAAATAAAATCCAAAAACAGTACTGTAAATGGATAATTTAAAGAAAAAGCCTTTTCAATAGATTCTGCCATTTAAAACAAAAGAGGGTTAATGACGAATCTGTCGAATGACGACGGCTGTCCAGAAAGGTCACGTAGGTAGTTACCATATTGAGAGAATGAGGTGATGGAGATGATAGAAAAATCAGGTTAACATAAATGCAGGACAGAAGCAGAGAGAAAATTAAATGCTCGTTGTTGGGCACCCACCTACGATTCCTCTCTTAACGGGTTCCTAACTGCATCTACATCACGTAGTTTGACGGGACACACAACGTACAGTATTGTGCACCACCTTTATGGCGCACTGTAATTATTCTACGTCTTTAGTTTGTATGATGATATTAAAAATTAAAACTCTGAGAAATCAATACGAATGAATTAACCATTAAGCAGGATACGAGACGATTTGACTCCCTACGGTACGAATGCTTTCGTGCAAAAGTTTCATAAACAAGCTAAATTAATCAGGTCAGCAACCAGATTTGGCAGGATTAGATCAACGATAAATCCATAATCTCAAAACAGATGGCCACATGGTCCAATTTTTTTCTCCAGAAAGTATGTGATTATATAATTCAAGACTATATAATTAAATACACCTTTTGAAACCAAATAATTATATATTCCGAAAGTATATAATAAAAATGTATTAAACATCAAACATCTCTATTATAAGTACTGAATTGTACTGTACAGAACGGGGGTGAAAATCTGCGACGGCATCCCAAATGCAGTACTTGTTTAATGACTAATGACTACTGTTCAGTAGCATTCAATCCAAACTACCGGACACAATGATTTTCGAAAATCATTTTTCGTTAACTACAAGGAAAAGAAACTGAGTAATTAATTTAATTCAAGTTTCACTGAGGACTTTAACATTGTGCAATAGGTGGCAGGCTCCATTTACTGTTGTTGTTTGTTGGTGTTTTAGGGCCCTTCAACTACAAGGTCATTAGAGCCTCGTCCATTTTGTAGTTCTGATTCAGAAACTGCACAAGACACTACACCAATGCGACGATTTTTGGATACTAGCGGTGCCCAGTTTTCCTAAGCGGCCACCCATGTCAGTAATAGCTGGGGTTGTGCTGCTTAACTTCAGTGATCAGACGAGAGCTGGTGGGTCCAACGCAATTCGCCGCTCTCCCCATTTACTGCGCCAGTGGTTCCAGGTTCGATACTGGATCGAGTTGGGTTGGCTTCTTTCGGGCGAGAGAGAAGCCTCAAGTGCGCCTACCTTCGGATGGAAAGTGAAACCGCTATCCCGTGTAGTGAACGATGGCATTTGCATGTAAAAGAAGCCATTCTACTAATCAAGGGGTAGCCTAGATGAGACAAAAATCCCCGATGTAGGAGCTCGTCCCCTATCATCGATGGGGTGCCCCAACGAACAGAAGACCGATTATAAATAAGCATAGGGGTTGCAGCTTTGGTGGGCAGCCGGCAGTGGAAAAACACGGTCCTAAATATCACCCTCGTGTCCAGTCAGAGGGATAAAATGGGTACCCGACCCTGCCACAGGTGGGAAAAGGGTTGAGTTTCTTTCCCAGATAAAACAACAGGCATCCGAAAAGCGCAAAAAAGAAATAATATGTCAATTAGCGAAAATGAGTATATTAATTCTGATAACACCTCAATCCTCGGTTATCTGAGACAAATGTAGCCAAATCTAATTTTACACATTAGCCTCCAAGAAACTGCTGCTTTCTGAAAGGGTAGATCATGCTACAAGTCAGTCACACTTAATAATGAGGTATGAAAGCCAATAGAAAAGGGAGGGCTGCAAAAAAACAACTTTCACCTGGTTTTAGTTTCTGCATTTTAAATTCTCTACAGCAGTGTTTTTCAACCAGGGTTCCGCGGAACATAAGGGTTCCGTGAGGTCCACCAATGGCAAGGTAAAACATAAAAATAACAATGAAAAGACAAGAAACGAGAATGACTCGGTTGTCGGTTGTCGAATTGTCGGTGGACCGAAAGTAGAGATCATTGTAAAGGTACTTAGCAGCCGATAATTCATAGGAATGAATTTAATTTTGGGAAACTATCCTTTACAATGATCTCTACTTTCGGTGTTTCGGTCCCTCGGCCTTCCCGCGAACAAGATACATATCGATTCTGTGAATGATCTCGTGTAGCCATGAATATCCCGTTTCTACGAAACTCACTTTTGAATGAATATTGAATTTGTTTATAAATCTAGTTTTAATTTTAGTTTAATTCGAGTTTCAACTAACGGGATTTAACAAACGCTACTGTAAAACGCATTGGCCAACAGGCGTGTTCGGCGTGTTTAGCCACGACATAGTCACGCCCAGCATAAAAGCCGTCTGCTGGGCCACCCTTATAACAATTATGCCCCGTGACCATAGAATTAAGGTTGCTAATGACTCGTATTCAAAGGGATTGGTTTGTTTTATTTGGCCATCTTGCGTTAGTCTTACCATAGCACTTTTGCCGATTATTACAAGTAGGGGAGACCGGGGCAAGATGACTAATGCCTTAATTAGCGATTTTCCTGATAGTTAGCAGCATCATATGAATACTACTAGTACTCCTCATGATTAGACACTAAAAAATCACTTTGTCAAGGCACTGTTGCCATTACTATATTATTTACACGAGTTTCACTGTTTTCCTGCTTTGTGCTATATGAAATCAAATTTTGGAAATAAGATTTAATTAATATAGAGGTTAGCTATAGAAATATCTAAGAGCATTTTCATATACCTTAGACAACTGGCTATTCATATTCAGTATTCATTATTAAAATAATTTTTT
This sequence comes from Trigoniulus corallinus, assembly GCA_013389805.1. Taxonomy (NCBI): domain Eukaryota; kingdom Metazoa; phylum Arthropoda; class Diplopoda; order Spirobolida; family Trigoniulidae; genus Trigoniulus; species Trigoniulus corallinus. The sequence continues at coordinate 31,568,434 of JAAFCE010001036.1, read as the reverse complement.
TAACTTATTGCTATAATACTTAAATTTTAAAATTGTTGCTGGGGCAAGTTGACGAACTCACCATCTTGACCCTCACTGCTAACTGGCATCTTCTTTGTGGTGGACAGCTTACCTCTGATAATTTTAACTAGAAGCATTAACTTTTAAGTTGACAATAAATTCGATTTACTATTTACTACTTACTATTTAATGCCTAATCCTATTTTACTATAAAAGAAATAAGGGTACAATAATAGAATTCGGAGAATTTACTAATTTCTTTTAATTTTCAATGGCCGTCACTGGGGCAAGATGACGAATTTTACATCGTTCATTAAAAATTATAAAATCACCCTGAAGATATCAAAAATGTTTCACTTTAAACCACTAAATTATAAATAAAGGAGCATTCTAAGTATCTCAGCACAGTAAAACATTTTATCTCGAAAGAAAAATAAAAAATTAATTTGAAAACTCTTAGTATCGTCAACTTGCCCCGGTCTCCCCTACATTTTCCACGTAGAAAGGGTTAAATAGCGCAAACTCACACCTAGCCATAGCTGTCTTCCAATCCAACGGAAGTGCGCGTTCTGTTGAATTGAAAAAGACCATATGGACTAAGGAGTTGTAATTGAGGCTGGTATGAAAAACAAACAAGTGCTGTGACATTTATTTGTTACAGGTCCTTTCGGAAGATGTGCATTTATACAGCTTACCGGAAATAACCACAATTGCAAATTTGTTACTGAAAAACAAAAAACAACACCACCAGTAAGCGAATAGCATTTAATGTAACGCAGCTGCGTGGTATCCGGATTCTGCATATTGGAAGAGATAAGCGTGGGAACAGTGATTCGCCCCCAGAACGGAAATTGTCTCAACCTCAACATTAACAGGAGATACAGGCCAATCATATATGTGCAACGAGCGAATAGAATTTGATAGCAGTTCGTTGGGCTTATGTTTTATGATTATAAAGAATGCAGTAATGCGAACGTCAATATTCATATTCAATTACCAACATAAAAAAGTGATTCTTATTCAATTACTCATTGTTCAGAAAATACAAAAGAAAAATATTGAAAGTATTCATTAAATGGTCGACACAATATCCCAAACAATCCCTCCCCCACAATCGTATAAATAGCCTTCAAAGAAAGTACCCTATATGATTATTTAAAATAATTTATATGGACAATTCATATTTCATCATTATGGAAAATTTTCCACTGCTTTCTATACCATTGTCATGGAGAAACATAACAGTTTCACATTTTAGCTCCTTTAAAGAGATAATTTCGGTTATCAGACCTTTATATTATTGTTATGAGGAAGATGAAAAAATGAAGCGGAACAAACTAACCACTCTCGAGAACAATACCAATACGGACGTTTTATTTGTTCTCAACAGAATTACTCATAAAAGTGAGTACACAGACAAGGTTTGGACAAATATAAGCCCACAATAGTTCCCTCGCTTTTGCATTGATTTATAAGATGACAACTTATCTTGGCAACAACTTGTTACTTTGTTTCGTAAACAAACTACATTAATATTAAAATTAAATTGTACGGACTGCTGTTTAGATGTTGGTTTTAAGGGGCAATGAACAACACGGAATCTGGTCTGCTAATTGTGATTCATAGTACGATAGTAGACGAAAATGAATAACTAAAAACTTATGATGAAGAGCGTTTCGATATTTCAAATAGTAAGTACACTTAACCTGTGAATTCAGGATCAATTTCCTAGTTAAGCTGCGCATTTATTTTGGACGACGTGCAATGTCATAAATTGCCATTTGTCGTCGGAAGTGAAAATCGCAACATCAAAGTTCATAGAAGGTGATGGCGAAAAGGAAGAAGTACGACGTCACAATATTCATCTTTCTGCACGGATGAGATCAGTAAGATTCCAAACTCGTTTGCTGTCCTCGTATGCCCTTGGCGACAACACTGAGTACACAATAAGTCATCATCGTCATACCCTTATCCCGCCTGTGGCAAGGTTGGGTCTGTGGGTCCACTCAACATATTGTGACCGGGGCCACCCCAGCCAGGCGTCAAGAACCTGCAGGAAATATTGGCTGAGTTGTCTGTGGTAGGGATGCCGGCCTACCCCACCTGAGTGCACAGCAAGTACATGAACAAAAAGATTCTGGTTAGCTTAGCCCACTTTTCTGCCGCTACTAGCGGATTTGGTGAACATGCTCGTAACTTTTACATGTTAAAAGAAAAATCAATAAAAGCAAAATGCCTCGACCGATAAGTCATATGAAACTTAGCAGCAACATTTGAGACAAACATAAGAAAAAAAACTAATATTCCAGAAATGACTGCCCTCAAGTAGCAGTCAAAAGACTAGGGGGACCGGTGGCAGCAACAGAGCGACATCCTCCTCCTCATACTCTTATCCCGCCTGTGGCACGTTCGGGTCTTAGGGCTCTGGTCCTCCACCCCAGCCTATCCGCATCCACCCTCCACACTATCACATCCTTCCGTACATATTGGTCCCATGTCTGCTTTGGTGTTTCCCCTGCCCCGGGGGCTTTCAATAACCCGCATCTCAATAATGGCCCTAACCAGCTCCTCCCCTCTTCTCATCACATGCACTTACCACCTCAATGTATTGATTCTATTTTCTCATTGCTAATTCTATCTGCTCGTGTCACCCCACCCATGTACCACAGCATTCGCATTTCAGATACCTGCATTCTGCTGTCATGGGTCTTTCGTACTGCCCAATACTGATCCATATAGTATAGCCGGCCTAACCTTGGAAGTTTGTAGAACATCAGTGCCAGTAACAAAACGACGAATCTAAACTGCATGTTAGTAAAAGTTATTGATAACTGGATATGGTAGATGGCACGGAGGAAAGACGTAACCGCTTTAGGTGTGAATGCTGTTGGTGTTTTAGGGCCCTTCAACTACAAAGGTCATTAGAGCCCTGTCCACAGTATAGTTCCTATGCAGAGACTGCACACACTACACTAATGCGACGATTTTTGGGTATTAGCAGTACACAGTCATCCCAAGCGGCCACCCATGTCAGTACTAGCTGGGGTTGCGCTTTTTAACTTACCGCTTTCGGAAACACAAGTTGATCCGATTTCAGGAACACCATTCCTCTCCCGAAATATGGTCTCCAAGCCTTGCCCCCTCTCCTGGAAAATGTTCTATGGATACCCATGGTCATACTTTTGATAAAACTTCAAAGCGAAATTCTTTATGACTGTTGCATTGGTAGTGAGCATTCCCAAGTCCCTCCAAACCCCAAAGGTTAATTTCCATCTAGTCACTAACCGTGAAAACCAGAAATAAGTTACAGGTACATGAAAGCACCTCTTAAAAACTGCGACATCTTGACAAGCAGTGAGAGTAGCACTAAAATGACTAATACGTTCAAAACGAGCTGAATGATATCTAACAGAAACAGATGGACCGAGAAGGCAAATACCAGCAGTTTGAATTCGAAATTTATATTTCAGCTCATAACACTTAAGTCAGGCTAATTCAACAGTGGGAGAAGATAGCAATAAAATGTCAGTGTGCGGCGGTTCTCGCGACCAGACTCTTCAAGGCCAGCCTTCAAAAATCGCATTTTAGTACCTGTACCAGGTACAAATCACACGATTATTTCTTAACAGCTCTCAAAGACAGTAATTGAATCTGTAAATAATACACGTAATTCGCCGGAGGGAGACACCATGAGTTTTGGTCAACTTATACATCAGTTACCTCTCATCTTCATTCCCGATATATTGTAAATGCAGAATCGATCCTAGTAGCGACTTGACAGGAGTTTTGGATTAGGGGAACTTGCCCTAATGCGAGTACACCCCTTACAGAATGGATTTCGCGGGAAAAAAAAGTGCAGGTAGTTAACTTCCCGTATCTTGCGTATTGTCTAGTTCGAGTAAAGAATAAATACGCGATTTTCAGTTACGGCCCAGGACGTTATTGTCAAGGCCGGCCATCCAAGGGGTGCAGCGGGTGCAATGCACCCGGGTCCTATGATTGAGGGGGGCCCATCATCAGTATCCATCAGGGCCCAGATCATTGCTAATATTACAAGTTTATTACGTCATTGTAGGGGCAACGTCCCTCATTCGAACCTGCCAATGCAACATAACAACCCTGCCATGGAAAAATATTTTAGAGCCCCAAAAGGATTTTTGCACCCAGGCCCCTTTATAGAGAAGGCCGGCCCTGGTCATTGTCTGCGGGTCCATACCTGAGTAAATGCATAATTCTCATTAACATGGGACGATAAATTTGTGCACATAATAAATCATAATTTGAGTTGTTAAGTAAAATTTAACCTAAAAAGCAATATTAGTTCTTTGTGTGACAAAGGAAAAAAAACTTATATAATTAATAAATAATGATTTGCATGAAAATAAAATCAATTATATTATCAATTTCGATACTTCTCACTATACTTATGCAGGATATGGGGGCTAGGGAAGGAGAATCCGGTATGGCAGGTCAATGCATGGGTAAACAACATGAGGGTATCTACCAACTGGGAGAGGAGGATAAACCAGATGTCAAAGAAGATAGGCATAACACTGCAACCCAGGGAGAGCAAGGAGGGGGCAACAACATTTCAAAGACTAGTACAGGACAAAGTTAAGGAATGGGGGTTAGGGCAGTGGCGGCAGAGTATGGAGGGAAGGGCGGCAAAGAAAACGCTGATGGTGTATGGGAACAAGCTTAACATAGAGAGGGAGATAATCTATGACAATACGTGGGAGAGCTCACTTCTGTTTCGGGCAAGAGCTGGGTCACTGGAGACGAAACAGAGGATGGCAAAGATCACGGGTGGAGAGGTGGGCTGTGGATTGTGTGGGGATCGAGTGGAGGATGTCAGGCATGTGATCCTGACCTGTCCAGCGCTGGGCCACTGCAGGATGAGTTGGGGAACCCCCACCTTGGAAGAGGTTCTGGGGTTGATGGGTTCTGGTGTGGAGCGGCTGGAGTGGGTGCGAAAGGCAAAGGTACTGCTAGGGTGCTGGTGGAGATCTAGGCATATGGGCCTGGCATGAAAAATCTCGCTAGCAAGGTATCCGTCACAAAGGATTACATATTCACATTCATATTCATACATGTGGTCCATTAGAGCAGTGCTTCTCAAACTTTTTTTCTTGCGTCACACTTGAAAAAGACGTTCACAACAGCGACACATATATATCCGCCTAATACAATTTTAGTAATTCTAGAGATTTTAGTCACCAAATGTATTGAAATAAAGAAGGGTATAGTACCTGTGAAAACATTAGAATTAAAAATAAAATGAAGTTTAAAAGTACGTAAAACGCCGAAGCTCAACCCCGAAAAGAATGTTGGCCGCAAAGTATTTTTTTATCAGCTGCGGATGATAAGTTGTCAAACATTTGGAAGTTTTTTGCCACAACTTAGACAGCTTTTTAAAGTATATTGTGCATGCCATACCGTTTTACTGTCCATTCGACGAAAGTAGGTTTGAGGCTTCCCTACTGTGTGATTAAAAACCATTCACTTTGGCCAAGATCGAATCCGTTACCATGGACTCAACTAAGTTCGGATCACGCGCGGATCCAGGGTGGGGTTTTTGGGGTTGCAACCTCCCCCCCATGCACATATAAACTTATTCGCATAATATATGCGAGCTTTAGCTCGGGACCCCTTTAGGTCAAACCCCCTCCTGATGAAAATCATGGATCCGCCACTGGTTCGGATAGTCTCACATACTACCTTTCCACAAGAAGACGGTAAAAACACGTTAGCTTCACAAAGATCTAAGCTTGCCGCCCAGTCACCAATATAATAGCAGCAATACCAAAAATAATGTTTTACAATTTAGAGTCCTTACACCATAATGGCATACTGAATAACTTATTACGTAATACTTCAAAAGCATTGATTTTGATCGATCTACTTTTTCACAGTATTGTAATCATATTCACCAACCACCAGTTTATAAAACACCTTTTATAACGACGTAGAACAATCATACGCTCATCTATCCAGTGGGACGCTTTTGAGAGGCACACGAAACCGGAAGTAATATTCAAAAATTATATGCTGCACTAACGTACACACACACTTGTGATGTGAACTGTGTAGTGAAACATACAGAAATGTCATCGTTAATGTATACCTGTCAACAACTGATTTATCGTTTAAGAAGTCAATTAGACACATGCATTTTTATGTCTCAATATTGTAAAATTCAATATGGGTAATACACGTAGTAAAGAAACATTTTGGGTTACAGGAGGAAATACAAGATAAAGGAGACATATTGTACGAAATTACGTATTTCGTGACTAGCAAGGTATTGTACGTGAACTCCCAAGTTGTAAGACAACATCAGGCACATCTCAATGTAGACATGGAGTTGCTAGAATGGGGTATAATTATCGGATTCAGCTACTTTTTTTATAATTAGGACTACAGTACTTCCTAAATGTTTATTTCAATATTTTTGACCAATAAGTGGAACTTATTACTTGAAAACACTGCTAAACTAGCAACTCCTAACCTTTTTCCCGCCTATGGTAGGGTCGGGTACCCATCTTGCCCCTCTGAATGGAAACAGGGCGATATACCGTATTTATTCCAATAAAGACCGCCCTCGACTAACCGCCGCCCTCTAATAAGCGCCGCATCATCAGTGTGAAATAAACAACAGACGCCGCCCTCCAATAATCGCCGCTGCCCTTGCAGTGCTTATGGCACTTGCCGCACTTATAGCGCTTATTGAAGGATTCTCATCCCAATTACTCCCCCTTGTCCACCCCACACACTGCCATATCCTTATGGACAACCTGTTCCCACGTTTGCTTCAGTCTCCCCTACCCTGGGTGCTTCTGACCACCTGCATTCCTGAAATGGACCCAATGAGCTCTTCCTCCCCTTTTCTCATTGTGTGTTCGTATTTTTATTATTTATCCATTTTTTGGTGATGTCCACCACCCCAAGCTACCTCAGATATACTCATTCGTAATTCTATCAGCTCTTGACACTATTCATGTACTGCAGCATTCACACCTCAGCTACTTGCATTCCATTGATGTGACTCTTCCTCACTACCCAACACTGATCCATTCAAAATAGCTGGTCTAGCCACCACCCTGTAAAACTTCCCTTTCAACTACGTTGGGACCCTCCTATCACACTGGACACTGGTTGCCCATCTCCCCTTCAACCATCCACCATTGATTCTATGGGTCACATATGAGTCTATTTCCCTATTGCTAAGGAACGTTGATCCTAAGTACTAGACCTCTTTCGCCTTCTTCTTTAGTTCGCCCCTAGAAAATATGGCACTGTTATTTTACCATCCAGCATTATCATCTATGAGGGATCACAAAATTAATAAGCGCCGCCCTCTAGTAAGCGCCGCACCAAAAACGCCACGAAATAAATAAACGGTGCGGCGTTTATTGGAATAAATATGGTATTGGTTGTAGTTTTTTCTGCAGCCGGTTGTGGTATTTAAGAAATGCTGGTAGACAACACATTGGCGAACCATCTACATGCAATACAACAACCCTTTTCTTTAGATCCTTTTTAGGTCTTTCACAATATGTCGACCAACAGGTCTCATAAGTAAACTTATTCACGGTAACAGATAAAATCAAGTGGATGACCAGTTACGTAATGACACGATAAACTTAAAAAGGCGACCGTGCATTCTCAGTAAGCCAAGAGAATCATCAATTTGTTTGTGCAACATCACAGTCATCGATCACTAGGGATGAATTTTAGATAAGACTTTCTTGAAGGAGGGGTGTCTTCCAAATGGAAATCAAAAGAAGCCGTCAGGGGCAGTCTTAAGCGTTCAACGCCTACACCAAACTAACAATTTAACTTCATATCGCCATACACAACAAAGAAAGTGTCATAGTGGATAATGGCACGTTGATTAGAAATGAAAGACTCATTTCACTGCGTCATTGTAAAGTTTAAATTGAAGCAAAATAGCCTCATTGAGTAACTTTTTTTATTGTAGCTTCAGTGAATATCCCTCATCTATCTGAAGACTTAACGGCGTTATCTAACAGCATTATTAATCATAAACGACAACAACACATCCAAGTGATTAATAAATAGCCATTTGTAACGTGTACCCATAAACTTAGTTACGCGATCAGCATGTCATGAGTGCAACTAAAGAGCGCAAAGTTGCCATTAGAAACACCAGGGATATAAACTCGTAACACATGCAAAGTTCATAAATCACCTTGTCCCCAAAACAAAACTCAAGACGTCGGAGGGAAAATATTCTGTGAATCATTGACTGCATGTCAAGTCTAGCCTGTGACTTGCAATCAGATTTCTAATAAAACTAAAAATACAATTTATTAACGGAATCTTATAATTTAGTAAACAAGTCTAACATTCAAATGGGATATTAAGGTAGAAATCAGCACACAGACACTTCCCCTTCTCTGGATAAATAGGATAAGCGAAACAAACATCTTGTGGGTCGATTCTCCTGCAGTGGGGTCAAAAATGCAGTCCACAGGCGGTCCACCCTTGAATGTGTCAGTACGCTTTAAAGTTCATTGTAGTACAATGTTTACTTGTAAATGCAAAGCATATTCATAACCCTTATGCCGCCTATGGCAGGGTCGGGTATCCATTTTGTCACTCTAAATGGACGGGTGATATATTGGACATTTTTTTCCGCAGCCGGGTGCCAACCTAAGCTGCAACCCCTATGCTTATTTAGCGTCGGTTTACTATTCGTTAGGGAATTCTACCGAAGCAAGGGGGGGCGAGCTCCTGCACCTGGAAATTTTGCCTCATCTACCCATTGCATGTAAATAGGGTTCGTTTATATGCAAATGTCATCATTCTTTCGTCCCTTCTCTCGACCGAAAGAAGCCAACTCACCTCGGTCCAGTATTGAACCTAGAACCACTGACTCGGCTACCGAGCGTGCTACCCACTGCACCACCGACATGGGTTTTACAATGTCTACTTGCTAGCTAAAATTATTTTTAGAAAATCGTCTGTGGTTCGAGAATCAGCCTCGGTGGCGCAGGAGGTAGCGTGCTCGATTAACTGCGTCAGTGGTCCCACGTACGATATTGGATCGAGGTGGGTTGGCTTCCTTCGGGCGAGAGAGAGAGACAGAGATCCCGAATAAAGCTGGTGTGGTGCACGATGTCATTTGCACCTAAAGAACCTTCTCTACAAAGCAAAGGGTAGATGAGGTATAATTCCCAGGGGTAGGATTTCGCCTCCTAGCGTCAATGGAGTGCCCCAACGAAGATTAGGCCGGCGATAAATAAGCATAGGGGTTGCAGCTTTGGTCGGCAGCCGACTGTGTAACAAAAATACCGTCCAAGAGATCTTCCATGTGCCCATCCAGAGGTACAAGGATGGGTACCCGACTCTGTCATAGGCTGGAAAATGGTTAGTAGTTGCTTTATGTCTGCGGGTGGCATTTTGTGGCCCATGTTCATATTCACGTTTTGGCACCACTGGTGTATAGTATTTTTTAAATAATGGCACTATTTCTGTTACTCTTATAAACGTCAACAGCGTCTGAACCGTGTTCAAGTCTTGAAGATCAACTAAAACCATGACATTGAGCTTTTAATTTATCTTACTAACAATCAAGTCTAGTGCATTAACAAGGAATAAGAAAGGAAACGTGAACTGCGTAATTATAAAGACTACGTACTTTCCGTCATTGCTATCGTACAACTGAGGAGAGATTTTCAATAGCCACATTTTCCCCATCATCATCATCATCTCAGTTTTGCTTGTACGGGGTTAATTGTTCCCCTTAAGAAATAATGAGCACGATGAACCCAAACTGGAAAGTCTTCATAAAAACCAATGCTAATGGTGCACACATACAGGAATCCACAAAGAAAACATGCCTTCCACTTCATTTCCCTAACCTTCAGGACATCTTGTAGCAAAAAAAAGTCATAGTAGCATCTCGTTGCCGGCAATACTCCTCTCCTCCTCCCCCAAACGAATAAATTAAAGTAGCTTCGCTATATTGGAGGTAAGACAATGACATTGAAATATAGCCGTCATGGTAAGTAGTCAGTAGTAGTCAAATGACCGATAAACAGAATGAGCTGTTAGGGAGTGATATGGGGAGGAACTCCACGATCTTTCCAAACCAATTACTGTTAGTGCGTTCAACCAGAACCACTCCAGCACGTTGATTGTTATTCAAGCTAGTGTAGATCTACAAGTTTACTCTCAAGCTCTCAATTCAAACTCAACTCATTACAGCTTCCCGTCACTAGATTCCAAATTATATCACAAACATCTCTTCACTTTCTAGAATTGAAAAACTGCAGATTAATTCAGGGCTTACAGTACTTTAATTACTGTAGTATCTGAATCAAACGGCATTCCTTTGAAAACAGACTGACAGACATACAGTAGAACCCGGATAAAAAGTGTTTCAAAGGAGCCGATGTTTAGTGGCTTCTTAAGCGGGAATGTCTCTTAAACGGGGAATTGGGGTTTACACATTTCAATATTGAGTTGCATTGAAGCAATTATCATCATACGCTTAGTAGCTAGTGGCAGGGTCGGGTCTATCCCACCTATCTCCCACTAGGCCCCCGTCCACCTTACACACTACCATATCGTTACGGACAACCTGCTCCCAAGTATTCTTTGATCCCCCGGGTGCTTCCCACCATCTGCATTCCTGTAATAAACCAATCGAGTTCCTCTTCCCCTCTTCTCATTACATGTCCATACCACCTCCATCTACTCTACCTCATTCTTTCCGCGATGTCGAGGGAGCGGCTTATTTCATTGAACAAGCCAGTTCTCGTCTGATCACTGAAGTTAAGCAACGCAATCCCAGCTAGTACTAACATGGGCGGCTGCTTAGGAAAACTGGGAACCGCTACTACCCAAAAATCGTCGCAGTACTGTAGTGTCTGTGCAGCCTCTGCATTAGAACTACACAGTGGACGGAGCTCTAATGACCTTGTAGTTTAAGGGCCTAAAACACCAACAAACTACCAAATCCGCGATGTGTCCCACCCCAGGCTACCTCTACCATACTTATTAATAATTCTATCAGCTCTCGGCACTCCACTCATGTACAGCAGCATTCGCATCTCGGCAACTTGCATTCTATTGACGTGGCTCTTCCTCACTGCGCTGGCCTAACCACTGCCCTGTAAAGCTTCCCTTTCAACTTGATTGGGACCCTCCTGAAGTAAGGAGAAATATAATCTTAAACTAATTTATGAACATTCTAATATAACACACATCATCATCATCATCATACCCTTATCCCGCTTGTGGCAGGGTCAGGTTTGCGGGTTCGTCTCATATAACACTCATGAATATTTGAAGAAACGAAAAAATATTTGTTTTGCCGACTTGATAGAATATGTTTCTATATCATTAATTTTTCTAAATAATAGTGTCACGAACACTGTCAACAAATGGCCAAAATGCCTTATTATAAGAAGGTGGCATACACATTCTTCTTCGTCTTCTTCACTCCCTGACATATTTTGGTCTTGTTCACAGATTTCTTTAATGCTTTGCTCCGAACAGGACAGAAAATTGTCATCTACATTAATTAACATAGTCCTCAAATTGTCCAGTGAAGCCTTCAGAAGTCTCAAACCTCAGTTCAGTATTCAAAAATGTATTAAACGGGAAAATTTTAACAACAAGCAAAGCAACTCCTAAACCTTTTCCCGCCTATGGCAGGGTCGGTTAAAACGGGAAAATTTTAACATTGAATGATATTTTTGGTTTAGTAAAATTCACTTTCTTACGCGGAAAATCTTATATCAGAGAAACTTGAAATCTGGAAAACGATGACATAGACTTAATGCATTTTATTTCGGGACCAAAAAAAAATTGGATTTCAAATGCGGGAAATCCTCTTACATGGGAAACCTCTTATCCGGTTTCCACTGTACTTCTCAAAAGAGCCCATAATTAGCCTTAGGTTGTTTTGAGGTAAACGAAGATCTCGTTTAAAACATTTCTTACGAACATAATCTTTATAAATGCCTCTCTATCAGTTGGTCCTTCTGCGAATTTTATTATACATTCGTATTACAAAAAGTTTGTGCATCCGAACTTTCAGACGCCGGAAAAAAAGTACAGACAATTTGAATAATCTTGAGTTGCACCCTTTCTAGGAATTAATGATTGCGCATTAGGTGGTCTCATAATGTAGAACCAGGACAAGATCAGTCCCTTATTTTCGTCTTTAGTACACACAACCTAGTACTTCAAAGATCTTAAACCATGAAAAGTACAGATTCCAATTTATAATTAGGGGTTTGAATTACATTGGCTCGCTTCACGTTGAAGACAGGATCCTCGTATTCGCCAATAAGTAACAAATACTAACATACTGGGAAGGAGTCGTATGCAATCTTCATACTGTATGTCGAATTTAACTCTTCAGAGAACTATTACAAGGTGTGTGAAATTGCTTTTTATGCTTTGTTTTCTTACCGCAATGGAAAATATTACATGACTTTTCTCCATGTTAGGGTAAGTCCAAAACTGAGATTTTTGCTAAAAGTTTGGAGAGAAAGAAACATAATAATGACGATTAATTCTCTCTCATCACTTCATGGCGATGGTGCATTACAAAAAACGTTAAGAACGCGTAACCAAAATGTGACATCAGACAAGGTAAAAACGAGGTTGTTTTATCCAAGTGAAACTACAACAAAAATTCCTGCAACCTTCAGTCATCAATGACCTTGTTTTTTTTCCGAAGAAATTCACTTTGGAGATTCTCAAAGAAAACTATCAAAATACTATCAAAATAAAATGAACACGACAAGAATACAAATCAAGTCAATCTTTTTTTTTTCAGTTAACTACCACTACTGTGTTTCTAACAGTATTTCTCTATTCAACTGCTATAATGACGAATCTAAGCAAACCAACACACTCGTAGGAAGCAATAGGTCAAGTAGATCGGTATTTCTATTATTAGAAACTACCATCCATTTTAGTTCAAAAATGTTGAGTGAAGCTTTTGACCAATAAAAGGAGAATTCCATCGAAGAAAATATTAAATTGACAACGTTACCTAACGTTTTGAAAATATTTTTCAGCATACTGTCATTTACGTTGCTGAATATGGTGTTAAGATTACTTCGTTTTACTTTACCTCAAATCTGTTCGTCTGATCTTAAAATTACTTACCGATATTGACTGCTGAAAGAACCAATTCTTAAACCTTGAAACTCTTGTCTCAAACAGGGATCGAATCTCGTCGTGTAATACGGTATACTGTATCACTTCAGCCATAGTATATGCAGTATATCTCAATGCGAGGAGTAGCCTAGCGTACTAGTCTCACACAGCATCGTTCTTTTGTCTCAAAATTACTTTCTTCTATCGGAATCCCCAAGTAAGATGGTTAGAATGCCATTTAAGAAACACTTCATCGAATTCTTCCTAACTATTTCAAGAAAAGTCTAATACAGTAGAACTCCAATTTTCCGAACTCCGACTATCCGAATCGCTGATTATCCGAATTGCTTTCAGAATTTCAGAAAAACAAATTAAGAGGGAACGTACTGCGATTTGCAAAATAACGCGCGATTTGGTTGCTCGAAAACGGATACTGACAATCAAACAGCTTACTTTGACCAAGATGTTCAGCAAGCAATGACTTTCATTTACAGTATGGCACACGTACATACTGTACTAATGTACAGCCCTTTTAAGTATGCTTAAAATGTAAACGTGTTGTCTTTTCATTTAATTAATTAAAAGCTCTTTTCATTTAAAAATAGTTTTTTTCTCCCATTTTCAACATACAGACAGTGATAAATTAAATTAGACCCTATTTCGGAAAAAATCCAATTATCCGAATGGGGTCCGGTCCCAATTGATTCGAGTTCTACTGTATTTGGACATCCTATGTATACATGGCCACGAAAACGTAACGTCTCGGACGATTCTCAAGCATTTTACCTTTTTGTTAACTTATTTACCATTGACTTGTTAAACACATTTACATTTATTCCAGCAGTAAACAAATATATGAAATGCAGTTAGAAAAATTAATCACAGATGACACACATTTCACGAAATCAAAATGATGGCAGTACTCGAGAGCAATATTTTTTGCACACTACACCACTAATTCCCCAAGTACTTTAAATTCCAAAAAAACTGAACACTACATTAAAGTAGGTAATGATGATGACTACAACAATGGTAATCGTACTTCCTTCATTACGACCACAAGACCCACTGCGGTGGCGTAGTGGTTAGCACGTTCGGCAACTGCGTCAGTACTAGGTTCGATACTGGACCGAGGTGAGTCGGCTTCTTTCGGGCGAGAGAGCGGCCACGAGTGTGCCTTCTTTCGGATGAGAAGTAAAACCGAGGTCCCGTGTGGGTGTATGATGGCACTCGCACGTAAAAGAACCCTCTGCTATGCAACGGGTAGATGAGGCAAAACTTTCCAGGTGTAGGAGTTCGCTCCTTGTTGTCGGTAGCATTCCCCAACGAACACTAGACCGACGATAAATAAGCGTAGGGGTGCAGCTTTGGCCGGCAACCGGCTGCAGAAAAAAACTACGACCTATATATCGCCCTACGTCCATTCAGAGGGACAAGATGGGTACCCGACCCTGCCATTGCTTCAATACGACCACAAATATAATTCTCCCTTCAATGAAGCCCACACCAGCATAAAGTTAGATCTCTTCAAGATCCCAGGTGCAAGTTTTCAGGTGGTACTTATGCAGACTAACAATATTTGGCTCATTACAACAATTTTATAACCTACCACAATTCCCTGAGAGAAATACATGAGATGACTCTGCGAAGGTGTGATTATGAGATGTAATGTTAAAAGCATGCAAGAAATGTTTGCAAGTCAAGAACTTGTTATCACCCGCTTTCTTCCACAGAAAGTGAAACAACGACAAAGTGAAATGCATCTAATCAAAGCAGCAAATATTTGTAAGTCAAATTTACAAGTACTGCCATCTTGAGACTTAAAGTACATGTTTACTTGATGTTAGTACTAAAACGAAACACTGACAAACTAGAAAGTTCAAACAAGCATTTTACTAGTCGCGAATTATATATTTAACAGAAAGGTAGTAAGTGAATGACCTAAAATAACAGGCACTTGTCTTGCAGTGCACGAAATTTATTTTGAAATTAGTATTTACTATAAGGCAAGAAAAAGTCGCAACCGATTGTTGTTTCTCATCAGGAGAGAAAGGAGCTACAGAAAAAATGTTCTCTGCAACCGATGTGTAAAATTATAGACATTTTGAAAGATATGACCGAACTCCGGAACGGAAGAATTCCGCAAATGTACGAGATATTAGAGGAATCAAAATAATCATGCTCTCGGTTAATATGCAGTTAAGAAACCGATTAATTCAGACAATGGTCTTGTCCTAATACAACCATCCGCCAACTTAAATCAAATAGGTCATGCACACGTTCAACGTATTAAATGAATGTTCACTGGCCTTCAATGTTTTCATAATCACTACGATAGTTTTTCTATAGAGCGCAAACAAACTACGAAATGTAAAGAACGTATATGTGAGGTTCATTGAGAAAAGCTATTTATGAAATTAAAAGTACAGTAAAACCTAACGACTTACGAGTGCCCTAACTTAGGAGTTTTTCACGATACGAGCTGTCACTTGGTCAAATTTTTGATTTGAGTTGTGAGTCAAAATTCGAATTACGAGTGAGCTTCACATGGCACCACTTATTAGCAATCTCCAAGAAAATTGACAATGCAGGAGTTAATGGGGCTACAGTCACAGCAGCATACAGAAATTTTGCAGGACTTTAGTAGTACCATGGAGCAGTGGTTCTCAATCTTTTTGAAGTCGGAAAACCCTAAACTGACATTTTACTAGCACGGAACACCTACAATTCAACATTAATTTTAAAGCAGGTTGTACACCTTCTACACTTGGTATTTACTACATCATCATCATACCCTTATCCCGCCTGTGGCAGGGTCGGGTCTGCGGGTTCTAGCCCTCCACTCTCGTCCATCTCTCCCCCAGTTCCCCGTCCACCCCACACTCACATCCTTACGGACAACCTGTTCCCACATCTACTTTGGTCTCTCCCTGCCCCTGTTGCTACCGACCACCTGCATTCCTGGAATTAACCTAACGAGCTCCTCTTCCCATCATCGCAAGACGTGTCCATACCACCTCAGCCTATTATCCCTCATTTTTTCGGCGATGTCCACCACCCCAAGTTACCTCTAATATGCTCATTCCTAATTCTGTCAGCTCCCGACACGCCACAGCATTCGCATCTCGGCTACTCGCATTCTAATTAAGTAGCTCGTCCTCATTGCCCAGCACTCTGATCCATATAGCATAGCTGGTCTAACCACTGTCCTGTAGAACTTCCCTTTCAACTAGATTGGGATCCTATCACACAGGACTCCGCTTGCCTGTCTCCTCTTCAGTGACCCCCTCCCCCCATTGAAACTGCGGGTCACATCAGAGTATCTCTCCATTGCTTTATTTGCGCATTAAATTTTTTGCGGAACACTTGAAGTGGTTTCACGGAACACGCTTTGAGAACCACTGCCATGGAGGACGTTATCTCTACAAGTGATACAAAGGATATGTTTGGAATCTGGGAGAGACTTCAGTTTATTGCAAGGAAACACCCAGAAAAAGTTGCAACTGGTCGTGTGTCGGAGCCATTTAATGGCTCTTGACTAACTCAAATTCAAAAGATTCCGAAAGGGAGGATTTATAAAGCATGGCCAAAAAAAATGCAAATCAGTGATATATCTTTTATAATGTTGTTAAACAATGCAAACTTGTTATTTATGAGTACACGTTTTATCTAAAAACCAATATCAAAAAATAGGATGGTTTTTTTTTGGATGAAGGGCTGGAACGGATTAAAGGCATTTCAATTGATTTCTAAGGACAAAAATGATTTGACGATATATGACAAGCGATTTGAGAAACGAACTCCGTCACATAAATTAAACTCTTAAGTCGAGGTATCACTGTATTTTAAAGCACAACGACGTGTCGGTCAGTCTAAAAGCATAGACGCCCCCTGAAAACTTTCTGACTGCGAAGGCAAAGCTTGCAGACAATGCTCTGGGGGGACGGCAGTGATCCAAAAATCGGTTCAACTTGTGTCCGAAGGCACCCCCTTTCTGCGGACACCTACAGTCTGTAAATGTACTGTAATAATGACTGTAGGCCCAATTGCTAGATTATGCTTCCGCATGATAGGCGTGATGTATATCAGATCTGTATTTAAAAACAATGTTATGGATTCTTAATAGTGCAATCTTCTCCAACGCTAGTTATTCTGCCGTTAATCATTAACTTGCTAACGATAATCAATACTAAGTGCCGCTAATCCAAATATAGCTCTCTTATAAAACAGTCGACATCTTTAAGAGAACCTAGTACACGTATCAGGCAGAAACAGCACGCAACGTCCTTGGGAAGGAATGCAAGGATGTCAAGTTTGAGAGCAAGTGCAATATGAAACTAATGAGAGGATGTGCGAGACCAGACTAGTCGTCAAACGAGATAAAAACGGATCTAGGTGGGCAAAATTCATGCAATATTTCTACAAAAAAACATGAAAGATTTGCAGACGATTAACTCAAGAAAAACGTTCATAGACAAGACAGTAGTAAAGCTGTATACGTTGACGATGATGCCAACGACCAAATGACGTAACAGTCTTCCTAAACCGACCCTGCCGTTGATACACGATAGACGGTACAATTCAAGGCCAGTAAAATGGCTGAATTCCTAATTGTCTGGATGCTATCTGCAGTAGATAAAGCAACTCCTAACCTCCTTCCCACCTACGGTAGGGTCGGATACCCATCTGGCCCCTCTGAATGGACACAAGGGCGATATATTGGACATGGTTTTCCACAGTCGATTTTCATAGCCGATTGCCGACCGAAGCTGCAACCCTTACGCCGATCTACTGTTCGTTGGGGCACTCCATCGACGTCAGGAGGCCATCGTACACCACACGGTTCCTCGACTTTACTTCTCATCCGAAGGAAGGCGCACTCGGGGCCTCTCTCTAGCCCGAAAGAAGCCAACCCACCTCGGTTTAGCATCGTAGTTAATGAACGTGCTACCGACTGCGTCACCGAGGCGGATTACGTTATGCGCAGTAGATTAGTGGTTAAAATAAACTCCTAATTTTAAAATAAATTTAGAGATTTATTCGAAACTTGGTAGTTAATAAAGACTACTAAAAAGAGTTAGAAAGGTAACACAATCACGTCAGCAAGTCAAAACTCGTCCTGTGGGATAATGAATTCCAAATAGCGACTACAGTAGGATACGAAATCCTACATCTAAGTAACAGTTGGGGAAGGCGTTGCAGAAGGATTGAGAGGCCGACATTCATCATTCCTTCAAACATCTGATTTGATTTATTAATATCCTGGGTTGTGGGGAATCGCCTTGCTGCCATAACGGATAAAACCCAGTGTAGGCGGTACACGAGCTTAACAATAATAAGGGGAGGAGAAAAAGGTGTAAGATCAGGTATAGACTAATCAAGTACAAATTATATCACGACGATAATAACTTATTAATGCAAAAGTCAAACAAGAATTAAGAGTTTCAGAGATGGAGACCACAGTTGTTTCTGTTAACAAGTTCTACAGTATACCAGTGGAGTGATATATAGTCAGCAGGTGCAATCTACCATCACAGAGAGCCTGTGACACAAACCTTACTAAGGTCATATTTTTGTTGTTGTAGATTTTAGGGCCCTTCAACTTCAGTCCCGTCCACTGCATAGTTCTAATGCAGAGCCTAATGTATTAGCAGAACCCAGTGTTCCCAAGCGGTCACCCAAGCTAGGACTACCTGGGGTTGCGTTGCTTAACTTCAGTGATCAGACAAAAACTGGTGTGTCCAACGCAATTACAGTAGAACAACGGAGTACTACTACATTACTAGCTACAGTATGTGTCTTAAAAGATAAATGGATAAAGGTTCCATTACAACCTCTGTGCAAGTTAAAAAAACTGATTATGATCATGGAGGACTGCTGCTTTGTAAGAGTTAAAACTAACAATGAACAAGCTAAACCTTCATTGGATACAAATGAAGCTCTGAAAGTTATCCTTGAAAGTTAATGATTATTTAAGTATTTTTGGCTTTCTATATAACACCTCTGTAACTATAATATCTGCAAGACAACACTAAATAAACACCAAGTAAGATAGGTATTGAATCGATAAGACAGTTGTCATACATACAGTATCTATAAAACATTATCATATTTTCTAGCATAAATAATACCATCAAAGGTTACGAAGAAGTTCCTTTAACTAGTCGCTTATGTGCACTTCAGAACACAGTCAGGGAAATTAAATAAAAGACCCAAAGAGCCAGTGAATGTCACACTTTTTTTAAAAAAAAAAACATTGTTATTATGAGAGCTATTTTTTCGAGATCCGTTCGGTTGCAAAATGGAAACCACAGTGAAAATCCAAAGTGTTTTATTTGGAACACTAAGTACACATTCCAGCTATTTCTCTACATAGTCACCTCGCCGACTGAGACATTTGTCCTAGCGTGGTCGCAACTTTCCTATACCCTTGTCACTGAAGGTAGTCGCCAGTCTTTTCAATCAACTCTGTACACTGATCTGCAGCTCGTCTGAGTCAAACTTTTCTCCCCCTAGCCAGCGTTTCATGTTAGCAAACTTCTGTCCTCCTAGCTAGTGTTTCAGCACCC
The DNA here is from genome assembly GCA_013389805.1 of Trigoniulus corallinus. Lineage (NCBI taxonomy): Eukaryota > Metazoa > Arthropoda > Diplopoda > Spirobolida > Trigoniulidae > Trigoniulus > Trigoniulus corallinus. Next base: position 31,548,719 of record JAAFCE010001036.1, on the reverse strand, counting down.
ATCATACAGCCGGGACTTTGCTCCCTCCGACTTCCATCTCTTTGCTAACATGAAACGCTAGCTAGGAGGACAGAAGTTTGACTAAAACGAGTTGCACACCAGTGTACAGAGTTGGCTGAAAGGACTGGCTGTTACCTTCAATGACGGGGGCATAGGAAAGTTGCTACCACACTAGGACAAATGTCTCCGTCGGAGAGGTGACTATCTAGAGAAATAGCTGGAATGTGTACCTACATGTTCCAAATAAAACACTTTCGATTTTCACTGGGGTTTTTATTTTGCAGCCGATCGGACCTTGAAAAAATAGCCCTCGTACATTTAAAGATAAAACAAACGAATAACATTACTCATACATCCAACTATTTGTGCCTAAAGTTTCAAATGTTACTTAAATTATGTAACTTTTAATGACAGAGCAAAGTTCCAGTGAACATCATGAATTGACACTGTTAATAGATCAATTAATATTTGTTTTAAAAATGCTATCAACATAAAATGATTACCATTTACTAAGTAATAGGGCTTCATTAGCTCCATATTCTGGTAGTTGGTCGTAGTCTGGATACCCCTGGTATAGGAAGACTTTCCTTTACCTAAACAGTAACTAATGCAAATCCCCTAGGCGTTGTTTTTGCTCATTCAACAATTCTCACATTATTTGGTCCTAACATCTTATTTGTTACAACATTCAAAAAACCAAAAAAAATTCATATTTTCATTGATTAGATATGAAGCCGAGTACATTATTACCACGCAAAATATTACTGCACTGAAATGAATTATTACTGTTAATCTTTGAGACAACAATGCTTTGAAGTCAAACAGCATTGAAAGTAACGAAAATGAAGTGTGATCGGCAATACACGATTACGCCAGCGGGTTGATGTGTCAGTGAAATCTATTAGGCAATCTAATGAAATCCCTAGCGACCTCGTAAGAAGCTGGAAAACATCAGAAAATGTCATAAAGGCTCTTCCTAATTAATTTTTGTTTGCTAAAGGACTAGTCTACGGACTGCTGATGCTGTCTCGGACAGCGCGTCCAGAAAGATTGGAAAATGAGGGGAAGCCGTGTGTGGCCAAGCTAGAGTAGGAGGTACTTCCCACGGCAGGGAGACTTGGTGGTGAAATGAAGAAATGGAGGCAGCTATCAAACAAAAGAAGGTTGCATTCCACAAGTGGCAGGAGATTGAGGACAACGGGCCAAAATTAACTAAACGGCAAAAGTGTGAGGCCCTCTATGAGCAGTTAGGGACAAAAGAAGGGGAGAGAAAAGTTTTAAACTAACCGATCAGTGATAAATTAGTTTAACAGCATTTAGAACACGGGAGCCTCAGAGCTACACAAGTTACGTTTAGGGCCCACCACTGTCATTAACTACTGAAGCCTGACCAGACACATTTTGTGTGCTCGTTAGACTTCGTACCATCTCTTCTTCGGCTACCAATAAAAATATCTAACTTGTTTACTGTTCATTTGATTATTTAACGTCAACCTCTCAAGTTCGAAGTTGATCCCTAGGTACCGATCTCGAGAGTGGTGACCGACACAATTGCAAGAATATTTCGGTGTAAAAAGGGGTTACATGAATTGCCAGCAGAGAAGAATCATCGGCAGAAACTATGAATTCTACGATTCTCAAGAATTAAGCACGATATCAATTTAGATACATGTGTGGCTGAAAAAAAACACCATTTAATGACGATGGAGACTACAATGTCTGATAGTTAAAACTCACTTAGATGTTTGTTTGTTTGTTGTTGTTGTTTAAGGTCCCGTCAACTACAAGGTCATTAGAGACCCGTCCATTGCGTAGTTCTAATGCATAGACTGCACAGACACTACACTAATGCGACGATTATTGGGTATTAGCAGTACCCAGCTTTCCCGAGCGACCACCCATGTCAGTACTAACTGGGCTTGCGTTGCTTAACTTCAGTGATCAGACGAGAACTGGTGTGTCCAACGCAACTCGCCGCTCCCCACTCACTTAGATAGTGTCGAACTTATCTTTCGTTAGTCCTTAATCATATCACGGATGTTTCTTATACTAGATTATAATAGTTGGTTCATTCTGTATGTATCTATTGTAGCATCTGATGAACCTGTAGAATCATCTATGATTATAAAATCAGTCGAGATACGAAACAGCTATCAATCAACAACGAAAATATCCTTATTAGATTTGAATATCAGCTCATTCACTTCAATTGCATTGTATATCCTTGCAGATATTTATAAATTGTAAATACGACCTCGAGCGTGTAAGGTGATGTGCAACTGATGGAAGACATAATGACTCAACGTGAAAATCAAACACTACCTACCTACAATGCATGTTTTTTTTTTGTTTTATTTTTTTTGAGTTATACATTATCAAAATGAAATCTCTAAGAACTGTCAAACTGTTCAAAATTTAATGTTAATATACGGTAATTACCATTTTACAGCATTATGAAAAACAATATCAAAATGAAAGTGATAGCATAATTTCTACTACAAAAAAAAAAAGACAATCATTTCAGGAATTCATAGGATGTTTATATTTGGTTGGTTATTGCATGACGTCTCGTACACCTACAAGAAGTTATGCACTCGGCGCATTTTTCTTTGTTGGAAATTGAATGCTTGTTTTTATTTTAGTCTGAAGTTTGGCCTAAAGGTTTTCTATCTGATTAATCCATTTCGAATAACGTTTAATCAACAATTAAGTTATTCACTAAACCTACTCCAAGTTTATAAACAAGTTTCCCTAACTGCAATGAAGAAACTAAACAGTCATTTTCATTTTTAAATTAATTTTATATTGGTTTTTTTTGCTATCTTTCAAATTTAGTTACATTTCATACTGATGGTTTGACTATTTTTAGAAATTTCATTTCGATAATGCACAATTCTAAAAACCTATGCATTGGTGTATGTAGCAGAAGGTGTATGTAGCAGAACTCTATTCAATATTAGATTGCAACTTTGCTTCAGGACGCAAATTGAAACTCGCCAACGCTATCAACTACTTCGAAACAATAGGCCTCTTCTAAAAATATCTATGCGATCCATTTGCAAGTTTGGATGCAAGTGGCAGTAGTATACGATGCAGTTATTATGGAATTCCAGTGCATTTAAACAATACCATTTGTCTCATCTCCAAAGAACATGACAACTGATGTACAGTTGATTCAGGACTATCCAGCCTAATGTGGCGAAAGGGCAGGCAAGTAGGTCGCAGTTCTATAATTAATACTCAATTCCTGCCCCACCCATGCTGCTCAAAACACCGATTTTATACCAAAATCCAGAACAGGTCATTACTTTGTTCCCTGTGTACTGCACTGTACGTTTTAAGGAAGTCTAACAATAGAAATATTGTACACAGTGCAGGAAACATAAAATCATGTACACCATACAGTATGAATACACACATTTAAAATGAACAAAACGTTAATGCAAAACGTAGACTTAAAACTTATATAACTGTTCATTAATAAATTATTATTTATCCCGCCTCGGTGGCACAGTGAGTAGCGTGCTCAGTAACTGCGTTTGGCTTCTCTCGGGCGGCGAGAGAGAGAGAGGCCCCTATTGCGCCTGCCTTCAGATAAGATGTAAGACCGAGGTTCCGTGTGGTGCACGATGGCATTTACACGTAAACGAAACCTCTTCACTATGTAACGGGAAGATGGGGCAAAAATTTCCAGGTGTAGGAGCTCGCCCCACAGCTTCGGTGGAATGCCCCAACGAACCGTAGACCGATGAGAAATAAGTACGGGGATGCGATTTTGTGAAGCACTCGGGGTACGGTACGAAGAAAGCAAACATGGGTGCAGCTTGCCCATATGGACATAACCGAATGCGGAACAGATAGCGATTTAGTGGAGGGCAGGCAGGAGTAGAGGGCCAGAACCCGCAGACTCCACCCTGCCTCAGGCGGGCTAAGGGTATGATGATGATGATTGATAAATGATTCCACAAATGGGAAAAGGTAGGCCTAAGACGAAAGAATCAAAACAAATAGGCCGAAATAACCTAGAGCGGAATAGTACGGAACCGGGTTGTCAAGAGTCTACACTATACTATATTTGTACACTGTACAAGAATCTACACTGTACTATATTCCTTTTGCTAACAAGTGTATTGGTGTAATAAATAATAATATTTAAATGCAATATCACTAATAAGAAACAGTCACCTATAACGAACCTAAGTAGAAAGGTAAAGTATTAGAGGTATCATGCTGAACCATAACAGCAAAGGTCTAAAGATTTTTTAAAGAAATAATGTAATCAGCTGAGTATGTCTGACACTATGAAGCCGCTCCTGTCCCATGTGATATAGCTACCATGAAGGTTGCCTCACAACAACGAGCTGCTTTTAAGAAACCAGCTCAACGACATAGTACTGTATTATAAATTAGAATAAAGTACTTACCGCGATGAAATTCTTCGTCATGATCATGAAAACTGACAGGCACATCCGGTCCTTTTGCTCCTGCTACATCGTCGTGAGAGTGAGGATCATGGTTATGGGCATCCAAATGTTGCAAATCAGGAGCATTCGTTAATCCAGAGTTCCAAGAGTCATCGTGGCTCAATCGAAAATTCATGGCGTGGCCGTCTGAACTCATCATATTCAGCAACACGTACGCAAAACTAAAACCAAATGTGATGCCCACGGCAAGTGTTAAGATGAATGTCCTACCAAGACGACCTGGGCCCGTATGATTACTATAGGTCTTCCATGCCATGTTGTACTTCCACTATTCCGTCAACCTACAATTAAAAATTAACACATATACACACACACTCTTATGTGTTTATATTAGTTATTATTGATGAGACCTGTCAATTCGTAAAATAGCCTTGAAAGAAATTAGCGGCACGGCAACTTTTATTTCCGCCCCATTCCACAAATGGTTTGACGTAATAAATTCACTGTTATAACACTGACACTTAGCACATTGAAAAACTCGCATATCTCTGCTCTACGTAGGTTGATTGGAGGAAGAGAAGAAAGGGGGTGGGTGATGACAATTGAAATGATAAATTTGTAAAGTTCCAATCGCAGTGTAAAAAGTTCAAGCTAGTAGATGCATCCAAGTATACTTAAAAATGACTGGGTGGGCTAGACCAGTACACTTTTCAGTGCACTCAAACATTGTAGAAGAGATCAATCAAAATCATACAGTTTTATATTTAAATACACTCTTGGTCCCCAGTAGACATTTGTTAGCAAATGTAAAGTTCGCAATAACAACGACCTGCCACCTTTACAAATATCCTAACAATGCGTTTAAATCTGTAAAAACGATTAAGCGATATATCTAGCTATTGCCGACATCTGGGCCCAACATAAACATTTAAACAACGGCACTATTAAAGTACGAAAATGAATGCTTAAATGCTAAAACTCCCTTATTGCTTTATAAACAGATTTAAAAGTAGTACAATATGGAAATCGTAGAAAACTGATTGTTCTTTCTGGTAACAAGATACTTATATCAAATATAGGACTTTACATATAACAAAGAATTACCAGTAACAGGATATTTCATAGCATTCGTTAAATTCCAGGGCTAACATGCTAAGATACTATTTTATCAGACCTACAGTACATCGCGCTTAGGGAAGAGTAGGTCATCCATTATCTCAGGGCACTGACAGAGTCGAGAGGCGAAAGTACAGGTGAAAGTAAGAAAGGCAATGAATTTAACGTAAAGTGAATAAAGTTGGAGGCGATAGCAAGAGAACTGTTGGACGGACGGTGACTTTTCATGGCTAGTCATCAGCCGAATGCCACAACGTTGCTGGGGTGCCTCAATGCAGCGCATAATTCAACTGATGCATGATTCAACTGTGCAACTGATGGGGCATTTTTGTATTGCTATCCACATTTCTATAGGCCTACTGCCAGTCCAACAGTTGCAGTCCAATCTGCAGTTGGCTAAACCACTGAAGAGGACCTATTGTAACTGCTAGCTAGATTTATAGTAAGGGCGCACCTTTTTCGAAGTGCTCCCGGAAGCGGCAAATTGCGTTAGACACACCAGTTCAATATTTATCCTCGTTTTTCAGTTGTAAATTCATAATAGTGTTGTTTTAATAGCACATGTGAGACAGATTGTAAATAATACACGTCAACTAGAAATAAAAATTCAATTTTTCCATGCCAAGCCCCGGTTCCTCATCAGAAGTGAACACGTAGTCTAGACAAATCTACTGAGCAGCTGTACTGCGTTGAATACATCAGTTCTCGTCTGATCACTGAAGTTAAGCAACGCAACTCCAGTTAATACTGACATGGGTGGTCGCTTGGGAAAATTTGAGTACTGCTAATACCCAAAAATTGTCGCATTAGTGTAGTGTCTGTGCAGTCTCTGCATAAGAACCACACTGTGGACGGGGCTGTAATGACCTTGTAGTTGAAGGGCCCCAAAACAACAACAACTCGAAGTGCTTTCCACCCTCCCTGAGGATCCGCCACTTCCACGGTGTTAGTCGCCGCTTACGAAGCGATTCAGGGATCGGAGTTACAAATAAAAAGAGTTTTTTTGCCATGAAACCTTACAGTAATATCCCACTCATTCGCAACTTTAATAAACCATCTCTAGGGAAGTGGTAAAGGAAAACTCCTGTAATGAAACATCGTCAGGCTTCGCTAGTTCCAGCTCTGTTGTCTCCTGTCATCATTCTATACTACCAGTCTTCCCTCTGTTTCGGGTCTTCTACATTATATCGGTAGCCACATTTAAGAATATATGCTATTATGTTGCTGTTCATGATAACCAATTATAATTAATGTCCTGGAAAACACAGAACTTAAAAAAGTTCTCGATTTTGGCAACCCACTAACGTAATATCTTAATTACAAGTGTTAAATCAAATTCTACGGACTTTATTTGAGCAAGATCACCACCGCTGCATCACCTGGAAGAATTTTTCTAAGTAAACCATACTTTATATTTTAGCTGAAGGTGCCACGGTAGCCACTCTTTAAATCTTGTAGTTTTTCAATCAGATGAAAAACAACGTGTTTTTAGATTAGACAACCTTGGACACGACAACTCGTTAAGCTTTTCTTTTTCAATTGTTAGAATTTTGCACGTGGATGGTTTAAAATTTTTATGATATTCTGTCTATGAAGAGCAATAATCCAAAAATTATATTTGTATTTTGAATATAGTAACAATGAAATCTAAAAACGTATCAGAAGTTCACGTAGCTAGAATAAACTCTGCGACAAGCTATTCGAACTTATGCCCGCAATTCAAAGTGTGACCATTTTTCATTCTCTCAGTAGAAATTACACGAAAATAACTGGAAAGAGTCAATTATTAGCAATGAAAAATATAATGTTTACCTAGACACAACTGTTTTTGACACGAAAACACGTCCCGAAGACAAATACATACACAGGTATAAAATAAAATGGTCATATGAAGTACAACTTGACATATGAATTCTCAGACTTGGGTCAAAGCAGCAATGCCAGACTCACCTGTATCCTTAAACGTTGCCGCGTGTTTCGATGTTTAAGACACCTTTTCCGCCCTTCTGTCATCTGTTATCTATGAAATAACCACGAGAAGTTCTCCTGAATATTATTTTATACGTATAGTTAACTGCAATTCACTCTCGCCTTTCTAGACACCCACCGACCACCATTCCAACAAATAGAACAACACTCTCACCGTCATCGCCCTCCACTATACTGGTTCACCACCAAAGTTCTCGAAAATAAACGAGATATGTTATTGCTACAGGCGCACCTCCTAGCGACGGCAATGTCAAACTCTCTTCGACTCTTTTAACATTACCAGGGTGTTTCAAATCATCATTATACCCTTATCCCTCCTGTGGCAGGGTCGGATCTGCGGGTTCTAGTCCTCCACTCCCGCCTATCTCCCACCAGGCCCCCGTCCACCCCACACACTATCATATCCTTACGGATGGTGTTTCAATACTATTAAAGATAAAACATGAATTGAAAAAAAAGTTTTATGCAAATCAATATCAAAGTGAAAATAATAGTTTAGCTTTTCCTGTAATTGGACGAATTTGTTTATAAACTTTAGAGCATGTTGTTAATAAGTTGGTTAGTTGGAAGTTGTTTTCTTATTTCATAGTGTTTTTGATTACTTTACAGTAGCACAATTCTCAAGTACCATTCTTTGATATTGTAAAAGACAGATACAGTATCTATTTTGAATAAGTTGTCACAATCATCATCATCATACCCTAAACCCCCCCCCCCTGTGGCAGTGTCGGGTCTGCGGGTTCTAGCCCTCCACTCCCGTCTATCTCCCACCAGGTCCCTGTTCCGACGTCTGCTTCGGTCTCCCCCTACCCAGGGTACTACCGACCACCTGCATTCCTGGAATACACCTAATGAGCTCCTCTTCCCCTCTTCTCATGGCACAGGAAAGCAAAATAATGTTTAAAAGTTAAGCTTTATACACTAACTTTTAAATCGTGACGCATTGAGTGAGGTACAGTATATGTGTATTGTATATTCATAATTTCATCAATGGAATGCAGATTTTCCGTTCCAGGCAATTACTCTGCCACTTCCATATTCGACAATAGGCTGAATATTTCGCTATTTTGAGTTCCTCTCTGAATGTTCCCCAACATATGATGACGTCCAACTCATTTGTATATGAATTTTACTTCTCCCATGCTTTTCCCAGCTTAAACATTATTATTGCTTTTTCTTTGAAAAATTAGCATAGTTTCAATATTACATTTTTATGCAAATGTTTTCAATCTGCGGCCTTTTGGCTACTGAATGTTGCCTTCATGAATGAAAAGGTTCCCCATGAGCTAGGGTTTTCCTCTATTAACCTAACGGTATTTCAACTCTGTATCAGTAAGGTATTCAGCCCGAGGAATAATTTAATAGTGTACTCATAGCAAAAAAAAAAAAACACCTCCTAACCCTTTCCACGCCTATGGTCGGGTACCCATCTTGTCCCTCTGAATGGGCACCAGGGCGTTATATTCGATAGTGTTTTCCACAGTTGGTTGCCGATCAAAGCTGCAACCCCTATGCCCATTTATCGTCGGTCTACTATTCGTTGGGACATCCCACCGACGCCAGGGGGCGAGCTCCTACATCTGGAAATTTGCCTCATCTACCCGTTACATAGTAGAGAGGGTTCTTATAAGTGCAAATACCATCGTACACTACACGGGACCTCGGTTTTACTTATACGAAAGAAGGAGCACTCGAGGCATCTCTCTCATCCGAAAGAAGCCAGTCCATCTCGATCCAGTATCGAACCTAGAGCTACTGACGTAGTTACCGAGTGTGCTACCCACTGCACAACGGAGGCGGGTTGACAGTGTACTCATAGTACTTTGTCAAATTCTACCCTCCCTCCACCATTTATACTGTAATCGGCAGTAATCGAAATTACAGAGGTACAATAATCTAAAGTACAATACCACCTCTCTCATCTTTTCGGCAATGTCCCCTACCCTAATATACTCTTTCCTAACTCTGTCTGCTCTTGACACGCCACCCACGTACCGCAGCATTCGCATTTCGGCTACCTTTATCTACTGTATCGGAAGACAACTCTTTGATGGAGCCATCAACGGTTAGTTGTCGTCACTTCATAGTGTATTAACAGCTTTACTGAAGGAACAACTATTCTTAGCACATACTGTATCTACCGTAAAATTTCACGTAAAGTCCGCATCTCAAATATAGTCCGCCCACATGTATAGTCCGCACTTTAAAATTCCTACAGTAGCCAGTGGCGCAACTTGTGGGGGCAATGGGATCAAATGAATTTGAACATGAAATGTCAGCTTGTTCTGACGATGAAACTGAAATGTGAAAGATTTTATATTGCATTTCCATATAAATAAGAACGTACTGTGTAAAGTCGTGTTGTTAAGTGTAATAAAATGTTCAGAAAATGAGGAGGTTTTCATTGAGAACCCTTGGTTTCATTTAGAGTCCGCACTCATATATTGTCCGCCCTCGCATATAGTCCGCACAAAATGACCCTATGTTTCGTGTATAATCCGCGGGCACTACGTGAGATTTTACGGTATTTACTCTAGTAATGGATGAACTGCTGACGGGAATAGGGAAATGGGCCCCCCAGTTCCTAGTACTCGCTGATGATGTGGGAATGCTTGAGGAGTCCAAAAAGGATGCACAAAAGGACCTACAAGACATTAAGACAGCAATGGAACGAGGGGGGTCTTAAGGTGGACGTGAAGAAGACTGAGTACCTAGCTTTCAATTTTAGTGGCCAGGGGCAAGGGGGTAAGATTCGTTGTTGGGGAGAGAAGATTCCGGTGGTGCAAGAGTTTCATTATTTAGGATCAGTTTTCCAGAGCAGTGGGGAAATAGATTCTGACGAGACCCATAGGATTAATGCAGGATGGCTGAAGTGGAGACAGACAAGTGGGGTCCTTCCCAATAAAGTTGAAGGGCAAAGTTTACAGAATAGTCGTTAGGCCCGCTATGCTGTGTGGCTCAGTGTTGGGCAAATGCAAATGGCTGAGATGCGAATGCTGCGCTACATGTATGGGATGTCACAAGCCGACAGAATCCGAAACGATTGTGTTAGGGGCAGCTTGGACATCGCGGAAAAGATGAGAGAGAATCGGTTGAGGTGGTATGGGCATGTGAGGATGATGGGAGAGGAGGAACTTATTAGGTCCATTATGGGACTGCAGGTGATTGGGGGCACCAGGAGTAGAGGGAGACCAAAACGGACGTGGGAGCAGGTAGTGAAAAGGGACATGGAGACATGCGCGGCGGAGGGGTACTTGGTGGGGGATAGGCGGGAGTGAGCAATTAATCATTGTACTTAGTAATATAATAATAAAAAACAAATCAACATGATGACGAGCGTGCATTACCAACACCCACGCCACAAAATGCATAAATAATCTAATTGAAACACTTAAGTACGAATCTGCATCAGCAAAATCATGGCGCTTTAACTAATGCCTTAAAAATTCTACTCAAGTCCTTCATCATCCACAATTTTGTACCGTACTCTCACATGCTGCACTCTATACAGGTTGTGTTACCGGACGCAGTAATTGCACGTGGTTTAGAAGGTCGACAGAGGACAGTTCACAATTTACATGCTGGTTAATCCGGAAGTTGGTCCCTGTTCGAAAAGTGCGAATTGAATGTTGGTACTAGTCTGTAATAGTGTGATTTCAATTAAGTAGTACTTTAAATAACAGCGTAGTGAGTTAAGAGTACATCAGTATGGCAGGTCAGGTTAGTAGCATTAATTTTGTTGAGCATTTATAATTGCTAAAAGTGTATAGGGGCGTTTTTTTTTACGAAGCAGTCGAGATGGTTTGTGTCTTATCTCTTAATAACCATCCCCTCCTAGAAATAAGCATTGAGTTTCTTACTTGCATTGTAAAACTAGGGTTGTGTAACTGAATATTCAAAATCATTCTCTCAAATTTTAAAATTAGAAAAATAAAGTATCTGAAGTATTATGTACTGCAATTCTGCCATTTCTGACTTCAGTCATCCCACCTATAGTAGTAGCTCATGTCACAGCGTTAATTATTTTGGATGTTCTTTCGCCCCGATGTATTTATAATCTTGTACCATTCATTTATTTAGTTCGTCGTTGAAGTTCGAGAAGATGAAGAGCAAATTCGAAAATCTCAAGAGACTGTTGACCTACTGGTGGCAGCTGGATACTTTCGTGCAAGAATCAAAGGACTTACACCATTTGATAAGGCAGTCAAACATACAGTATAATACATTTACATGCTATTTTAAAAATCATATCGTTTTATTTGTCCCTTAGGTGGTTGGTGGAATGACCTGGTGCATAGAAACGTGCAATGTTGATGTTGATGTCTATTTACTCTTTCAAGACAATTTAACCATTGGCCAAAAGATGTATCTATATAAAATCTCTCTCTGATTTTAAGCAGCTAGCATGTGTGTATTTTTTAACGTCTGTGCAATCTTAATACAGAGCGTTAACCGAAAAGATAGTAGTTGTATTACCTAAACTGAAGTGCCCACATCGACTTGAACCTCATCAAATTCAAGGGCTGGATTTCATTCACATTTTTCCTGTTGTTCAGGTAATATATTCAGCTTTGCAACAATGATATATTTTGAATTTAATTGACGATTTTTATATTTCAGTGGCTGGTTAAGAGAGCAATTGAAGTTAGAGAGGAAACTGGCGATTACGTTAGAGCATATTCAATTTCTCAATTTAATAAAACTCATAAAACCCCAGAGGTACAAACGTCGTATTACTAATAAATGTGAAAATTACAAGATTACAGTTCTTAATATTCTTTAAATATTATTTTACTTAGGACATCCTTTGTATTACCCGAAATAAAACATCAGCTGCCTCATTGACAACGCTTTTGGTATAGATGGGTTTATTAGTTTTTTAAATAGTAAAATGGTTGTAGGCAATAATTAATTTATTGGTAAATTATTAGGAGACTTATACCCCAAAGCGGCGATTTCGACGCCATGAAGGTCATATTATTGAGGATGAGGAGGCTCGAGTGCAGTCTACTTTGCTGGAGTATGGAAAGTACGTCTTATGTTATAAACTTTTTATCTACACATCTTAGCCCACAGTGTTATGACAGAAAAACTTTATTTTTAGAAAGCAAGGTTTAATGCAGCTCTATTCTGGTAAGGTAAGGAAAGCATTACACGGGAAACCGCTTTATTCACACTTAATACAGCATTTAATCATATAATTTCTTTTCTAAATTGGAATGTTTTAGTTATCGTTCCGTGTTTATATTTTGATAATTTGTTTACTATCATAGAATTCGTCGGATCACCCTCAAAAACAACAAAGTTCGATCGATAAAGAGTCTGAAAATGAAATAATTGAAAAAGAGGTAGGTTAATGCATAGTCAATGAGTACAGTATTGACAATCATTTAACAGTTATGACTTAACTCGCGAAACATTCCCAATTTATGTTTGCTGCATGTTCTAAGAAATTGTGCAACCTTTCAAATTAATTGCAAGGTTTAAGCATTGCCATAGTATGAAAAGCGAGATAATAGTTTTAATCCCATTTGAAATGCATTTGTCTCCTTATATTTCTTTAACTACTGAATTTATTTCCTTGCATTTGATAAGCAACAATTGTCATCTGAAATGCGTGGCATGGCTGCCCTGGAAACGAGTGAGGTTAGTTGAATTCCACACAATCATTAAAATTACTAACGTTGTATTAGCATGTTGTCTCGCTAGTGTTTGCCATACATTTTGAAAATTTTTAAATGTACTTCAGCACTTCTATATTTTAGCACTACATTTTATTAAGTGCTGCATTATTTTCTCATTCTGTTATTGGCAGAAGTTGGCTGCAAACATTGTAGGTTCTATAGTTGGTTTTAAGTCAGAGGAAATAAGACAAATGGCAGAAGATGTCAGTCACGTAAGTTTTTCTTACGTATTCAAGTTAATGTGTTTTTATTATATATTAACTATTAATATCTCTACTTTGTGAACGTGAGTAGCACACATATGCTATAAATGTAGGGCCAATTGCAGAAATGCAACGTCATAAAAGGATTATAAGTGCTTTACAACGTCAAACTGACCATTTACAAAAAGCTCAAAGTGAGGTACAACTTTCATTTTCTAGTTATGAGTATTTATACCTATCTATGTGTATAATATTGACTGTCAAATTAATATTTAAATAGATAAAATCGCAATATGAAACTCTCCAGAACGATTACTCAGAGATTTCTACGAGCTTCCAGGAAGTAAGTACTGTATTAGATTGGAAGAAACCAGAATTATGAATTTCTTGTTAATCTATACAATGGGTTTAAGCTCAAGACTAAAAATGAGACTTTAGAGAATCAGGTGAAATCTCTTGGTGCATTTGAAAACGAAGATAGCAGAAGGTTTGAGACCCTTATTTGATATCATCGTTACATATTTATGGTCCCTTTTTTCATGAAACATAAACTATTTTTGTGTGTATGAATTAGCCAACTTAAAAAGCTACATGCTTTGGTCGCTATGAATGAAAATTTGAAGAAGCAGGAACAAGAATTCAGAGCCCAGTGTAAGGTACAGCATCTTTTAAATAATTCTGTAAAATAACGCTTACCAACTAGTAATTTATTTAAATTTTATTAGGAAGAATTGTCCAGGATACAGTCTAGTATTGATAAATTAAAATCAACACATGCCGTTGATGACCATGAAGATCACGTAATTAGAATTAATAATAATTTTACCATTATAATAAATTCTGATGTTATACAGATTCAGTACTGAATATTCTGTATTTTTGATAAACACCCGATGATTTTAGTTCACGTGTTTTGACATTTTTCTAATGATAAATACCTTGTGGTTTGGTGTAAATTTCACCAAAATTTTCACCAAATTTTCTTGTATGGGATGTTCAGTACGAATTGCTGGGGCGTCGTTGAATTTATACATTTATGAAATATGGTTGATCTTAACGTGCGTGCTGCTTTCAGGAAAGAAATGTATTAATAGAAAAACATTATCGTGCAGACAAGGAGAAATTACAAAAGCTACGCCTACTTTTGGTAACTGAGCTAAGCGAACCTTTTAGGGCACCAAAGTGCCGCAAAATATCTCACATTTAGAACTTTATATAACAGGCAAAAAAGAATCGAGAGATTGCAACACTGCAGCGGAAAATAGACGAAGTTCCTACTCGGGCAGAACTTAGCCAGTACCAGCAACGATTTTTTGAACTTTATAGTCAAGGTTGTAAGTCTATAAATGACTATAATCATAGGTTACATTTATTACATAAATGCTTTCACAATGGTTTTCAGTGGCTGCTAAGCACAAGGAAACTAAGCAATTTTATACATTGTATAATACACTGGACGACACAAAACTGTATCTGTCAAAAGAAGTCAATTTATTGAATTCAATTCTTGATGTTTTTTCTGAGTAAGACGTAATACTTTTTCCAGCATTTTTGAAAGAGGGCCTTAATTAGTGCTGCTTGTAATTTCAGTGCAATGGCTTCAGCTAGTAGTAAATTTGAGTTCTTAAAACAGTTTGAAGGCATTGTTGAAGGAATTCATCAAAATAAATTGAAGGTGCTGTACTTTCAGCTGCTGTAGTTGAAGCGATTTCATTTTGTACGATTCATACTTTTTGTAATTTATAGCTCGAGAAAAAGAAGCAAGAGGAAAAAATGAGGCGCGACCAGTTAAATGATACCTATTTAGATCTTATTGAAAAGCAAAGAATTTATTTTAAGACTGTAAAAGACTTCAAAGAGGTAAAAAGCGAACTTTTATATAAATTAGCCTTCACATTAACTCCATACTATTTTTTTGATTTTACAGGAGTGTCGGAAAAATGAAATGCTGCTAGGAAAATTGAAAGGACACCGGCAATAGCAATTTATATTGTACATTATCGACATTTCAGTTTGCCAAATATTTATTATTGCCATCTATTGAATGAAATTAATCTCTTACCTTTATGGTAATAAAATATAATGTTATTAAATCTTTTTTTTACTCAATACAATACGAGTAGTAATATAATAGTAGAGCCAAGAGTTTTTGATCAGTGCTGTTTTGAGGGACGGAAAACGGAGGTTTTTGAGCATCTGGGACATTTTTGAGTAAGCACCGTTGAAACCAAAATACTTATTTTATTTAAGAATAAAATTTGATATGTGGAACTTTTGTCTTGCATTGAAAGCTATATCGGTTTCTTTCCCCTTTTCATAACGTGCTCCCCACACGGCCCACTATTGAGGGTGTGATAAGAATGCACAGAGGGTTAGAGGTCAAGCGAATCACGGGCATTAGCACATTGATTTTAAATATTTAGAATAAAACGAATTAGAAAAGGAGCAGTATATTCTCAAGTCAGTGACCTTTTAAAACCAAATAGGTTTTAACGTTATATGTTTTAACATTAAATGGTAATGTGTAGCATGATTCAGGGCTACCATTTGTACGAGGTAGTTCGTTGGGTAATTTAGAAAATAGAGTAAAGCAGTTGAATTCTTAATAGTTGTATTTTATGAATGTTTATCTGTCACTGCTTTGCGCAATCTGCTTATAAATTGTTAAGAATTCACTTCGCATTTAATTGAATCTCTCCATTAAGCAGTTAACAACTTGTCTGCATACTATTATTACACTTTTTAATGTCTGAATGAACCCCTCTAATTCGCCTTTCTGACTTGTAAATATATTAGCTCTTGCTCATTCTTTATCACAATAGATCAATATTGACACGTGTTCTGCTTTTCAAGTGACTTATTAATGTGACATAATCTACGATCATGATGCACTCTGGGAATCTCGGAGTCATTGTCCTTCAGTACACATCAAAATTTTCATCAGTATAACTTTGAAGTTAAATAACTATAGTCTATTGGAATTGTCTTTAACAGGATTCAATTCTTTAATACTAGACTGCAGAGATGTACTTTGTTAAGTACATAAGCATACTTTTCAACTGCATGTGACTAAAGTAATGTTCAAAAGATTTGAAATTGTGTTCGCCAAGAACTATACAGTATATTCATATGGGTCAACAAATGATAACATTTAAAAAAAAATGTAACAGTTTACAAAAGTACCATACAATTGATATTGCTATTAACAAAGTGGTTTTCTGTTTGATTAGTAATGCATCACGTTAATATAAAGATTTGATGTTATTGGACAACGTCTTATCGCCAATGATCCATTTGTCTTTTGATTTTCGATTTTCTTGTTATTTGTGAGTCCGACAGCTCAAGATAATTAGTAAAAATTCTAAATGTAACCAAAGATTGCAAGGAATGCAGGGAAATTAATACACCCTTTTCAGTGTAAATTGTCCACTGAAATGTAAAAACTGATAACTGACACAAGACTGAAAAAAAATGGATTAATTAATAGGATAAACAGAATAATGCTTTAAATTTTTGTAAAATCCCAACAGTGATCAGTGATTTTGCCAAGGTTGTGAAACATTAATTCCTTTGTTGTTACCTGACATTGGCCTTAAGTTTTAATTCGCTAGATCTCAGATTAAACTAGTACCTACCGAAATTCACTCCTATAGCATCGTGTCGTAAAGTAATTAAATGATTATATTATGATTAACACAAGTTAGATCGAGATTAAACAGCCCTGTCGAAATATTTTCAATTTTATTTAAATCTTTGGTTCATTTATGATTTATCATTTACATCCGACGATCTTGTCAACTATCAAATCATTATAGATCTTTCCTTAGTTTTTCTGTCTTACTGATTGATAGCATTTTATTCTTGCAGAATGTCAGATCCAGCTAGGTTAGATATTTGGGATTATATAGTGTTCAGTATTTTAGTAGTACTTTCATCATGTGTAGGAATTTATCACATTATAAAGAGCAGAAAAGTGAAAAATCCTGAAGAATTTTTAATTAAGAGAAATGATTTGGGAATTATACCACTAATCCTATCTGCAGCCGCCTCATTTGTCTCAGCAATAGGAATTTTAGGATTTTCATCTGAAACTTATCAATATGGAATACATGTCATGTTAGTCAATGTGGCCAATTTGATGGGCATACCAATTGGGTTGTGTACATTTCTTCCAGTATTTTAC
Source organism: Trigoniulus corallinus (assembly GCA_013389805.1). NCBI lineage: Eukaryota > Metazoa > Arthropoda > Diplopoda > Spirobolida > Trigoniulidae > Trigoniulus > Trigoniulus corallinus. The sequence goes on along the minus strand of JAAFCE010001036.1, from coordinate 31,531,120 downwards.
ACTTTGCAACTCAACAGCATTTATGAGGTAAGATAAAAGCCATTTACTAATTAACAACTTTAGTGTTTAGAGGAAAAATCACTTAATTAGACAGGCTACTAATACTCAATTCAACTAATTATTTCTAGTATTTTGAACTTCGTTTTAACCGATTTGTGAAGTTGTGTGCGTCAACTATTATGACTCTGCAGCTTGTAAGTAAAGTTGAACAAAAATCAAATAATTTTAGCAAAATGTTGATATTTTAAAATTTAATGTAGATGCTCTACACATCATGTGCTGTGTATGCACCTGCCCTGGCTCTTAATCAAGGTAATAACTTTGTCAATAGTAGTGATACTACCAGCCTTTTATTTCCACCCAACGCGGGATCAAATTTCAGGAATAATTAATGAATAACGTCACAAATGAATATCAACTATGTACCCTATTCCGACTCTAGTTAAATAAATAGCATGTGTTCCCTCCAATACCCTCCAATACCCTTATCTCTATGGCAGGGTTGGGTCTGAAAGTTCTGGCTCTCCATTCCTGGTTGCAGCTCAAAACTACTAGGTCCACATCTACCCTATACAGTGCCATGCTTCGCAGTAAAACGTGTTCCCATGTTTTCTGTCTACCTCTACAAGGTCTGTTCCCTATACCCTGCAATCCTGCCATAATTTTACTATGTTACGCTAATGGGTTGGGGGTAAGCCAAGCAGCCATAACAGGCCGAACCTTAGGAGGCTGCTCACGGGTGAGGAGGACGTAGGTGTAGAGCAGCGGTTCTCAATCCATTAGGAGTGGCGGAGCCCTTACCTGGCAGCCAGTTCGTTCGCGGAGCCCCTATTTGATTCCAGCAATATTGAAAAATTAAACATGCGCAGAAATGAACACCACTAGCCTACGTAAATTTTAGACGCACATGTTCAAAATGAAACTGGGCCCTAATGACCATTGAAGTCGAAGGGCTCTAAAACACTAACAAATGACTCCTAGAGTTATAGATAGACGCCTGGCGTTTGTGGTGTTCCAGGGATTCGCAAGGCGTCGTGCCGCGGAGCCCCAGTTGAGAACCACGGGAAATTTGCAGCACCCAACGTTTACTACCAACCACCTGGGTTGGTACCAACGTGGGTTTGCGTTGCCTAACTTCAGTGATCTCACAAGAACTGGTGTGACCAAAGCAAATTGGCCGCACAATTTTTGGCTGCATAATTTTACATTTATTAATTACATTTAAACATACTAGTTGTTAATATATTAAAGAGAGGACAGTTACTTCTGTAGAAGATCATAAAAATAATAATAAACATATGCCCCCCCCCCCTTTGAGCTGCACGGGCCCCAAAACAATGCCCCTCTCCTCAGGGGTGATTTTGTGATGGATCTTGCCAGCTCCTTAGTCCGACCTATCATATGCTGTACATAGCATCTCAGCTGCAAGATGAAGTTTTTAGATTTTTCTTAGCATCAAATGGCTGATAGGTCTTCGACTGACAAAAAGTGTATAGTAGCACGTTCTTAGGTGATTATAGGCAACGTGATAAACTTTGGTTAGATGACATACACGCTTACGATAAAAATATAATATTATTGATTGCCATTTTTGTTCCATCTTGGTTGACATACAGTTACTGGATTGCATCTATGGGCATCGGTGGCATCAATAGGCGTAATGTGCATGCTTTATACAGCAATGGTAAGGTGTGATTATTAATAGCATTTTCCATTAGAGTGCAAATCTTATATCAGTAGTTTAAGATCATTATAAAAGTACCTAAGAAAATCTTTACTGAAATTCAGTTTTGAAATATTTTAGGGTGGAATTAAGGCTGTTGTTTGGGTTGATGCTGTTCAACTTATAGTAATGATTGTGGTGATGACACTAATCGTTGTTAAAGGGATAATAAACGTTGGAGGATTTTCAGAAATATGGAGATTTACTGTTGAAGGGCAACGTAGTGATTTCTTTATGTATGTAACGGAAGGTAGCATTATGTAACATATGCAGTATATACTTTATATATTAGTAATTATTGCTTTTGTAATTAGTATGAAGCCTAGTAATCAAACAATATATACAGTATGGACGTTTCTAATTGGAGGAACATGGCACTTAATAGGAGCTTCAACAGTTTCTCAATTAATGATGCAACGATATAACTGTAACAAGACTTTGAGGGATGCAAAAATGTGAGTAGCCACTGTACATTAAAATCAAAACACGTAAATTTGATCACAACTTAATCTACCCATAGTTCCAATTCCCACCCTTCTCCTAAAACACATAAAGAAGCAATGTTACATTGGAATATTGTATTTAATTCAAATCTAGAGAAAAATATATACTGTAGTTAGAAAATACCCGCCTCGGTGGCGCAGTGGGTTGCACGCTCGGTAACTCCGTCAGTAGTTCTAGGTTCGATACTAGACTGAGGTGGGTTGGCTTCTTTCGGGCCCCGAGTGCGCCTTCTTTCGGATGAGAAGTACAACGGAGGTTCCATGTGGTGTACGATGGCATTTGTAAGTAAAAGAATCCGCTCTATTATGCAACGGGTAGATGAGCAGTGCCGGATTTACCATTAGGTTAAGTAGGCTGAAGCCTAGCGAGCTTCAAAACTTAAGAAAAGGGTCTCAAAATTGAAATAGCCTAGGGCCTCTCAATATCTAAATCCGGCACTTTTGACGAGGCAAAATTTCCAGGTGAAGGAGCTCGTCCACTGGCGTTGGTGGAGTGCTCTAATGAACAGTAGACCGATGCGAAATAAGCATAGGGGTTGCAGCTTTGGTCGGCAATCGGCTGTGGAAAAACACTGTCCAATGTATCGCTTTTGTGTCTATTCAAAGGGACAAGATGAATACTCTGTCCGGGGCGGCAATTTGTCTATTTGTCCAGGGCGGCATAAGTGCTAGAACAGGCGCTGGGTGTCCCCTATTGAATTTAAATTATAATGAAATGAAAAGTGAACTGAAATGAGACAATTAAATTTATAAACTTCAGTCTCTTGCTTAAATAGCTGTGGAATGAAAATTTCCAGGGACGAAGCCGGTACAGATTCGTCCAGTTTAGAGCACTTTTTCAATGTCAAAAATCTACAGAGCAGTGACCCAATAATAAAGCAATATTTAAAGCTAAATAACACTAAGTCACTTCACGCCCTAGGCCTTGGCGTGCTTGTTTTATACGTCAGATTTCATTATTGTGGTCTGTCTCAAGTTCAAGTGCAAAAATGGTCGTTCAATGACTAAAACATTCGTCTAATACTGTATCTACATTCAAATTATAATGTTCTAGCCTGTAGACAAGTGTACATAATCGGTCTGATAATACTTTTTTTCTGATATAGATCATTTATAGGCGCAGTTGTAACGATAACAATTCTGATGACATTAATAACATTCAGTGGATTGCTACTGTACGCTACATACCACTCTTGTGACCCTCTGTTAAACGGAGATGTTACATCTCGAGATCAGGTAAAGATGCCATTTCTGTATTGTTCAATTATTGTCATAACAAAATCGAAATTGTGAAAACATGATGGCGATTATTATTTAACATAGATGGTGGCATTATATGCTATGAAGATTTTATCGTTTGGTCGTGGATTACCAGGAGTGTTTATTGCTGCCGTTATGTGTGCCACATTAAGGTTTCTCACTTTGACGTAGTAGATTTGTGGGGTTGTTATAATATCCTAAATTTCTCACTAAAATAATGATCTATTGAACTATATTTTAGTACTTTGTCATCATCTTTAAACTCATTGGCGACTATTATGTTACAAGACTACATTAAACCTTATTTCCCAAATGTGACTTACAGTAGGGAACTTCTCATGGCAAAAGTGCTTGGTAAGATTAATAAAAAATACATTTATTTTCATGGTAATTTATTGAAGCACATTTAAATTTCAATTTTTATGCTTGTGTTTAAATAGCCGCGATAAATGGGGTGATTTGCATGATACTAGTTCTATTTGCCGAATCTGTTGGTGGAGTTTTAAAAGTAAGTCTCGTTATATTATCTGTAATTCAGATCTTACATTTCTTAAGTTGACTCGTAAAAGATATTAAATTCTTAAGTCTAATAAAACGGGTTAAGATTACACGTGTCAGGTACAAGTCGGATCATTGATATACAGTACTGTACTCACACTTCTTCGTGTTACATGCTCATTACATCTCAGAGTCTCTTAACAACACAAACCTGCAAGGTATGATCTGGGCAGATTACATCACAAATTATCATTAGTCTCTTAATAAATGCACATTCACTACTCCCTTTCATCCCAAATAACCTCTAATTCTGAGATGATTGATTCCTCTCCTACAGTGGCATGAAACGTGACAAACCATTTCCATCAACACTAGGATTACTAATGCCCTTTGGTTTAGGATGTCTAAAACATAACAAAGAGATAATGCGTAGATTCTGAATGCCATCTGTGAATCTCGAAAGCCTTTATTTTAAAAACCGCAAGTCATTTTACAGTTGTAGCGGTGGAGGCCTGCCAGTATGTATAAGGATAGTAAAGCTCTCACTTTGCACCTAAGAAATATTTACCCTTGATACGACTTTTTAACTTTTTAAACAGCTTGGGTGACAAACGTATACTGATAACACTGTATAAGCTATATACAGTAGACGAAAACTCGTAAATTATGTTTACCTACAGTATAGCCCGAAAATAGGGTATAACTTCCTGATTGGCATCTAAAGGAGATTTGACTTGGCAGAAAGCAGAACGGCTACAAATCTTTGTCAGTGCAGATTTTCTGTCTGTCTCAATGGTTACGTGCTTAACTCATGAATCATGGTTGCAAATTCGATGCTGACCGTGTAGGAAAGCTATTTTCCGTCAATCCCGTAATAGGGCCTACCGTATGGTCACTACTGCGTCATCTTACATACGTGTAGATTGACAATGGATGAAACTGCCCGTTGAAAGACGATAGTCAGTGGTTCACGCTGTCCGTTTCTGAATCCTGATTATCTGATTCATATTTAGCTAACATCTGACCATGAATGAATGCCATCGAACGACGACTCGTGTCGGGGGAAAGTCGGGTACCCCAGCGGCCCTACCCCGAACTCTGTTTCTATCCATTAAACATATTTATTAGCCTTAAAATTTTTAGATAGTAATTAGATGTCACCTGATGATAATCCTTTCATCACAAAATATTCTTAGAATTTCATATTTATCTACTGTAATTATAGGCGGTTTGGATTGTCGCAGGTGTGGCTAATGGCCCAGTAACTGCTGTTTTCGTTATGGGCATGTTGCTACCATGGGTTAATGCAAAGGTATGGAATCTAATATTTTGGTGTTTAATTAAAAAATTTAATTTTGAAGGTTGTAGAGTCCGCTGACATTCGAATGTTTTCATGTTAAAATCTAAATAATATAATGACTTGCAGGCGGTTTTATGTAAAAAGTATTTTTAAATGTCCTATAACAGATTGAACTGTGAACAGACTTCAAGAATTCGCCTTGTTAGTTTCATGATTTGTGAATATTAGTATTCATTCGTCACAGGGAGCCATTGCTGGTTTTTGTGCTGGTGTGCTGTTCACAGGATGGGCCAGTGTTGGGAGTTTGATTTTTCCTACTTTTTCTTCTGCCCCCTTAAGTGTCAGTGGCTGTGATATCGCTGCAAATCAAAGTATATTTAATGATTCAATTATGTCGTGGAATAACACGGCAATGAACGTTTTAGAAACCCGCTCTTCAGAGTAAGTATTGATTGAATTGTACTCTTGACCACATTTTTTATTTACCTAATATGGAACCACTTTTAGGAATGTATTTTATCTGTATACACTATCACCGCTATGGTATGGAGTTTGGAGTATTCTAATTGGACTTCCAGTGGCTATCATCATAAGCATTTTGACAGGTCTTTTTTTTAAATTTCTCTGAAGTATTGAGTATTGCAAGCTATTGACATGTCTTGCCAATTTCTTTTTGAACGGCGCAACCTAACAATATCTCCCCACCAGTTATTGAAAATGAAGTAGGGACAGGATTAACAATTTCAACCTTTGGTAATTATAATAGAGTAACATGATTTACGATTCTACACATACAGGTTTACAAGATCCTAAAACTGTCGATCCAAAGTTGCTTTTTCCATGGACGGCAAGTTTCTTTAAACTTCTGCCGAAGGTGCTTCAAGAAAAGATCGGGTTTCCTTGTAATGATACATACCAACATATGCCGTTGTCGGTAAGAATACATTTCAGCACTGACATATTGTGCATTACATTAAGATATTGATTGTATTTCACAATATTTTGACGCTCGTTTCATATACCTATTAATTTGAATGTTTCCTAAATAGGAAAACAGAAATACCAACCCAAACTATCTGAATCCAAATTCCTCCATGGAGATGACATCGAATTCTTTAAAGGGACTTATTGGAGATGATGACAATAAACCTGCGATGGCAAATGGAGACTATGGCCTTCTAACAAATCACTTTAAAAATAATAACTGAATACTTGACATTGATCACCCAAATAACAAACTAAAATGCAAAATGTGCGAAAAGGTTTTTGGCTTTTTCATCTCACAGATCATTCAAAAACATTTAAAGCCGTTGAAGTCGATAATAGCAAACAATGTAGATACTCAAATTAAGAAGATTTGAGGAAGCGCATACAATGGAGTGAAATTGGGAAAAAAACCTGATGATTTATGTTATTTTCAAATAGACTATCTACTAGATTGATTAGATATCACACTTCACTGTTAGTCATTTTAATAAATCATTAAGAAATTAACGTTGTCTTCTTCAACAATTATTGTGTATTCAAATTTGTCTATGTATTGAGTCTTTTGTTACATCTTTATCACAAATTGTTGCTTCATCAATTAAACTTTTACTGCGTCTGTGTTACACAGATGTGGTTTTAAATTCCACTTTCGTTCTGGACATAACGCCAATAAGATGAGATATTGATAGTGTTTTTAACTACAAATAATAAGAATGGCCATATTACCGGGACAATTATATATTACATCTCCTAGACCAGTTCAAATGGACGAGGGTTTATAAAGACTGCATAGTAACAGTTGCTTGATATCATCATAATTATACCTTTATCCCACTTGTGGCAGTGTCGGGTCTGCGGGTCCACTGAACATGCTCTGACTCGGAGCACCCCATCCAGGCGTCTGGAACCCGCAGGAATATTGGCTGGGTTGTCTGTGGAAGATGCCGGCCTACCCCACAACAGTTAACCATAACAGTTGCCTGATATATTGTATATTAATATGCAATATAGTTTCGAGCGTATATGATTATATTTCTAGTAATTATATGAATATAAGCTATGGTTAATAGATCATATCCGTTAAGTAGGCCTATTAATTAGTTTGTCGCAATAATCCTGCTGAGAGATATCATATTGTTCTATAGTTTGAGCTTTAAACCCAAGAAATGTTTGCCATCGGAGGGGCAGTCTGTGGCAAAGACGATATACAAACGGAAATATTATTTTGGGGTCAACGCGTTCTGGATTTTGTGGACCTGAAAACAGAGTTAGTTATAAAAATGTCTTCTTAAAGAGAAATTATAGACGGACATTACACGTTCAATCTGGCATCAGTTCAATCCAATTCTGTGATCCAGATTGATAAAAGATTGAACGTGTAATGGCCATATTGACGGATTGATGTAATGGATTGATATTTATTCGAATAATCAAATAAATACTGTCAGTGTGGATTGAACTGATGCCAGATTGAATGTGTAAGGTCCGTCATACAGTAAGGTGTGCAGAATTAAAAGTTATTGTCACTTTAATTCAGGGCAAAGTGAGTTAATTGCACTTACCAGTAATGAGAGTAACAATTATTGTCGCAATAATGGTCATGCCGACACTCCAAGAAGTGTACCATGTATAAGATATCGTATAGAGTAAGGGGACATCATTTCTTTAAACACAAAATTCAGTGCATTAGAAATTAAAAACACGAAATTCAAACTATGTAATATTCTTTTACTACTTACACATAACTGGAATGATTCGATACATGTAAGAAAAGAGTTGAGTTACATCCATCAGTTCTCAAAGGAGCTGTTGGAAAAACTGGGTTGTACACAAGCTGCCCAACTGTAGCCCACAACGGAAGCACCATACCAATTATCATGCCAATAAAGATGCCCTGATTCACAAGAAAAAAAATCAGTCCTACTAATTATAAAAAAATACACAGTAACACAACTGCCTTTTTAATTTTAGCTATAGGAACATGATATATCAAAATTTCACATTTTGTTATTGCTATGCGATGCGATAGTTAAAACAACCCCTATCTATTGAAAAAAATGTAACTTTGCATTGTCCTGAAAAAACTACTGCCAAAATTTCTGAACTGTTTTAGGAAGTGAATGTCCCCTCCTTCAATTATAACTTTTTCCTAACCATTTTATCCCATATCTCATAGATTTTTTTAAAAAGGCATTGGTTACATTAAAAAATACACCCTGTATACAGTATGAGATGGATCAGTTTTGTAGAATTATATACATACTATTGAATTGATCCATGGTAAAAGCATCCCCAGGAAGAATGCAGACAACAATGGACCTCCTGTGATACTGAAAACTGTCATGGTAGCCTACAAAACATACAATAGTCAACGTATAAGAATCATTTGCACAAAAGATACAGCCGCCGGTGTTATACCTCAAAGTGTCCGACCTTGAGGTAATTTAACATATACCTGGAAAATGAGAGCACTGACACCCATCCCACCACTTCTGGGGTGGTGGACAGGGTGCAGGAGGAGGAAATCATTAGGGATCTTAGGAAGATGAAAGGTCGAAAAAGTGTAAGCTTAGATAGGAGCCCCATTCAAATGTGGCAGAACCTGGGAAACACAAAAATTTGGTGACTAGGGAAACTTTTAATAGGATAGCCAGTGGATACAGATGCCTACTGCATGGCATGAGAATTGGATAGTACCATTATTCAAGGGCAAAGGTGATATCCAGGACTGTGGTAACTATAGAGCCATTCCGTGAGGATCTGGGAGAGAGTTATACTGTAGAACGTCGCCTTTGGGATAGAACTAGTGTCCAAGGAAATAAGTTCGGGTTCATGCCCAGTAGGTGTGCAATGGAAACAATCTTCATTCCGAGCCAGATGGTAGAAAAGCATTGGATAGGCAAGAAAGATCTCCATTCATTCTTCATCGATTTGGAGAAGGCTTATGATGGTGTTAAAACTACAGATATTGTGGGAGGTATTAAGTAAAAAGGTAGTGAAAAGATGGTAATCAGGATAGTGCAGGATACGTATGACGGTTCTGTAGCCAGGGTAAGGACTACCTCCGCTAATACTAGAGGCTTCCAAGTGAAGGTTGGGATGCACCAAGATTCAGAACTTAGTTTATACCTTTTCCTTCTGACTGGGGTAGAGAACTCCAAAGAGAAAGTAGAGAAGGGCCTAAATAATATTAGAACGGTGATAGAAAAGAAGGACCTGAAGGTGAATATGAAGAAGATAAGGGTATATAGCTTTCAGTTGGGAATGACAAGGAAATAAGAATGACGTGCTCTGTGGCCTGTGGGGGCGATGTATACAAAAAAGGTTAAGGAATTTAAGTACCAAGGATCAGTTTTTCAGAGGAATAGGGAAATGGATTGAGATGTGACCGGTGACCAATAGTCCTATAGGATCAATGTAGAGTGGATGTCATGAAGACAGGCAAGTGGAGTCCTATGTAATCGGAGGGACTTAATAAAGCTGAAGGGGAAGTTCTACAGGTCAGTGGTTAGGCCGGCTATGCTAAATGGGTCGGAGTGTTGGGTAGTAAGAAACAGCCATGAAGGCAGAATACAAGTAACTGAAATGCAAATGCTGCTGTACGGTACATGGGTGGTGTGTCGAAATCAGACAGAATTCCGAATGAATGTATTCGGGGTAGTTTCAGGGTGGGGGACATTACGGAAAAGATGAAAGAGAATAGATTGAGATAGTCAGTGACGTAGCCAGGATTTTCTGAAGGGGGATATGACTGTCGATAGCGTGAATCAGGATTTTCTGAGGGGGGATATGACTCGATGGGATTTATAACGCTTCGCTATATTCGAGGCCCAAGGGGTGGGGTGGGGGGTTAACCCCCTCTCTTGGCTACGCCACTGGAGGTAGTAGGAGCATGTGAAGGCAAGAGAGTAGGAGCTGGCTAGGTCCATTACAGGGATACAGGTCATTGGTAGCGTCCAGGGCAAAGGAAGACCAAAGCTGACGTGGGAGCAGGTCTTATGGAATGATGCGATACTGTCTGGCGTGGATTGGGACTTTGTGGGAGATAGGATAACAGAATAACAGAACAAAATAACAATAACTAATGAAATTTAAGGCTGAAAAATGACGATTATTATTATTATTCTTATTATTAATAAATTACGTAAACCACCTTACATCTCACCTTAAATATGCCTCCTAAAGCCTGAATAAGGTAAACGCAAAGGAAACACATCAATCCATAGAGAAAGGCTTAAATAGCATATTAGAGTAATCACATTACTTGTTTTTGCTAATTTACAAGAATTCACACTTAAACTTTATATATGCAGTGCTCCAGGTAGGTAGAAATGCATAGGTTTGGTGGGTCTCTATCGAATCGAAAGTGTAAAAAAAATTAATTTCTACTTCTATCGAATTTCTTTATGTGCGGTGATTTTGCTACGGGAAATCCGTGACCGCACTGTACGCTGATGTACATCCCTTCTTTTGCTAAACTCAGTCTCATGATTTTTTTGGGGGAAAAAAACCCCACCGATACACAGCTTCAATACGCACATTTCGTTTGTTTGTTTGTTGGTGTTTTAGGGCCCTTCAATTACAAGGTCATTTGAGCCCCGTCCACAGCATAGTTCTTATGCAGAGACTGCACAGACACTACACTAATACAACGATTCTTGAGTATTAGCAGTACCCAGTTTTCCCAAGCGGCCACCCATGTCAGTACTAGCTGGGGTTGCGCTGCTTAACTTCAGTGATCAGACGAGAACTGGTGTGTCCAACGCAATTCGCCGCTCCCCGCACATTTTGTGCTTGAGAATTTCAAACTAATAGTCCCTACGTAGCACCTTGGTGTACGGAGTGGCAGATTCATCCATTTATCCTCGGTAGGAAATACAACTATTTATAGCAAATGGCTCATTATTTGGGGACACGCGCGGATCCGGGGTGGCGTTTTTTGGGTTGCAACCCCCCCAAGCACATATAAACTTATGCGCATAATATATGCGAGCTATAGCTCAACCCCCCCCCCCCCCGACGAAAATCCGGTATCCGCCACTGTTTGGAGATGTATATTTATTTCGAGCACTGCCTATAACAATTGCTTTCATACTAACTAATTAATTTAGATAGATGCACTGTATGGTTTTCTTGTAAATGTGGTTTTAAAGGTTTGATAAAATCTTCAATAGCCATCGCTGTAACAGAATTCAGTGTCGAGGACATGGTGCTAATAAATAAAAGAGCTCAAAATGCAGCATATACAAGGTTTGCATGAATTATAAAATGTCAAAGAGATGATATTTCTAAAGTATACCTTACAGTAGCACATAAAACGGCGCCCACAAATAGACCAGGGAAGCCACGACAAAATGAGAGAACCTCTAAAGCAAATATTACCATTAACTGAAATTAAAAAAGGACATGTCCAAAATTAATGTTTAACACACTTTGTGCGTCAAAGAATTAAAAATGGACTGTAGTAGGCGTGATTATTCTCACAACTAAGAAAACTTAAGAGGTCATGGTTAACAGTAATTTTTTTTCAAAAGTGACTTATTGTCTATACTGATTATATAATATATTATTTGTGTCATAATTACTTAGATGAACTAACTTTATGTTTACCAAATTATAATGTTATCTGATTGTGGAAGTTGCAGTTCTGATGCAACTAAGCCATACTAAACCCAAAGAAGTCTGTTCTCATGATAGCCCAGATTAATATGATAATGGTGTAGTTAAAGGACCAAACGATAAATATACACATTAATATCCATAATGAGACCTGATCTTTAGTAGTTACAGTTCCATCCATGATTGGATCGCAAGAATATCGAGCGTAGACAAGTAAACCACCATAGGACATTACGGTTGAACAAACGGATATGCTGAATGCGCCTCCTGCAAAACAACTACAAAAATTAAGAAATCATTTATTGTGTTTTGAACATTTTCTCCTAAAAGCATGACAAACTGCAATGTCAGCCTTACATTTGTGCTTTCTCCAAAGTCTGGTTTGACATAATTCGTTGAATCAACGTTTGATTAGCTACAATCATAGCCAGATAATGAAACATTCCACCTAATGTCATGCTCCACAAGGTATGACTTGAGTAAAGGCTACTTGTCAATCTGTAAACAGGAGTTGTTTTATGAATAAGAATTGATATGTTAGTCCAATAATGCCACGAGGTTTTTTCAATGCATATTCTACATTTAAATGTATTCCCATGAACATAAATCAGGGATGTCCAAATTATACCAGAATATGGTCTTAATTAAGCCCTATTAGTTAATAAATTCCATCATTTTATGTTGATAGCATTTTTAACACAAATATTAATTAATATGTTAATAATTCAAACTGATTTACATAACAAACTTCAAATATAGTAGCCTATATAATTTATTTTATATCTCCACCCCTCTCCAGGCTTTCATCCCGAGTGAGTAGTCCGGGTGTTTGTGTTTTTTACCGCACATACAGCTGTTGGTTAAAAACTTCAATGAGTACATCAATGTATAGCCTTATCTAAATGTCATAAAAAGAAGCCCTTTCTATTGGAGTTGGTACAATTCAGGAAGTAGAAATGTCGTAATGAAATCTGGATAAAACTGAAATCTACTTATCCCGCCTGTAGCAGGGTCAGGTCCGCGGGCCCATTGAACATGCTCTTACTGGGGACACCCCAGTCAGGCGTCTGGAACCTGCAGGATTATTGCCTGGTTGTCTGTGTGGGGGGGATGGCGGCCTACCCCACTGTTCTAACACAGCATTATACAACCAAAATGTAAATTTTGGCAGGTAAATTAATGCTTTGTCGGTTATAATATTGCATGGTGTCTGACCTATTGCACAATAACTATAATACAACAGGAATCAGGCTCATGCCGAAAACTGAAATCTGCTTTGTAGTCTAGAAAATAAAAAATATAAAATAAATGGAACAGTAGGCCCCCTATATGTTAAGTCGGAACCTGCAAATGAAAACGGAAAATAATTTCAATAAAAAATTTCACGAAAGGTTAGGAATACACTAAAATTAATCATATGGAAAATTGACTTTAACGTTGAATCCATCCATACGAATAGTTTGCCCGAAACTCTCAGTTGCAGGACTTTGTGTCCATTCAGAGTGTCAAGATGGGTACCTGGCCCTACCATAGGCAGGAAAATGATTAGGAGCTGCTAGTTGCAATAAATCATTACCGTAAAATCTCAGGTAGTGCCCGCGGATTATACGCGAAGCATAGGGCCATTTAGTGCGGACTATATTCGAGGGCGGACTATAAATGAAAAATTGAAACCAAGGGTTCTCAATGAACACTGTTCCTCATTTACTGAACATTTTATTACACTTAACAACACGACTTTACACAGTACGTTCTTATTTATGTGGTAATGCAGTATTAAAATCTTTCACATTTCAATTTCATCGTCAGAGCAATTGACATTTCATGTTCAAATTTATTTGATCCCATTGCTCCTACAAGTTGCGCCACTGGCTACAGTAGGGCTTTTAAAGTGCGGACTATATATGAAACATACCCATCGCTAATGCGGACTATAGACGGGTGCGGACTATAGTTGAGATGCGGACTTTACGGTAATTAACAATTGTAGTAGGTGCCGCTTATTGCGATCTCTGTGGGACCAGTAATTTTTGATAAAATAACTGCTGATAACATTATCCGTGATTACAATACAGTATCCGGCTTCTACTTTATATCACTAATGTTATGTTCTCATTACAGTATTACTTCAGCGAATTATAATTTCTTAACAGTGGAACAAAATAAGAGTACATTGCTTGACACCCCTTAATGTAATCAGAGCCAAATTAAGCATAAATCATGCAGTTATGCGAAATACGTCTAATGAATAATCGCTAGATAGTCTACATTTGCTCTTCTAAATGGCAAAGAACGGAATCCCAAGGAAATTGTTACAGGGGTTATATCCCATTCCATTTTTAATCTATAATTAAATTATTTACATGAAAAAGTCCGTGCGCTTTCCGTCCTTGTTTATTCTCCAAACTTCTGATAGTCCTCCAAGATCAAAAGTACCCTTAACGGCTATTAGGATTAAGATGATCACCATAAGGACAACCTGACCTGCATCAGCCCAAACAACAGCTTTAATGCCACCCTAGAAAATCGACAAATACAGTTAGCCAACAGTTTCAAACGGACACAATCATTGAAATGCAAATTTCAGAAACAAAATCTCTGGGAGTGATTCTGCTTGAATTTTGTTTAACCTCTGCAGTCTTTGGTTGGGTACCTATCCTTTCTATAGAAAAGGATATTGGGATGTGGAGCTCTTGAATAATAGTAAAAATCCATAGAAGCAGACAAGGAACCCCCGTTAAAAGATAGAGACCCGACTAAGTCCCTTAAACGGTCTAGAGGTCAAACTTCATTTCAAGTTTAGTGATTGACAATAGCAGGTGCTTCAGTGGAGTAGCGAGGGGGTCCCAGGGCGCTGCAAAGACAATTACCTGGAAGCTGGGATTGGAATTTTTCAAAAAAGCCGCTAGACTTCGGAAAGCATCTGACCAAGACTGGTACAGGTTGATACTTATTGTTTTTATTTTGAAATTTATTTATAATTTTTAGTAAAATTTAGGTATTTAAGTGTTACTGATTAAAATAGGGGCGCCTTTTATGTACTTTGTCCCCGGGCGCACTATCACCTAGGAACGCCACTGGGGCGCTTAGATTAATTTTAAAGTAGGGCAATAAAAAACGAGAATACCTACATTAACTTCCGAGTGTGAGGGCCGGTGAAAATGAGGGAGTATATTTCATTTGAATTATTTTCTTAACACTTTTCCCCCACACTCGTGTACCCTTCTCCCACAGTGTTGGCCCTAATGAGCAGAAAGGAGAACAGAACTGGGTATTTAACAATAATTCGGAAAATCAATACCACGCACGTATCCGTAGCATAAAACAAGGAGAAATAAAAGTGCAAAAAGAGAGAGTGACATGATATTCCACCTTCTATTTTATCATCATCCCCTTATCCCGCCTGTGGTAGGGTCGGGTTGGCGGGTTCTGTACCTCCACTCCTGCCTATCTCCCACCAGGTCCTCTTCGACCCCACACACTACCATATCCTCAGGAGCAACTTGCTCCCACGTCTGCTTCGGTCTCCCCTGCCCCTGGCGCTTCTAACCAAATGCATTCCTGTAATGGACATAACGAGCTCCTCCCCCTCTTCTCATTACGTGTCCATACCACCTCAATCTACTCTCCCTCACTTTTCCGCAATGTCCGCCTCCCCCAGGCTATCTATAATACACTCATTCCTAACTCTACTAGCTCTTGACACCCCACTCATATACCACAGCATTCGCATCTCGGCCACTTGCATTTTATTTACGTGGCTCTTCCTCACTGCCCAACACTAATTCACATAGCATAGCAGGCCTAACCACTGCCCTGTAAAACTTCCCTTTCAACTTGATTGGGGCCTTTTTATCTCATTAACCCTCCTCTTTACCTCAGAAGGGGGAAACAGGACTCTACCTTTGCTATCCTTCACAGATATAGGGCAGGGTATATCTTTACTCGCTGTATCTCCAGTCTTGACCAGTCTAAAAATCTCTCTTCCCTTCCACTGTCTCTTACCAGGGCCTGATATATCTGGTGTTTGGCCAAGGCAATGCGAGCCACCTAACTGTGGTCTTGGCCTGCCTGTAACGCATTTTCGACTCCTGGTTCCACATCTTCATCCACCTGTGGAATGGCTGCCTTGGCTGCCTCTTGATGGCGGCCTCTGCCTCATCATTCCACCCCCAGGTATACCTGCCTATTCTAGCCTGGCCTAAAATGGCTCCACATAGCATCACCTGTCTACATGCCTGTCTACTTCGTGTGAATTTCTCGTTTCCACGAATGTGCCTTGCCTGGCGCTTTCACTATAATTTCTAACATGAGTATCCTATGGTCACATTCTCTTTGAATATTTTCACTCTGCTCTATGTTGCCTTTTTAGCATAAATAAATCAATTTGTGACCTCCGTTGTGGTAACTAGAAGGTGATCAGGTAGGCTACCTACTTCTCTTCCTGAACCACGTATTTGACATGCAAAGCCATGTGCACCTTGCTGCCCCAAGCATTGACTGCCCTTCTATACTGACTGTTCCATCACCCATCCCCCATGAGCTTCCTCATATCCCTGACTAACCTTGCTTGACCACTAAAGTCCTCACCAAGGGTCTCTCGCTCACCTCTGACGGCCGCCGGCATTAAGGTTTTGATCACCTGCACTGCAAGTTGTCTTTTTTTGTATTTGCATTTCTTTCCATTTTTGAGTATTTAATTCGGAGCACCCGCCACTGGAGTTTGGTCCGCGGTAGCTATTTTATTTTGCTGATCCCCTCCACCCATGGAAGGGCTGGTCGCTTAGGCAGCCAACACCCTCCATGTTTGGCGAGGACTACCCTATCTCCAGGCTGTGGACGCGCTACGTCGAAGTTTACTTCTGCCCGTGGATTTACCTTCTATTTATTAATTAGCAATGTAATTCAAATGAGGATGGTGAAATAGACTCGGATGCGACCCATAGGATCAAGGCAGGATGGTTAAAGTGGAGACAGGCAAGCGAAGTCCTGTGAGATCTCTGGGTCCCAACAAAACTGAAAGGCAAAATTTACAAAACTGTGGTTAGGCCAGTTATGTTGTATGGCTCAGAGTGTTGGGCCGTGAGGAAGAACCATGAAAGGAGAA
This sequence comes from Trigoniulus corallinus, assembly GCA_013389805.1. Lineage (NCBI taxonomy): Eukaryota > Metazoa > Arthropoda > Diplopoda > Spirobolida > Trigoniulidae > Trigoniulus > Trigoniulus corallinus. The sequence goes on along the minus strand of JAAFCE010001036.1, from coordinate 31,514,123 downwards.
TTCAAGTGGTGGAGATGCGAATGCTGAGCTACAGAATCGTCGCGAGCCGACAGAATCCGAAACGATTATGTTAAAGGCAGCTTGGGAGCGGGAGACATGGCGGAAAAGATGAGAGAAAGTAGATTGAGGTGGCATGGGCACGGAATGAGAAAGCAGGGGAGGAATCATGAGGTCCATCGTGGGACTGCAGGTGATGGGGGCACCAGAACGGGGAGAAGGCCAAAGCAGGCGTGGGAACAGGTGGAAGGGTGGATCGGTGGATGGAGACCTGGTGGAGGGTTGGAGGGAGTGGAGGATTGGAACCCGCAGACCCGACCCAGCCGTGGGGTAGAAGAGGGTGAGATGATGATTTCAAATGAATAAGGTCTTCGACAAGGGAAAACTAATGTGGGATTACTGTATTAAGTATTTACCAATGCTGTGTATATAATACAAGTAAATCCAATGCTCGCCATTAATGCCCACAAATTAAGACCTGTAACTGAAATTAATGAAAAAAACATGTCAACCAAATACGGCATCACTTATTGAAATTTATAGCCACCTATTTATTTTATAGAATAAATTTTAAAAGAGCTTAATTAGATATTCTAAATACCTTGATTAAGAGCCAATGCAGGCCCGTATAAAACAACAGCCGTGAAAAGTACCTACAGTATGAAATTCGTTCCAATATTACAGTTGCAAAACGTAAAACACTATTCTTAAAGGCTGTTGATTACCATTTGCAGATTTACGATGATAGATGCAACTAGACGAATCTTACGGTTGTATCGATATTCAAAATACTGAAACAGATAGATCATCTAAAGTGTGGATAAAGAGCCAGTTTGTCTTATAGCGCCTACTTTCTTACCTGAAAAATACTGACAATTTCCAATTTGAAGAACATCGGCACAAATAAATATACGCCAAACGGAATAATTGCAAGAAATGGGAAAGATGTTAACATAAATATGACTCCATTAGTATAAACTTCACTTGGCAAACCCAAAATGCCCACGGAAGTAACAAATGTGCCCACGAAGGACAGAAGTAATGGTAGCAATCGTAGATTACGATTCTGCACCAAAAATTCACGTGCATTAGTTGACTTTCTAGCAGTCCAAACATGGTAAAATCCGATGGAACTTGAAAGAACAAACATTACACTAAACGAAGCATAATCCCAATAACTAAACTGATATTGTTTATCCATTTTGGGTAACCATGCATACCAGTGATGATTCCTAAACTAAACTCAGCCTTGGCAGTGCATTTTAGAGAAACACTGAGAAACCTGTTTTTGAAAGGAGCGCGACAACTGACCATGATACAATTAAAAAAATACCCTTTAAATTATCTGCTAATTAAGCAAGACCAAAAAGTGAAACCTGGTGGCCTTCTAATAGCCTAGATAGAATAATTTAAGAGAAATTAAAACTAGCAAGGCAGATAGGAAGTATAATAAATATGTACTTGAATGATTGAGCTAAATAGATATTTCAAATTTTCAACAAAAATTCATTAAATACCTGCAGTAGGTAGCACGCTCGGTACCTGCGTCAGTAGTTCTAGGTTCGATGCCGGACCGAGGTGGGTTGGCTTCTTTCGGACGAGAGAGAGGCCCCGAGTGCGACTTCCTTGGGATAAGATGCGGTGAGATCCCGTGTGGTGCACGTAAAAGAATCCTCTCTACCAGGGGTGGCCAACCTTTTCAGCAGGCCGGCCAAATTTAACAAATAATATTTTCTGCCGGGCCACACACCTAACATTTTTGTGTTGAATTAAAGTAACCAAGCAGGCGTCCTGCAGCGTCAGCCACATCGTGGCATCCAAGTATGTGAGATCGTAGTCAAACACTTGTCTGGTTGATGCAGACTAATGATGTAATGCTCTTTTGGTGACGGTACAATAATTTTATGCTCGTTTGACCTAGCTCCGCGGGCCGCTAGCGGCCCTCGGGCCTCATGTAGACCACCCCTGCTCTCTACTATGCAACGGGTAGATGAGTCAAAATTTCCAGGTATAGGAGCTCGCCCCATGGCTCCATGGCGACGATAAATAAGCATAGGAGTTGCAGCTTTGGTCGGCAACCTGCTGTGGAAAATCACTGTCCGATATGTCACCTTTGCGACCAATTCAGAGGGACAAGATGGGTATCCGACACTGCCAAAGGCGGGAAAACGGTTACGAGTTCCTTGTACGAGGACCACACCAAGTAACGACGTTTAATGTCTGTAGCACTGTAGCGCTTCGTGTCTATTAGAAGCAGCTCATGATCTACTGACCGCCATCCTAATACTTTTGCATATTTAACAAAAATACCAATGCATCACCAGTGTTACACTGTTAGGGCTCTTAGGACTCTTACAGCAATAATTGTAAACCGATGTGTTCAAAATTTGTAGAAAGTGAGATAATTTATTAGAAACCTCTGTACATTGTAATCACGGATAATGTATCAATCGCCTGTTGTTATCACAATCAGTCGGCACCAAACCACACACGTACAGTGTATTTTCTTTTGCTTAAAATTATAAGCAGCTGTTGTTATCAAAAATTACTGGCCCCAAAGCGATTGCAATAAGAGGCGCCTATTGCACATTAAACTTTCAGTAATACAATATAGAATAGTGTTTTCTAACCTTGTTCTGGCAATACCCCAAGTAAGCTCGTTTGAAATTCAGATGCCCCACGGTAACATATAGATATTTCTTATTATAAAAAAGTGAACTCTTTGATAAGGCAAAATGACAACGTGTACAGGGCACAGTAGAGCAGTATATGTACTGAGGAAGAAATCACTAGGAAATTGTAAAGAATAATAAAAAATATTATTAAGTGATATGAAAGAATTCATACTTAAATCGCCCCCCCCCTTACATTTGAAATTGCACTCCACGTTGAAAATCACTGGTGTAGAACAGATCAAACGTGTAGTTCTATATTTGAGTTGTGGTACCTTGTAATTTCACATTTTGATTATTACAAGGGCTAATAACAGTTGTTGTAATATTATTTTCCAGCATCGCAACGCATTCTTCAGGTGACTTTGTGATTCCGTTTTTGTCCTAAAAAGTATTAAAAATGACGCCTAATTATAATAATGTTTAAAAGATAAAAATATATGTCATATAAATGACTACAACATCTACATTAGATGGTATAAACAAGAACGTTTGATAACCTGATTTCTCAAGTGCCTTGAGCTACGAAAAGGCCACTGAGTTTAAAAGTAATTAAACCTGTTGTAATCTTGGGAGGGTCGATTCCAGGGTCGATCTAGAACAGGGGTGACCAACACGAGGCCCGCGGGTCACATGCTCTACCTGTTCCAACGACTGGCGAAAGAGTTACTTAAGACTATGGTTACGGTGGATGTGGATTCTGACGTTGTCGAATTCGTACGAACAGCTCCGATCTATTCCTAAGAACACAGTGGCTACTATGTGCACGAATTCTGGATATCAGTAACGACAGTAAGCCACGTACAGTATGTCTCTACCTTCCAGGGAGCTGCAGTATTGTTTTGGACACACCAGTTCTCATCGGATCAATTAAGTTAAGCAACGCAACCCCGGCTATTACTAACATGGGTGGCCATTTTGGAAAACTGGGCACCGCTGATACCCCAAAATAGTCACATCAGCGTAGTGTCTGTGCAGTTTCAGCATTAGAACTGCGCAATGGACGGGGCTCTAATGACCATTGTAGTTGAAGGGCCCTAAAACACCAACGAAACAATCTACCTTCTAGTGAAGATGAATGCAGATCATCTTTTCTTCTTTCCTAATACTGTACTTTATTATTAAAATTATTAGTTGGAAATAACTATTCGCCCTATAAGCAGACGAATGTTGCACATGCCCACAGCCTAACTACACTCTTTCTTACTTTATTCATGAATGTTGTCAAAATTGTAAAACAGTAGTATGCACATTAATTACACAACTTCACTTAGTAAAGAAAAGCCCGGCAACCGGCTGCAGAAAAAACTGACCAATATATCACCCTGTGTCCATTCAGAGGGACAAATGGGTACCCGACCCTGCCATAGGCGGGAAAAGGGTTAGGAGTTGCTTTTTCACTTAGTAAAGAAAAGTCAACACTCATTGCCATTACAGCTGCGTGGGTGTGGCCTTCATGGCAACGCATGATGCCAATTAGTTTGACAGTTTGACATGCCTTGTGTAATGGACCATAACTATTTAATTTTGTAGTATTGGAATATGTTATAGAAATATATGATTAAATTTATTATAGAAATAAATGGTAGTTTATTCGGGTTACTAGCAATCTGATATTGCTTTAATTGCGCAGATTTGTGACTTTCACGTATTGGACAACTGTCCCGTGTTTAAATGAGGTTGACACCCTCAAGTATGGTACCGTAACTTGATAAGATTAATTTGGACTAAACTCCCATAGACCACCTAAATTAGTAATTATGAATATAAAATAATATGTGCTTACATTTGAAACCATGTCAACTGTTTTAGGAATTCCATAACCCAGGCACGAGACAATTAGAGAATGGATCTTATAGCACCAATTCCGACAAACTGGAATTAAAAGTCTTTCATCCACTTTAAATGGATCGTTGGTGCCTTAAAGAGATTGATTAAAGACAAGCAGTGAAAAATAAAGATCAGAGAAATCTTTTCAGAAAGAGGACAAAATGTATGGATGCTCACCTGTGATGATACTAGTAATAAGGGCAACTGTCACAGAAACTGCTGATGTGGCTAATGAATACCACAAATATGCCATTGTATATAAGGCAAATGCTTCCCTGAAAGAGAAAAAAAACACGTAAATACGCCGAATACTCAGCATTACATCATATTTATGTTTAAAGGTAACAGTGCAAATTCTAATAGTTACTAACTCTTCTTCTTTGAAATCGATATTCGGCATCATGGTTGACGTTGAAGAGTTTGATGTACTCTGAAACACAGTTTCAAATGTAGAAAATTCTGTCCAGCTACTGCAATTGCTGATGCTTAACGGTGGAGAAGGTAAGCGTGGCTTGGTCAACATTGTTCCAATTGCCGCCCAAAATCCAAAACTTAGGCCGACAAAGAATCCTACGGAAGCACCCTAAAGTAAGTTTATAGAAGACAATTTGACTCATGCAAGTTTCACTATAATTGTCGGAGATGAATTTGCTTACTAAATCTGTAACCCATGGTAACATCGTCCCAGAAATATATAATGAAAATATTGGTCCTCCGATAGCTCCAAATATAATGAAAACAGCCTAGGCAAAGGAAATACTATTTTAATCCAGTTATAAATGGTTTTAATGGCATGTAACTTATTCTACCTGGACCAAACTTCCCATGGAGTCAGCAACGGCAACCAAAGCAACACAAATGACACCATATAGCACCGCTAAAATTATGACGAAATTAATTACAAACACATCTGCTTTTTAATTGCATATCATGTATATCACCAGTAAAATACAGACAGCCTATCTTGGCATTGGGGTAGCCTGAATCTGACGTTGTAAAATGCTCTCATTCAGCCTCTCTCTCTAAAAGAGGTGAAAGGAGCGGGAAGGCTAGGAAGCTTTTTTCGGTCAAATTTCTATTTGGCTAAGGACGCTAACCTTACACCCACCATAGTTACTCTTCTATGTATGTTACGCTAAGGGGTTGGGGAGTTAGCCAAGCAGCCATAACAGGCCGAACCCTAAGGAGGCTGCTCGCGGGTGAAGAGGAAGGTGTAGGGCAGTGGTGGCGAACCTTTTTTGAAGACGGGTCACCATAACACGAAAAAAGAACCAACAATTTGTCCGTGGGTCAGGCGCAAGCACTATTTAATTTTATGAATAAAAAAAATATTATTAATGAATAAATTAGTTTATCAAAGTAGCAAATAGACAACATTATCGTAATACCCTTATCCCGTCTGTGGCAGGGTCGGGTCTGCGGGATCTAGCCCATCGGGTCCCCGTCCACCCCACACACACACACACACACACACACACACTGAGACGATAAACTAGATATGATTCACGTTCGGGTCACAGGTTCGCCACCACTGGTGTAGAGGATGTAGGAGAGGGGAAATTAGCAGCACCTAACGTTCACTACCAACCCACCCATGTTGGTACTAACTTGGATTTGCATTGCTAAACTTCAGTGATCTGACGAGAACTGGTGTGTCCAATGCAACTCCAATACAGCACATTTATTAAAAGGAATAATTTTTCATAAAATTGTCAAAAACCGAACATTTGACAGTGACATAAACATTAAACGAAAAAGGCTTACCAATTACTTTAGAGAGTACCATTACCCGTTTTTGAGGAAGATTTGGCCTGAATGGTAAAATATAATCTTCTATAGTAATAGATGCTAGCGAATTTAAACTTGAAGATAGTGTGCTGAATGACACAATGATAAAAGTTACTCAAACCACATTCAAATTGACATTTCGAGAAACTGTACAATACTTGGATGGAGTAGTTGTACCTTAATGTAGCACAAAACATGCTTGCTACAAAAAGTCCCGGAAGTCCAGAAGCAAATGACAATGTTTGAATCCCAAAAAGTGGCACTATCTAAATGACATTAACATAGAAACTTAATAAAGAAATCTAGGAAGGATGAGATTAATCTTACAACTGTACTATTTTACTTACCTGATTTGAAGATGCAACCACGCCTTTCGTATATGGATCACAATTTGCATATGTAGCATAAATTACAATTCCAAGAAGGGAGATCAAAAATATAATTATGCTTGTGCCCAAAAGTCCTCCACTCACTACCCTAAAAGCAATTCATTTTTATATAAACAATTTACAGACTATACTTTGAGATATGGGGGTTGTCGTTTTTTCTTTTCCAGAGAACAACTATTTAAAAGTATGTGAATTTGTGATGATAGTTCATCCACTGGTTCCTAGCTAGATGTGAATTAGAGTGGTACATCACTTTTAGCCATAAAGTTCATTTTGACTGTGAATTACTTTCAGATAGGGGATCAGGGTCTTCCAGAGATATCACTGGGTCCAGGGATAAATTTGACATGGAAAGTACACAGTCAAGCCGAATTATTTCCGGGTCCCTGTGAATTCAGGGTAGGGATACTAGTGGGTTTTCTTTTGCCGAACGAATTCCACTGTGGAATTCATATAATGATCATCAGACATCCCTAGACATCTCATAATCTTATTCCCATTGCGTTTGTTTGTTGCTGTTTTAGGGCCATTCAACTACAAGGTCATTAGAGCCCCGTCCACGGTGTAGTTCTTATGCAGAGACTGCTCAGACACTACACTAGTGCGAGGATTTTTGGGTATTAGCAGTACCCAGTTTTCCCAAGCGGCCACCCATGTCAGTACTAGCTGGGGTTGCGCTGCTTAACTTCAGTGATCAGACGAGAACTGGTGTGTCCAACGCAATTCGCCAGAGATCTGCATTCCAACTGCTTTTTGCAGTAGACGTAGCATGATTTTCGGGGAGCCCCGTAAAACTCTTTGGAAACAACTAACGCAGCAACTAGTTAGACGTCTTACATTTAAAGTAAAAGAAATATTTAGTTTTAGTTAGTTACCTTCGAGCAGCTCCTAAGTTGGGACTTGATAAATATCTTTGAACTTGCATTTGATTTGAAGCAGTTTCTGCAAGTGTTGCAGCAGTACCCCCAATAACGAAAGTCCAAATTGTGTATGGAGATTGGGGATGCGACGTGAAGCTAAAATGATTAAAATTTATAGTTGAGAATGTACAGTATTTATCTTTGGCAATGTGTTTCTTACTGGGCGATTGTAGCTCGTCCACCATTTGTTGCCCGTGTCCACACTTCTTCTAAGCCACCAACATTCATAATACCTTTTACAAGCAGTAAAGTTAAAGAACCAAACATTATAGTTACTTGAGCAACATCAGCCCAGACCACCGATTTAATTCCACCCTGTAATGTAAATAATGTAAAGTAACGGCGAGTCCGGAAAAATAGCTATTTAAAATATTGATAATCGAGGTCTCTTCAACCATGTCCTCTACTTTAGGTCAGGAGCCATTAGTCCAGATTATGTTCATTAATGTATTTAAAAAACTAAGACCTCCTCCTCCCAAGCAATCTTTACATTTTTGATGTAGAATACAACCCTTTTCATGATGCAAAAAAAAAAAAGAAAGAAAGGCAGAATCTCACCATTGAGGTATAAACAACACAAATGCCTCCAACTGATAATATTGATCCCCACAAATGGAGCCCAGTAACTATAATACACAGATTGACATTCAATGAACAAATAATATGATAAAAGAAAGTGAAATAGGAAAGTGCAGTTTCAAAGGAGAAGTCTGTGCAAAATAGGCTCACCATAACAGATTTCTAAGTAGTTCAAATACAGTGGAACCTTGGTTTTTGAATTTAATTCATGTCTAAAAAATTGTTTGAAAACCAAATTGTGCAACAAATGAAACCAATTTCCCATATGAACTAATGTAAAATGGATAATCTATTCTTGAACCATAGATTACTGTTTATGCAAACTTCTATAACAATAGGACAAATGCATAAAATTTAGTTAATATCCTAAAGTGAAGGGAGATTTAGGTAGCCTTTCTCCAGGAAACTAGGTGGAAGGGGATAGATCAAGGGCTCTTGGTGAGGGATCCAAGCTTATATATTCAGCTAGTGAAGAGGGGCAGAATGGGGTGGGTATAGTACTAGATAGTGAGCTACAAAAGGGGGTCACCCTGGTGAAATGAATCAATAGCTGGCTACTGTTAATTACCATGGTTTGGTGAGGACTAATGCTCCATGTCATCAGCACATATGCCCCCGGCAGGTCTTGATGACCCACAAAAGTGGGCATCTGGACAGAATTTGAGGATTTGTTGCACTCACTGGAGGCTGAGGTATGGAAAGGTCAAGGGAATGAGCACTTAGTTATTGGTGGGGACTTAAATGACCACATAGGCAAAGATAACCAGAGTTATGAGGAAGTCCATGGGGGTATGGAACAGTTAGCATAGAAGGGCAGTGAATCCTTGACACAGCAAATGCATTTGGTCTTGCAATGGCAAATTCATGGTTTAGGAAGAGGGACAAGCACCTAATCACATTCCAGTCTATGCAACGGATGTCAGATAGATTTCATCATGGTTCGAGGGTGGCATAGATTGGAGGTTCATGATTGCTGAGCACTCCCCCATGAAAATTTCCAAAAAGAATTTGGCCATAGGCTACTTATGCTTGAAATTGAGGTGAAAGTGGAAGACAAGGCACATTCTTGGAAAGGAGAGCAGGTCATCAGGTAGTGGAAACTACCCACCAAAATGGAGGAATTTCTACAAGTGCACAGGCATGTAGACTGCAAGTGGGAAGGGACAGCAGATGCAATGTGGGACAGGGTTGCCAGGAATATTAGAACTTGTTGGGAAATCATTGTGGAGCAGGGTAGAGCAGGAGGCACAGTCCAGGGAAACAGGCAGACAAGGTGGTGGAATGAGGAATTAGAAGCAGCCATCAAGAAAAAAGACTGCTTTCCACAGGTGGCAGGAGATAGGAGACCAGGAGTCTAAGACTCAATATAGCCAGGCCAAGACCACTGTTAGGAGGACCATTGCCCTCCTAACCATTGTCCTTTAATTAATGATCTCTTACAGGATATGTCTCATACGTGGCTTACAGCTTGCCTGGTTGGAGACAGCGAATTTTTTTTGCCGATTTTCTTTGTTTGGGAAGTGATTTATTCAAATACAGAGGCACTTGAGAACCGAGATTCCAAAGTACATAACATAAACTGTCTATTAATCTGACCTTGATTTATAGTTAGTGCTGGAGCATAAATTATACATGATGTGTACATGACCTATAAAGTAAAACAGATTTAAACTTCGGTTAAATATTTATCATATTTATTCTGTGTACGTTAAAACTGACGAAAATCATTCACACATTGATATCAACCATTTCAGAAATTAGGACTCGGAAGGAAGTCATTGTGCCAAGATTTGTAGAGGAGAACACAAACAGTACTACAGTAGAACTCCAACTATCCGAATCGCTTTCAGGATTTCAAAAAAAATTAAGAGGGAATCTACTACGATTTACAAAAATAATGCACGACTTGGCTGCCCGAAAACGGATACAGACAGTCAAGCAGCTTACTTTGACCGAGATGTTCAGCAAGCAATGACTTTCATTTACAGCAATGTACAGCCCTTTTAAGTATGCTTAATATGTAAAAGTGTTGACTTTTCATTTAATTAATTAAAAGCTCCTTTTATTTAAAAATAGTTTCTTTTTCCCATTTTCAACATACAAACAGTAATAAATTAAATTAGACCCTTTTCTCGGAAAAAAATCCAATTATCGGAAGTTTTGATTATTCGAATGGGCCCGGTCCCAATTGATTCGGATAATTGGAGTTCTACTGTACCATCCAAGCATGTTCGTGTTATTATCGTACGAAAGATGACACATGGGAGGCAGAAGGTAAGAAAGTCCATTACAAAAATTAGACCGCTTTTAAAAGGTCAAATGCAAAGCAACTCCTAACCCTTTTCCCGCCTATGGCAGGGTCGGGTACCCATTTGTCCCTCTGAATGGACACAGGGTGATATATTGGACATAGTTTTTTCTGCAGCCGGTTGCCGGCCAAAGCTGCACCCCTACGCTTATTTATCGTCGGTCTAGTGTTCGTTGGGGAATGCTACCGACGCCAGGAGGCGAGCTCCTACACCTGGAAATTTTGCCTCATCTACCCGTTGCGTAGTAGAGAGGGTTCTTTTACGTGCAAGCGCCATCGTACACCAATGTGTCAACTTTCGTGGCAAGCACTAGGCTGAAGACAGACGAACGACAATCGTCATCGACAAAATTGTCGGTGGAAATGCAACCAATGCGTTTCAATGGGGATAATCGGACGGACGACAGAAATGCAGCCACGACAAAAAAGACGGAGCATGTTCCATTTTCTGACCGACACTGGCTGACAAACTGTTTCTATGAGCATCAAAATAGACGACGACTAACAGTTGTTAGTCTGTGATGACTTTCCTACAAATTTGTATTTGGTCGTCAGTCGTTCGTCTGTAAGCAGCCCTATAGTGATTCTGAGACGTAAGTTTACTTACTATTTGAAAAGTATATAACACTGATGCACACACTCTAAGGCGACGGTTATACCGTAATTCAAGGTACTGAAAAGTGATATAAACATTAGAATTTCCATAAAACACATTTGAAGAATTTTATTAAGAGTGCGTTTTGGACTAGTAACACCATGGAAATTATTTGTGACTATTTAGTCATTCAGCTCACATCTCGATTAACTTCAGCAATTATCAAACTTCCATATATCTAATATCTTCATCATTATTCCTAACCCTATTGCTGTCAATGGGATATCTAGATGACACTTAGGCACACATGAGGGAAGAGTCGAAATTTTTTTAGGTGCCGACCTAATGGCACAATCCCTACTCGTATAACATTAGACCATCTTCCAAAATGGATATAGTTTTGCCAACAGCATAGAGCTACTAACTAACATACAGAAATGATAAAAATGATGGTAGGAGAAAATGAAATTCTCTTAAGTACGTAATGTTAATAATTTACTTACCTCAAACACGCTGGATAGTCTCAAATTGTACAAAACGGGAAGGAAGAGGTAACAGGCCGGTAGAATTGCCAGAATCAAATGAAGAGACATTGCTAAACACTGCACACCATACGTGTAAGTTTCCATCGGAAATCCAAGAAATCCCACTGCTGACAAATACGTCGCAACACTAGATAAAATTAGTGGAAAAACTCCAATATCGTCACTTCTGACCAAAAAATTTCTAACATTTTTTTGATTTTGTCCTTTAAATATGTGATAAACTCCAACTGATGTAGTAATCATTACTGTAGTAACGAATGTAACATAGTCCCAAGTTTGCAATTTAAAATTACTTTCCATCGTCTACTAAAAGAAGAATTGGCTTGAAATATAGAAACGAAGTTGTGTATACTGTAACGAAAGCATTTGTTTAATGCTTTTATCGTTTCAACGCAAGTGGATATTACAAATCGAATCATCCAATAAGACGTCATTATTCGAATTATTAATTTAAATTGGCTTCATTGGCAATACAACCTTAACTTCTGCGAAAGGCACCAAACGGCCACATTAAACAATGCTGCAATAAAGTCGAGGGATTAAATTATTTGAGAAATCTTAAAAGGAAGCTGATTTATTGAATACATTGTTCAAAATCAGGCCATATGACATGACTAAAAATTCAATGTCAAGCTAGCTATCCACCAAAACTTATTTAGTCATCTCTAAACTGTGCATAATCAAACATGCTTATGTCAAGTCTATAACTTCAAAATGTTTAGGCAGTGGCGTAGTTAGATCTTTGTTGCTCCTCTTAATACGAATCCTTAACAGGCTCCTTTTAATATATGTCAAGTCAAAATGTGATGCACAGGATCCTAACAATGTCGATCATAGACTGCAGTTTCCATGGGTGAGATATTTCTTAAAATTGTACCCATGAAGCTTTAAGAAAAGTTATCCTGGTCATGATAAATACAGTAAAATCTGCCTAAACCGGACCTTGTATAAACCGGAAACCTGGCCAAACGGAAAATAAATTTCGGAACGGAATGATTTCCCATTTAAAATACTACCCTAAACCGGAAAACTACCTAACGCGGAAACGGAATAAGTTTTGGGAACCGTTTGCATAAATAACCTGACTAAGACGGATGATTTTATGCAGGCATTAATTTTGAGTGAGACTGTACGTGCACCAAAGTTCTAGGGACCATTACGGCCATATACACAAAGAGCTACCCAATAGTGAAGCAATGACAATGTACTTTAAAAGACATGTGGTGGCAAGGGCGGATCGGGGGGGGGGGGCAATGCAGCCATTGCTCCCCTCTCAGTGCCTCATTGCGCATCCGTCAACTGATGCATGGTTCAACTCTGCAACTGATGAGGCATTTTTGCATTTGCTCTTCCCGTTTCTATTCTGCCAGTCCAATCTGCAGTTGGCTAAATCACTGAACATAGGGCATTGTCTGAGGGGCAGTGGAGGACCTATTGTAATTGCTAGCTAGATTTATACTAAGGGATTCTGCGTATTTAAAAATATTTCGGGTGCAATTTTAGAAGTGCTCCCCCTGATCCGCCTCTGGATCAGCCCCTGGGTGGAGGCAGAGTAATTTTTTAGTTTATGGACTTTTATTTTAAATTTCATCATCCTAATAAAAGGTGATCATATTTTTTATACTTTGTTTCATTAAAACACAGCCCTTTGTAAACCGGAAACCTGTGAAAATGGAAAAAATATGGGAACGATCAGCTTCCGTTTTAGACAGGTTTTACTGTACTAACGTATACTGTTGTCAATTCAGCACTGACAAGCGCGTTGGACCAACACAATAAATCAAATGACTATATATTGATGGCAAATAAACAGAAGAACGTTGCATGCATTTTATGAGATACAGAAATGCTGGTATCGTCCTCAATCTGGGGTGTCGTCTGCCAATGCAATTATTTAGGAAAAGATGAACGTTTACTGTACATCAAAATGAGTTGACATTCTATCTTTTTGAAACCAAACTCTTTCACAGGTGTTGCGGTCAGGTCTGCGGGTTCTAATCCTTCACTCTTGCCTATCCCCCATCAGATCCCAGTTTACTCCACACACAACCATGTCCTTCCGTAGAACCTGCCCGAACGTCTGCTTTGGTCTTTCCTTGTCCCAGGTGCCTCCGATGACCTGCATTCCCATTATGGACCTGACCAGCTTCTCCTCCCCTCTTCTCATCACATTCTCTATACCATCTCAATCTATTCACCCTCACCATTTCTGCGATCTCCCCCCACTCCTAATTCCATCTGTTCTCGATACCCCGCTCATGTACCACAGTAGTCGCATCTTGTCAACTTGCATTCGTCTTTCATGGTTCTTCCTGACTGCCCAGCATCCCGAGCCATACATCATGGCTGGCCTAACCACAGCCCCGTAACACTTCTCTTTCAGAAATGATTATGCTTATAACCTTGAAATTATCATTATTTCACAAAAAATGTGTCTAACAAATGTTTATCTTTTTCCACTCTAATAAAGGCTGCGATTTTTAACTTTGTGAAATGTTTCATTTAAACGCATAGCTTCCAAAATAACTGACCATTTCGGAACCTAGTAAGCCATACAAATTTATTAATCGAGAAATGGAATACAAACGGCATGGACACATTGCGTTTCTAAAAACAGATGCCAAAATGAGCTTTTAGAAAATTGTTAACTAGAATAATTAGACATTTATTTATTATTTACATACGTAACGTACACTACCCCCTCCTAACCCAGGGTGTTATGGAATAAAAAGTCAAAGAGCAATACCTACAATTTCGCATGCAGTGGAATTGGGAGCACAGGAAGATGCCTGAACGGAGATTGAAAGGCAGCATGTTCCAGTATTTAAGAGAGGTATATGGAAAGAGCTTCCTTCTGCAATGCCACACAGGGACAAAGGGTTCAAACAAGAAACATCAGATCACTATTATCATTTCATAGTTAGTTGCAAATCAAATTACTCTACAATCGATATTAGTATATTTGTTTCTAAAGCTTTTGTGTCTTAAATAATTTTTTGTTCTTTTAACAAGAAACATGCATAAAATATTCTGTGAGAGCGAAACATGAATGAATCAAGTACAGTAGAACTCCAATTAGAGTCCCGAACTCCCACTATCCGAATCGCTTTCAGAATTTCAGAAAAAAAAAAATTAAGAGGGAACGTGCTGCGATTTGCAAAATAATGCACGACTTGGCCTCCCGAAACGGATACTGGCAGTCAAACAGCTTACTTTGACCGAAATGTTCAGCAAGCAATGATTTTCATTTACAGTATGGGACACGTACATACATACTGTACTAATGTACAGCCCTTTTATGGATGCTTAATATGTAAAAGTGTTGTCTTTTCATTTAATTAATTAAAAGCTCTTTTTATTTAAAAATAGATTTTTAATCCCATTTTCATACAAACTAATAATTTAAATTAGACCCTTTTTCGGAAAAAATCTCCTTATCCGAATTTTTGATTATTCGAATGGGGTCCGGTCCCAATTGATTCGGATAATTGGAGTTCTACTGTATAATGTATCATCATACCCTAATGGCAGGGTCGGGTCTACGGGTCCATTGAACTACTCTGATTGGGATCACCCCAGCAAGGCGCCTGGAACCCGCAGGAATATTGGCAATGTTGTCTGTGTGAGGGGAGGGGGTGCCGGCTTACCCCATGAATTGAGACGAGCCGACGAATTGAATAATTGTGTTTAATGTATGCAAAAACAATCATAACTTGGCGCCTTCTGTTTTAACTTTAAAACAACTGGCGCTTCCGGCGGACGCCAAGTCAATCAGCTCCAGAATAGGCAGCATAATACAGTATATGGCATTTGCAATTGTAATTCTGATATTTATAAGAATATTATATGGCGTAATATCTGTTAAATACTAATTAGTTTTTTGGAATTATTTTGTTGTGACACATCATATTGTTCCACACTTTGAGCTTTAAACCCAAGGAATGCTTGCCATCTGAGGGGCAGTTTGTGACAAACGCGATACACAAAAGGAAATATTATTTTTGGGTCAACGAGTTCTGGATTTTGAGGACCTGAAAAGAAAGTTATTAATATTAAAAAGGTTGAATTCTCTGAAAGACAACTAATACACAGATTTGGTAAAACGTGCGAAATTAAAAGATACAGTGCAACCTTACTAATCCGAACTAATTGGGGAAAGGACCAATGTCCCCTCTAAGGATTGCTGATTCGTGTGCAAAATAGAAAACTTGGGAGCAGTTCTATTCGCCATACTGATCACTCCTGTTTTGAGTTAAAAATATGTGCGCTACGAGCCCAGAACTGTGCGCCAAAGAATGCTAGCGCAGCTTACAGGGAGCATTGGAAAGGACATGTTCGGATTACCGAATATAATAGGGATTTTGCAAATACTCGTGATGTGAGCGTTCCTGGACGAAAGACGAAAAGTGAACATACTTTTCGTCCTTCCACATCGTCTGCTGCATTATGAGGACAAAAAAACAAAATAAACGTCCTCCATTTTTTGCAACGAATTGGCTTGTCTGTGATTGGCTAAATGCCTGCACATGCGCATGTTACACACCAGCATGAAATCTGGCATCCATTTTTTTTTAAACGAAGCAACAGGAGGATAAAAACATAAAAAAATGGAAAATAAAAGTGATGATCCCCAAAAGCTTTTTATGGAGATATAATTTCCTGGTATACAATGCTCTATACAATTCAAATATTACAAAATATTTTATTTTAATGATATTTTCATTCTTTTTTTTGCTTATTGCTATTGCCATATAGCAAAATGCTTTTTTCTGGCTCTCACAAGATGGCACACAATTATTGGGAACGCATAATTGCAAAATTGCCAAACGTAAGCCCAGATGAAATATAAGAGGACGAATTGACATCTTGTATTCATCTTTCATTATATTCGTCCTGTCTAAATGCAAAATCCCTAATGATGTTTTCACTTAACCTGCTTCACATAAGTGTTTTAGGTGTATTCATATGGATTAATAGATTTAAAAGTAGAGAACAAAATTATATTTTATAATCAGTACTCTCACATATTCCCTGATCGTCATTGACATGAAAGGAGGGCGTGGCTTATTGAGTTGGACACACCAGTTCTTGTCTGATCACTGAAGTTAAACAATGCAAGCCCAGCTAGTACTAACATGGGTGGCCGCTTGGGAAAACCGGGTACTGCTAATACTCAATAATCGTTCCATTATTGTAGTTTCTGCAATAGAACTATGCAGTGGATGGGGCTCTAATGACGTTGTAGTTGAAGGGCCCTGAAAACACCAACAAAAGAAAGACATGCAGCGTCCTGAATACATTCAGTGTACTCTGTTATCTAATAATCGTTCTTTGATAGAACAACTATTGTATAGGGTGATGCAGAAAATGATTTAAATACCATAAAATCTCACGTAATGTCTGCATCTCAAATATGCACCCATCTATAGCCCGCATTAGCAATGGGTATGTTTCAAATATAGTCCGCACTTTAAAATTCCTACTGTAGCCAGTGGCGCAACTTGCAGGGGCAATGGTATCAAATGAATTTGAACATGAAATGTCCGATTGCTCTGACAATGAAACTGAAATGGGAAAGATTTTATATTGCATTATCATATAAACAAGAACGTACTGTGTAAAGTCGTGTTGTTCAGTGTAATAAAATGTACAGAAAATGAGGAGCAGTTTTCATTGAGAACCCTTGGTTTCATTTATAGTCCGCCCTCTCATATAGTCCACACTAAATGACCCCATGTTTTGCGTATCATCCATGGGCATTACATGAGATTTTATGGTAGCTTATGTTAAACTAACGGGTTGGGGAGCAGTGACATACCGAGGCGGGAGTGGGGGATGCGGACCACACCAGGTGACACTCTTTCAGGGAATAACACTATTGCAAAGTCACAAGTCCATCCTTTTCCTACAACACTAATTGAATTTTAGTTTCAATGAATGCGAATTTTGTATGGGACACAGTCCAGCTAGTAGAGTCACATAAACTGGTTTGGTTCATTGGTGTTTTAGGGTCTTTCAACTACAAGGTCAATAGAGCCCTGTCCACTGCATAGTTCTAATGCTGCACAGACTAGAGACTGCACAGCCACTACACTAATGGGATTATTTTTTGGATATCAGCACACTGTCATAAGCCTTCTCCAAGTCAATGAAGAATGCTTATGACAGTGTTCTATGACAGGTAGTTTGGGAGGTATTACAAAATCGGGTTAGAAGGGTCTATGCAAATAGTTCAGTATATGTATGATGGTACCATGGCCAGGGTAAGGACACCTTGGGGAAATACTGGGGGCTTCCCAGTAAAGGTGGGGAGATAGACTGTGATGTGACCCAAAGGCTCAATGGGGGATGGTTGTAGTGGAGCCTTGGGTGATAGGAGGGTCCCATTCAAGTTGAAAGGGAAGACGAGCTTCTACACCAGGGAATTTTGCCTCAACTACTAGGTGATTGCATAGTAGAACGGGTTCTTTTACTTGCAAAGGACATCACAATAGGTCAGACACGAAACAACATTATAACCAGCAAAGCACTAATTTGCCTACCACACTTTCTATTTTTGTCATATAATGCAGTGATGGAACACCAGGGGTGCCCCCAGGCAGGATAAGGGTATAATGGTGAAGAATATGGAGGATAAAAGAAGGCAACAGATATCATTATCAAATCCTTATCCCACCTCTGGCAGGGTTGGATCTCCCAGCAGATCCCCCTGCACCCCACACACTAACATATCCATACAGACAACATCTTCCCCTTGCCCCATGTGCTTCTCACCACCTGCATTAAGGCCCCCACACACCAAACTGACATGTGTGTGCAAAAAATAGTTTATGCTCACACCAAAAATTTTCACTGATGGAGTGAAGAAATTTTATCACATCGGTGTGTCAGTTCGGACTGAGGTGAGTTAGAAGTGAGCGTGTGTGGGGTTGCTCACATCAGTTCCTTACATTTTTTGTTCTGCACATGCCCAAACATGGATAAACGTCATCTTTAAAAAATTGCAGCATGGTAACAGTAGAATTACTGGTTGATGAGGACAATCAAATGATGTCACATGACGTTTAACGAAAAGTACGTAACATACCACGTGACACACCAAACTGATCGTGTGTGCAACTCATTCCTTCACACCATACTGAAAACAACGATGTGCAGACCACGACCTGACACACCAAACTGAACGTGTGTGGGCTTTTACTGAATTTGACCAGAAGAACTGCTCCCCTCTTCTCAATACAGTAATACCCCGCTTTACACGACCCCATTATGTGCGGTTTCACTATAACGCGATCTCTATGGTTGCAGGATTATGAACGTATTTTACAAGAACGTAAAAAAACGCTACCCAAAAGACAATAGATGTATTTTTCCGTAAAAAATAATTAATAGTATGCATTGTATAAAGTGTTCTTAGAATTAAAGTGATTGATTAGAATGATTCGTATTTTTTGCATTAAATTTTGACTATGTTTAATCATAAACCTCGATATATGCAAATTTCAGTTAACGCGATTTTTTTCCGGAACGTATCCCTCGCATAAAGTGGGGTATTACTGTACATTACCACACAACATCCGCCTTAGCACAATCTATTCCTACTATAATGCACCATTAAGCATTTAAGGTCTATGGAAGGGTGGGGAAATCACCTGTCCCCTGCATAACTGTAAAGTGGGGGTTACATGCTCAGTCTGGCATCAGTTCAGTCCATGACTGTGGTCAGAATGACGCCAGACTGATTGTATAACATGATGACTGACAGACTGATGGAATGGATTGACGCATTTTTAAATTTTTTGATAATTTCTGTCAGTCTGTGCATGACTGACGTCAGATTGATCGTGTGAGCACCTTTCTCAGTCTGGTGTCAGTCACTGCTTGGACAGTAATGGAGACACATGCGTTTTAACCCCTCCCCAGTATCTGGGACTAAGTGCTGGATTTACCACTATGTTCAGTAGGCAGAAGCCTATGGTCTCAACATTTAGCGGACTTCAAAACTTAAGAAACGGGCTTGAAAAAGGCCTGAAAATTGAAATAGCCTAGGGCCTCTCAATATCTAAATCCTGCACTGTCTGCAACAATGCCTGTACAACCGTTGGAACCAGAGAAAGACTTATACAAGTACAATACATGCGAAACAAGATGTGGGAGGGCTCCCTTCTGTTTTGGGCAAAACCTGGGTCACCAGAGAAGAAACAGAGGATGGCAAAGATCACAGGTGGAGAGGAGGGCTGTGGGGATCAAGTGGAGGACGTCAGGCATGTGATACTGGCATGTCCAGTGCTGGATCACTGCAGAGGGGGGGTTGTGGAACCACCACATTGGAAGAGGTTCAGGGGTGGTGGGTGGTGGGGTGGAGCGGCTGGAATGGGTGAAAAGGGCAAAGGTGTTGCCTGGGTGCTGGTGGAGATCTAGGCTTATGGGTCTAGCATGAAAAATCTCACTAGCAAGGTATCTTCTCCATGCATGTATCTTGCTTTGTCAATAATGGCTTCCCCCCAGTTGGGGCATTGAGGGTGGAGTAATTGCTGCATTGCTCCCCATATGGATCCACACCTGGTCCAACGTTGCCTTTTACCACTTGTTGCTAAACCTATTATAATTGCAATACAAGCTTTTTCCTAATTGCAATCCATCGTTTCTTTTGTGCAATCAGGGTTTTTGAGGAGACTGATGGTCAGTCGGACGGTGTAATGTCATCCATCAATCCATCAGTTTGGCATCAGTCTATTCTTGATCAAGATTATGGACTGAACTGACGCCAGACTGTGTAACCCCCACTTTATGCATGTCAGTACTGACACTATGCTGTTACAATGATTTTTGTAATTAGCTGAACCTTGAGTTCCCAAGCCATCCTACCCACCTTGAGTTCTTACCCATCCAAGTACAAGATGGGGAGCAGCACTTGGAGAACCATCTGGGACTACCCGCCCCATGCACTGTTTCACTCCCCCCCCCGCCTGGGGGGCAGAGTCCCAGACTTGTCCGGGACTACCCACCTCATGCACTGTTTCACTCCCCTCCCAGAGGCGGAGTCCTGAACTTGTCCAGGACTACCTGCCCCATGCACTGTTTTGCTCCCTCGCCCGGGGGGGGGTGGAGTCCCGGACTTGATTTGACAACCGTCAGAACAAGGAGGAATGGGGTTATTTGACGCTAAAAGGGACTTGGACTTTTGGATTGCTTAAAAAACATAGTACATCTATTGGTATTCTTGCCTACAAGGTGGCATGGAATTTTTGGTGGTAGTGATTTTTTTGCTTTATGGCCCGTGATACAGCTATCTTCAATTCTGGAACAAGACATCGTTGATTGCACACAAGCTTTACAACTGGTTGCCACCTTTCTCCAAAAAAGAAGTCACTATCCGAATCTGAAGTTGTCCTAAGTATACAGTGTAAAATATATATATATATAAATTTATACTACAATATATACTACATTATACTAAAATATAATGTAGTTCAATAAATGTCTGCCAAAAATCTTTTAATCATCAGTAGTTTTCACCTCTAAAGGGTAGGAAAACAAGTTGTGATGAGAAGCAAAGAAACGGACCGTGACATAAAGCAAAAAAAAAAAAAAAAAAAAAACTATACCATCTTTTAGGTAAGAATATTACCGATACATGTACTGTATGTTTATCAGCAATATCTGAAACATGTGGGACTCGATACACCATAGACAAACCCATACCAACAAATGCACTACGTAGTTACTTTGGTGAGATTTTCAATATTAGTGCTGTTAATTTATTTCAGATGAAGATGAAAAGAAACCTACTAAAGGGGTAAAAAAGAAGTGTAATCAAAAAAGATGCTGGATATACTTAAATTCGATGTTTTTATATAGGAGATGATAAATGCGTTTTAGAATATTTAGAATATCTAAACTACAAAAGCAGTTTGAAAGTCCATCTGTAGAGAAGATGGGAGCGGCGAGTTGCGTTGGACACACCAGTTCTCGTCTGATCACTGAAGTTAAGCAACGCAAGCCCAGTTAGTACTGACATGGGTAGTCGCTCAGGGAAGCTGGGTACTGCTAATACCCAATAATCGTCGCATTAGTGTAGTGTCTGTGCAGTGTATGCATTAGAACTATGCAGTGGACGGGTCTCTAATGACCTTGTAGTTGACGGGACCTTAAACACCAACAAACAACAACAAATGTAGAGAAGGTGGGCAACAAATTGAAAATAAATATAGTGTTATGAATATAGGTAATGAATATAGTGTTAAAAATTCAATCGTAACACTTTAATTTTTCATTAAGAGGGTTTTGTAAAATAGGTCGAAATCATGATGGGCATAAGGTTGAATTCACTGATGGTAATAAAAATTGGCTGAAATGATGAAGTCACCTTCAAGAAAGTTAATATTAAAAAACAAAAATTGCAAGTAATAAGATATTTGAATATATCAATGAATACTTTCAAATTTTAAAATCGTCGACTTTGTTGTTCAGAATGCTAAACACGTTAACGGTGAAGACGAAATGGACGATGATTTTTGGGAGTGAATTAGAAAATGATGAAGAATTAAACACCAAAGAGAGTGATGATGATGACGGAGAGGAAGATTAAGACATGTTACGTATTGAAAAGAAATATTATTATATATTATCACAAGTTAGGATCAAACATTTTGTAAGCATTCTTTTATTTGTAAATTGGCACAAGAAGAATTACTAACAAATATGTCATCACCTGAAAAGTACATTCTTCCTAGTGGACAAATAATTGAGAAAGATAACCCTCAATTTAGCATTAGTCCATCAACGAATTAAACACGTGATACATAGGGTATTACTGGGGGCTTCCCAGTAAAGGTGGGGATCCACCATGGTTAAGCATTTTACCTGCTCATTCTGGTAATGTACGAGCTGCTGACGGGGGTAGGACAATGAGCCCCTCAGTCCGTGGTACTTGCTGATGATGTTGGAAAACTTAGTGTTTCCAGAGAACAAGTAGAGAAGGGCCTAAACGATATTTGAGGAGCGATTGAAAAGGGAGGGCTAATGATGTGACCCAAAGACTCAATGGGGGATGGTTGAAGTGGAGTCCTGTGTGATAGGAGGGTCCCATTCAAGTTGAAAGGGAAGTTTTACAGGGCAGTGGTTAGACCAGCTATGCTATGAATAGGTTGAGGGAGGGAGGTCATTCCTATGAGAGATTTCCTCATATGAATAAGGGAGAATAGGTTGAGGTTGTATGGACTCGTATGAGAAGAGGGGAGGAGGAGCTCTTTAGGTCCATTTCATGAATGCAGGTGGTTGGGAACACCTGAGGCAGAGGGAGACGAAAGCAGACTTGGAACATGGTAATGTGTGGGGTGGATGGGATTCTGGTGGAAGATGTGGAGGACTGGAACCCACAGACCCGGCTCTGCTAGAGGCATTTTTAGAGCAATTCTATACGACAGTTAAAAATACCCCTATCTATCAATGAAAAAAATGTAAGTTTGCATTCCCAAACTATTTTAGGAAATGCATGTCTCCCTCCATCAGCTATAACTTTTTCCTCAACATTTTTCCTTTATCTTATAGTTTTTGAAATAAAGGATTTGGCTACTTTAAAATTTACACAATATGTATCATCATAATCATACCCTTATCCCGCCTTTGTCAGGGTCGGGTCTTCGGGTTCTAGCCCTCCACTCCCGCCTATCTTCTACCAGGTCCCCGTCCACCACACACTACCCTATACTTACTGAATTATTATTACCTATTATATGCATGTGTGCCTGAAACAAGCATTAATCTAAAAACATTTGAAATGTTTGTGACTCAGATAGGGCGCATGGCAAAATAAGTGTTTATGGGAAGGTTAGTGGTGGGGTGACACCAGGATTTGCCACACCGGGTGGCACCAAGCCTCGATACGCCTCTGTTGGGGAGCAAGCCAAGCAGCCATAACAGGCTGAACCCTTAGGAGGCTGCTCGTGGAAGATGAGGAGGTAGGTGTAGAGGATGTAGGAGAGGGGAAATTTACAGCACTCAACGTTCTTTACCAACCACCCATGTTGTTGCTAACGTGGGCTTGCATTGCTTAACTTCAGTGATCTCACGAGAACTGGTGTGCCAAGCGCAACTTGGCCGCACTCACGGCACAGCACAGAACTGCACTTCAAAACTATTTTCAAAATGCCCTGCGACAGTTCGCCACTTTTGCATTCGAAAATGTGTTTAAAAATTGACTGTTGTGCAGAGCTGTATTGGAAAGCATTCCGCAGTGGCATTGGGGGCGTGATACAACACGGCACTACGCTACAAAAATATCTTTCTGGAGGAACTCTGTCGTGCTGCTGCAGTGCGAATTGGGCCGTTCAGATGCAATGTAAGTATATTTTGCTGCATTGTGAAATGCAACGTAATGTAGTGCTGTGCCGCTCAAGTGTGGTCTTACCTTTATTTGGATTATTGAAATTTTGGTCGGATTAATGAAATGAGAATTTTAACCAAAGCTTGTTGGGATTATTGGATGTTCGGATTAAAAAGCTTACACTTTATAACCATGTCGATTGAGGCAAAGTGAGTTAGTTACACACCAGTAATGAGAGTAACAATTATTGTTCCAATGAAGGTCATGCCGATGCTCCAAGAAGTGTACCACGTATAAGATATTGTATAGAGGAATGGGACATCATTTCTTTAAGAAGAAAATTTAGTACATTACATATTAAAAACAAACAACATAACTATTGATTCTTTGAATAATTTCAAACACTTTTAAAAAAGTTATTAACTGCTTACATGTAGTTTGAGTGATGGGAGACATTTAAGGAAAGAGTTGAGTTACATCCATCAATTCTTAAAGGAGCCATTGAAGAAACTGGGTTGTACAGAATTTGCCCAACTGTAGCCCACATTGGAAGCGCCATACCAATTATCATACCAAGAAAGATACCCTGATTCACAGGGAAAAAACTCATTTTAAACAGTATTTAGTAACAAGAGTTTCATAAATGTACAAACGGAAATTAGTCTTCATAATTTTAATCATGCCATGATATTTGCTCCCCCCCCCACACACACTGACATCAATGTCAACCGACAATGAATCAAGACAGTCTCCACTGGACAAATTTGACAGCCTAGAAATCTTAGAAACTAATAGTGTATTAAATTCACAAATTTGCTTTATGATTAAAACTTTTAAACCCATCAGGCCGCAAGAACGGAATAGGGTCGTAAATAGGGGCCCGAAAGGCCTACACTAGTAAAAATGGATATACTATGACGGGGTTCCATGGGAGTCTCAATTTAATACCCTCTCCGCTGAATATGAATACTGTATTATGAAAATTGTAGATTTATACATACTATTGAATTAATCCATGGTAAAAGCATGCCCAAAAAAAATGCAGAAAACAGAGGGCCTGCGGTAATACTGAAAACTGTCATGGTAGCCTGTGCAATATAAAAATTCAACATTAGTATTTAGTTCAAATTAATATACAGTAAATCTTGTCAACACAATGGGGTACTGGTTGTAATGGGCTCATGACACCGTACCCACACGGGACCTCGGTTCTACTTCTCCTCCAAAGGAAGGCACACTGGGGCATCTCTCTCGTCCGAAAAATGCCAATATCGAACCTAGAACCATTAGCGTAGTTACCGAACACACTAACCACTGCGCCACCGAGGCGGGGATTTCTTACTATTAAAAGATAAAGTAAAAAAAAATGAGAACTTCGCATCTCACCTTAATTACTCCTCCTAAAGCCTGAATAAGATATACGCAAATGAAGCAAATCAACCCATAGAGAACGGCTTCAATAAAATTGCAGTTATCAGATTAATGCTTTTTGATTACTTGCAACAATTTACTCGGTAAACATTTATATAGGCAGTGCTCCAGTCTCAGATGCGAGAGTAAATAGGTTTAGTAGGTACCTATCAAACCGCATTTACCGTAAAATCTCGCGTAGTGCCCGCGAATTATACGCGAAACATAGGGTCATTTAGTGCGGGGGCGGACTATATATGAGTGCGGACTCTAAATGAAACCAAGGGTTCTCAATGAAAACTATTCCTCATTTTATTACACTAAACAACACGACTTTACACAGCACATTCTTATTTATATGATAATGCGATATAAAATCTTTCACATTTCAATTTCATCATCAGAGCAATTGACATTTGATGTTCAAATTCATTTGATCCGATTGCCTCTACAAGTTGCGCCACTGGCTGCAGTAGGAATTTTAAAGTGCGGACTCTACACGAGTGCGGACTATATTTGAAACATACCCATCGCTAATGCGGACTATGGACGGGTGCGGACTATATTTGAGATGCGGACTTTACGTGAGATTTTACGGTATTCCTAAACGTAGTCGAATCTCTCCATCTGCGGAGATCTGTACTGTCCTGCTATACCACTCACTACTACTAACTGTATATTAATCTCTATTTCATGCATCGATAGATTGCACATTACGCATCTTGTAGATTTCAAAGTAAAGCGTAACAACAGAACAACTCGATGATTTGATGACCTCTGGGTTCAAATTGACTTTGCGATTTTATAATTTAAATCATGAAGCTAGTAGCAGCAGTGGAGTAACAGCGTAACCCATTTACAGTGGTCATGTAGGTCTTATTATTTAGGAGCATATTGATTTTGAGCACTGCCTATAACAACTGCTGTCATACTAACTGATTAATTTAGATAAGTGCATTGTATGATTGTCCAGTAAACTTGGTCTCAAAGGTTTGATAAAATCTTCAATGGCCATCGCTGTAACAGAATTTAGTGTCGATGACATGGTGCTAATAAAGAACAGAACTCAAAATATATTACAGGTTAGTATGAATTACAAAATTTCAAAGATGATATTTAAAAGCATACCTTACAGTAGCACAAAAAATTGCCCCCACAAATAACCCAGGGAAACCCTGACAAAATGATAGAACTTCTAAAGCAAATATAACCATAAGCTGAAATTAAAAAAGGCATGTCGAGCATTAATACTTATTACACTTACTGTAGAGCAGCGGTCTTCAAACTGTGTTCCGCGGAACCCCAGGATTCCACCGTACACATGCGGGGGTTCCGCGAGTCAAAATAAAAATTCATAGCCAATTCGTTAGCAGCAGAAAGATATACTTTTCTAAAGCTGAGAAGGGGTTCCCCAAAACATCTTATAGTTCTAAGGGTTCCGTGAGTCGACAAAGTTTGAAGACCACTGCTCTACAGCAGTGGTTCTCAATCTTTTTGAAGTCAGGGAACACTAAACTGACATTTTACTAGCACGGAACACTTACAATTCAACATAAAATTTAAAGCAGGTTGTACACTTTCTACACTTGGTACTTACTACATCATCATCATCATACCCTTATCCCGCCTGTAGCAGGGTCGGGTCTGCGGGTTGTAGCCCTCCACCCCGTCTATCTCTCCCCAGTTCCCCGTCCACCCCACACACTCATATCCTTACGGACAACCTGTTCCCACGTCTGCTTCGGTCTCCCCCTGCCCCCGGTTCTAGTGACCACCTTCATTCCTGGCAAGGACCTAACGAGCTCCTCCTCCCCTCTTCTCCTGACGTGTCCATACCACCTCAGCCTATTCTCTCTCATTTTTTCTGCGATGTCCACCACCCCAGGCTACCTCTAATATGCCCATTCCTAATTCTATCAGCTCTCGACACGCCACACATGTGCCACAGCATTCGTATCTCGGCTACTCGCATTCTGTTTGTGTAGCTCTTCCTCACAGCCCAGCACTCTGATCCATATAGCATAGCTGGTCTAACCACTGTCCTGTAGAACTTCCCATTCAGCTAGATTGGGATCCTTCTATCACGCACGACTCCGCTTGCCTGTCTCCACTTCAGTCACCCCCTCCCCCATTGTTTCTGCGGGTCACATCATAGTATCTCTCCATTGCTTTATGTGTGCATTAAATTTTTTTGCGGAACACGAAGTTGTTTCACGGAACACCAGTGTTCCGCCGAACACGCTTTGAGAACCACTGCTGTAGAGTATCAAAGAGGTAAAAGAAAGAAGACACATGTCCCCAACACTAAAACCACCAAAGAGATCATGGATGAAAGCAATTCTTGTTATCAATTGTTATATCAATCGTAAGAAATATTATAAACTGTTAAACTAGAGGAGCAACAACGTGGAAATCACTTTATAGATTCAAGCATTATTAAAGGCTGTTTTTCTACATAACGAATAGTTTGCGTCAGCATTTCTTAGAAGCACCAATGTTCACCACGTCATAAAAAAATACTCCGATTGCTTTAGATACGCTTTGTGATGCAACTATGCGAAGAAATCAATCCTAAAGCAATATTAAAACAATGCCAAAGCCAAGGGGTAGGAAGTTTTAATAACAACCCAGATAAATATAATTATGGCATAATTAAAGGGCTCATGGACCAAAGATATAAATTTAAAATAATATCGATAATGAAACCTGATCTTTAGTAGTTACAGTCCCATCTAAAGTTGGATCGCAAGAATATCGAGCATAGATAAGTAAACCACTGTAAGTCATAACGATTACAAAAATGGATATGGCGAATTCACTTCCTGCAAAACAGCTTTAAAAAAGTAAAGAAAAAAAATCATTTACTATATTTTAAATATTCTCTCATAAAAATCGTAAATTAGAATGTAAGTCTTACATTTGAGCTTGCTTCAAAGTCCGGTTTGAAATAAATCTTTGGACCAACGTTTGATTAGCTACAATCATAGCCAGAAAATGAAAAATTCCACCTACAGCCACACTCCACAAGGTCTCTTTTGAGTAAGGGCTACTTTCCCATCTGTAAAAAGCAATTGGCCAGGCAATGATTTTCTTAGGCCCGCTTCACACCAAATGAATCCGAATCAATCAGACTCAATCCAATGAAGGTGAATGTGATTTGTAATCTCCTTGCATTCACACCAACTCAATCTGACTCAAACCAAGTGACACTGTTTTCTTCCATTTTCATCATTAAAAGTTCCAAGTCCAATGTGTTTGATATTGATTCATGAATGCCTGAAGGTAGAAGATTCTGATCTTGAATCAAGGTGGATTGAATCAGATTGATCTGGTGTGAAAGGAAAGACTGTATCTGTGTATATTTGAGTGGTGGAGCACCAGCTGAATCCAGATGAGTCAGATTCACCTTGATTCGGACGGATTCTGAGTGATCCGGATTCATTTGGCGTGAAACTAGCCTTAATCGGCAAAAGCCTGAAATTTCTACAATGTAAACTAAGTATTTAAATGTGCTCTCATTAAAATAAGTGTTTACACTTTTATTCCAATAACTGTATTCACAAAGTTCCGGACTGGCCAAATATTTGCGAAACTAGGCCTTCGAATAACAACTTGAATAGAATGGAAAGAGTCATACATTTTGGTGATTAACGTTTTCAGGGCTCCTAATTTCGAATAGGAATTCCCCAATTTTTTTCAACTCTTGGATTAAAATGATAGGATTTTTCCGACCCTTTTTTTAAAATTAATGAAAATTACAAAGTTTTAAGCATTTTTTGTCCACCATTCATTGGTTTATGGCTCAGGACATTGTGAATCTTACCATAGGATCATCTATAATTGGCAGTAATTCAACAGAAAAATGTTGCATGCATTTGTCAATATTCCTTGCAACAAACGTTAGCCAAAATGTTGCTGTAAATATTTGCGTTAACTCATTTCGATGACAAATGGATCATAAATAGATTCACAGAACAGTTAAAACAGATTTAAGAAAATGGTGAGCATTTAAAGCGAAGTAAGTTTAAGTTCTTGTTAGAACCAATATGCATGTTAAGTGCATTTAAGAATAACTGGTGTTATGAGCTATAGTATCAAATGGCCGATAGATAAAATTCTCAATGTGTTGTCCCAAACATTAACCTAATGGATTGTAACAATATAATATACAGTAATTTTGAATATGTCTTGGGTTTACAAAAGTGTTTGAGAAAAAGCCTATTATATTTTTAAAAAAACGACCCAAGAATAGAAAATTTGTAGGCTTTCCACTTGAAATTTTGAAGGACTACTTTCGTAATATTTAATAGATCCCTTCCATCGAAATGCGTAGTTTCCGAAATAATTAATCATTACGAAACTACTTTATCACACAGCATATAAAGTATGAAATGGACTCTTCAAAACAGAAACCTGCCAATATATAATCTGCAAAAAATTCAATAAAAAATTTCCTGAATACATTAAGGACACTAAAATTAATACGAGGCCATATTATTTCAGATTGGCCTTAAGGATTTTGTGGCTTTGTAACTTCCACCAAACCCTAATTGTGTTTCCAGTCAGACCCTAGGAATAAATTGATATTATTGTATTTAGATTATCCAAATGGATAATTCCATAAAGTCCACGTTTGCTCTGCTAATGACAAGCAGGAACATGCAAAGTAAAGCCAGTTATTTTCATTACGAGTAGGAATTATACCGCTTTCCCAGTCAATTTGTAATTAAAAATTATTTACATAAAAAAGTCTGTTCGTTTTCCTTCCTTGTTTATTCTCCAAATTTCTGATAGCCCTCCAAGATCAAAAGTACC
The DNA here is from genome assembly GCA_013389805.1 of Trigoniulus corallinus. Classification (NCBI taxonomy): domain Eukaryota; kingdom Metazoa; phylum Arthropoda; class Diplopoda; order Spirobolida; family Trigoniulidae; genus Trigoniulus; species Trigoniulus corallinus. Next base: position 31,483,947 of record JAAFCE010001036.1, on the reverse strand, counting down.
TTTAACGGCTATTATTATTAAGATGACCATCATAATGGTAGCCTGACCAGCATCAGCCCAAACTACAGCTTTAATGCCACCCTAGAAAGTCGATAAATGTATTTAGCAAACAGCTTCAAACCAGACACTTAATATTTGACATCATCATCATCATAATCATCATAATACCCTTATCCCGCCTGTGGCAGGGTCAGATCTGCTGCTTCGGGCCCTCCACCCCCGTCTATCTCCCACCAGGTCCCTGTCCACCCCACACACTGCCATATCCTCACGGACAACCTGTTCCCACGTCAACTTCGGTCTCCCCGTCCCGGGTGCTTCCGACCACCTGCATTCCTGGTATGGCTCTAACGAGGTCCTCGTCCCCTATTCTCCCTCATTTTTTTCGACGATGTCCACCACCCCCAGACTACCTCTAACATACTCATTCCTAACACTTAATATTTGATATGCAGTTTGAAAAATTTCCATTTTAATCTATTTATTTCTGGAGCCTGTGAATGAGTATCCAATCTCGTCATAGACGAAGACATCGGTACGAGTGGTTGAGCAATGGAAAAATATACAGAGGGTTCCATTGATTGATTTGTTGGTGTTTTAGGGCCCTTCAACTACAACGGTCATTAGAGCCCCGTCCACTGCATAGTTCTAATGCAGAATCTGACCAGACACTATGCTGTTATGATGATTTTTGGGTATTAACACGACCCAGTTTACCCAGGCGGCCACCCATGTTAGTATTAACTGAGGTTGCCTTGCTTAACCTCAGTGATTAGACTAGAACTGGTGTGTCCAACCAAAAAAAGCCACTCACAGAGGGTTCCTCCAGAGATGATGAACGGAGCAACATTGGAGTCTCCGACTGCAACGTGTTTAGCATCGACTCTGGCACTAATCATTATGTACAGTAGCTACTTAACGGGAAGTCTATTGACCAGTCTCCATTTAAAGTTTAGTGAGGGACTGACATGTTTCCTTTCTATCCCCAAAACAGATCTATTAAATATCCTCCACCTGTTGCACTTTTCACCGAAGGTGTTGCAGTTAATTTGCATAGTGAAGGACAGAACCGGAAATTAACAATAATTCAGAGATCCATTATCACGTAGACCTACCATATGATAAAGAGAAAATTGCACAAAGCACATTTGCTTACTGTAGGGACCCTGAAGAGAGATAACCCTGTCTAATATGAAATTAGACAGGTATTGATAAGGGATAAGGTCAAAGATAAGGGAAAAGTAAAATTAACTGTTTACCAATGCCGTGTAAATGATACAAGTGATTCCTATACTTGCTATTAACGCCCATAAATTCAGACCAGTCACTGAAATTAATGAACAATTTGTTATCAAAACACGGAGTCACCTTGAAAAATGTACAGAAATGTATCAAATCAGACGTGTTATTAAACAGACTGTAGGCTATTTATAGTGGAAGAGCTTAATTAGATGCTTAATATACCTTGATTAAGAGCCAATGCTGGAGCATATAAAACAACAGCTGTATAAAGTACCTGCAGTACGAAATTCATTCAAATAATGTGGTTACAAATCGTTAAATGACATTTCTGAATTCTGTTGATTACCATTTGCAGATTTACGATAACAGATGCGATTAGACGAATCTTACGGTTGTATCGATATTCAAAATACTAAAATCAATCAAATGACATACAATAAGGAATACTGATAATTTCGTTAACGAAAAGATAGTCAATAAAGGACTGAGGGATAAATTTTGAGCTGGAAAGCGCATATGCAATTTTGTTTTGGGCAGTCATAGAATACTAGGACTAGTATGCATATCATGACAGTGGCATAATGGCCACCCAATAGTGGTAATTAGATTTAAGAGAAATCCTGTACATTTTGGATAGATCAGTGTTTCCCAATCTTTTTTTTGTGCTATGCCCCACCTAAGCCTTTCTAAAATTCTTAGGCCCTCCCAACATATACATATTTTTAATATTTAAAATTTGAAATGTTCACTAAAGAAACTTGAAAGATAAGTTTTATTAAGAAATCACTAGAAAATTATTGAGCAAGCACAGTAAGTAAATTATCAAAACATACATAACGGAGAACTGATTTTCAAGTGCAAAATAATTTTAATGAAAGATTTTTCTATTATTTATTATTATTAGCAATTATTTAAATTTTGTGAGATCCTTGCACTTGATGCTTTCAAAAAAAAGCGATTTTATGTAAGGGTTCCAATTTAGTTAACTTCAGTCTTTTATCAAATTGCCCCCTTAACAATCGAATTGCCCCACGTTGGGAATCACTGGGATAGATTGTCTGAAGCAGTGATTTCTCAACTTTTTTTTTGCCATATTCCACCTAAATCTACCCCTTCATCTCATATTTGTTGTTGCTTGTTGATGTTTTAGGGCCCTTGCAACTACAAGGTCATTAGATCCCCGTCCACAGCATAGTTCTTATACAGAGACTGCACAGACACTACACTAATGCGACGATTTTTGGGTATTTGCAGTACCCAGTTTTCCCAAGCGGCCACCCATGTCAGTACTAGCTGGGGATGCGCTGCTTAACTTCAGTGATCACACGAGAACTGGTGTGTCCAACGCCATTCCCCGCTCCCCCCTCATCTCATACCTACCTCCTCAGCTCCCGCGAGCAGTCTCTTAAGCTTTCGGCCTGTTATGGATGCTTGGCTTAGTCCCCAACCAGTTCTCTATTAAATACTATTAAACATCACTAAAGTCCTGGGGAGCAACTGTATTGCGTTGGATACACCAGTTCTCGTATAATCACTGAAGTTAAGCAGCGGAACCCCAACTAGTACTAACATGGGTGGCCACTTGGGAAAACTGGATACTGCTAATGCCCAAAAATCGTCGCATCAGCGTAGTGTCTGGGCAGTCTCTGCATTAGAACTAAGCAGTGGACAGGATTTCTTATTATTTAACAGGGAACCACGGGTGTAAAGTCTGTATAATTGCCAGCATTCTATTATGCTGTCTTACCTGAAAAATACTGGCGATTTCCAATTTGAAGAACATGGGCACAAATAAATATACGCCAAATGGAATAATTACAAGAAATGGAAAAAACGATGACATGAATACGACTCCATTATTATAAACTTCACTTGGCAGGCCCATAATGCCCACGGCAGAAACAAACGTGCCTACGAAGGACAGAAGTAATGGTAGGAAACGTAGATTACGATTCTGCACCAAAAATTCACGTGCATTAGATGACTTTCTAGCAGTCCAAACATGGTAAAATCCAATTGAACTTGAAAGAATGAATATTGCACCAAACGAAGTATAATCCCAATAACTAAACTGATATTGTTTATCCATTTTGGATATTCACGTGCACCAGTAATAATTCACAAACCAAATTCAGCCAAAATACAACGGTATACTGAAAACCTGTTTTAGAATTGATTGGGATAAATAACGATGGTGCAATTGGAACAATAACCTTTAAATTTTCTCTTCAAGCAGGATGGAAAAAAGACCTACAATAATTGGTTGTGTAAGTTACGAACGTCAAGGACACGATGTCGTAGTTATCATTTGGGAGTTCTGATTCGCGGACTGGGACTTGCCACACTTATTCTTGAAAACAGACTTTGCTATCAACTAAAATTTGGGGATGTGAAAATTTTGAAAATCTGCATAGCATTTCCAAAAACAAAATGTTGATGAAGTTTTCAGTTCAGGGATGAATATTTGTGGAGCACATACTGCATAATAAGGGGGTAATAACTAAATGTTAATAATTATTAGTGAATGTCTTTGAGCAAAATAGGTATTTTAAATTTAGATACAGTAAATATTTCACTAATTGTGACAAAGTCATATTCATACTGTAGTTGCTGAACGTCTCTCAAGAAAAACTAGATCCTAGGACCTAGTGTTAATTTGACAAGAACAGACGAACTACAGTATCCCCAGGCGACTCATGAGGTAGGCAAACCTAGGCAACTGCCTAGAGCGGTAAATTTAGAGGGGGTGGCGAATTTCAGAGGTACTTCCCTGCCATAATAGCCGTCATTTAAGATGTTCATAGCCTTGGGGTTCCCAAGCTTCTCTGGTGGGGCCTCTTCAAAATTTTCGCGAGGCTCTCGAGGCGCCCTGTTGGAGAGCCATAGCAATGCATTGGCAATGGGAGAAATGCGACAGGCGTGATGGGCGCTCGGACAACTTAGAATTGCATTAAATTTAATGGGGGGCGGCGATGGACCCACTTGCCTAGGACGCCTGAAACTCACGAGCCGGGCCTGACAGTATCGCTCTAATTTCCTTTCCAACATTTCCTTAAAATTTTAACAAAAATTGCATTTCTCATTACAGTATGTCAGTGGTGGCGAACCTTTTTTTGAAGACGAATCACAATAACACGAAAAAAAGCAAAAAGTTGTCCGTGGGTCAGGTGCAAGCACATAACATATTAATAATGAATAAATTAGTTTATTAAAGTAGCAAATAGAGAACATCATCATCATACCCGTCTTCCGCCTGTGGCAGGGTCGGGTCTGCGGGTTCTAGCCCTCCACTTCCGCCTGCCTCCCACCAGGCCCTCGCCCACCCCACACACACTACCAGTTTTTGAGACGATAAACTAGATATGTTTGCACGGTGGGTCACAGGTTCGTCACCATCGCTGTATACTGACACTGAATCTCCCCTGGGCCCTAACGACCACTAAAGTTAATGGGCTGTAAAACACCAACCAACAACAACAACAACTGAATCTCCTGCTACCCGTCTAAAATCTTCCCAACGACTTATTATGTTTTCTAGGATCCTGTCAGTCTAATGAGCTAATGATTTGTAATTACATATGTCGGTATTTTAAAACAATGTTGTGATCATAATGAACTTTGTATATTTTGAAAATTTCCCCACAAGAGGTTCATTGCCACGAAGCAATTAGTTAAAGTGAATTCATGCTCTAGTGTCAGAACGATTCCTTAAAAAGTTGTGATTCGAGGAGAAGCTGCAATACAGTGCATAAACTTAAGAGAATTGAAAATTAGTAAGGAAGTTAGGAAGAAAGATTCTGTACATGTACTTGAATGACGGACAGATAAATAAATCTTCCAAAATAAACTTAAATAAAGGTTTACAGCACATATGTTCAAATTTAGGGCAATAAACACATTTATCACAGAAAATGATAAAATTCGGTTTGGAGATAGAGCAATATACAACAGCAATTTATGCTCTACAACAAAGAAAATACCATTGCAAGCTCATTAGTAGTTCACATGAGATTAGAGATGTTCAAAAGTGACATTGCAAGATGGTGCCTCAAATCCGGCGGTCATCAGCATCAGGTCTTCTGGCATAAAGCCCTCTTTCACAAAGCCTTTGGGAAACACTAACTCTTGAAACTAAAGTTCAAGTGGCACTAGTCATTCAGTTCAGCCTGGCTGAATGTGCCAAATAGCAATCCCAATTGGCTGGTTGACTCTTGAACTCCCCCTCCTTGCCCAGCCTCCTGCATATGGATCCAGTCTCCTGCAATTGTTTTAAAAAATTACACGTCATTAAGTATTACGTCAGATGCGCCTAGGTCAGTGGTGGCGAACCTTTTTTTAAAGACGGGTCACTATGAGACGAAAAAAACCAAAAAGTTGTCAACGGGTCAGGTGCAAGCACTATTCAATTTTATGAATAAAAAAATTATGATTAATAATGAATAAATTAGTTTATTAAAGCAGCAAATGAGAACATCACCATAATACCCTTATACCGCCTGTAGCAGGATCGGGTCTGCAGGTTCTAGCCCGCCAGGTCCCCGTCCACCTCACACACTATGAGATGATAAACTACATATGAATCTCGTTCGGGTCACTTAAAATTGCATGGTGGGTCACTTTGTGACTCGCGGATCACATGTTCGCCACCACTGACCTAGGTGGTGCAGGGGGTCGCGTGCTCGATTCCTGCATCAATGGGTTGAGGTTCGGTACTGGATCAAGGTGGGTTAGCTTCTCTCGAGCGAGCGTGAGAGGTCCTGGGTGCGCCTTATTGACCTTTCGTTTTTAGCAAATTCACTAACGTGCCACTGTTTCCTGTTCACTCACGGGTACAACGACTACCCTACAATCTCAAGTAGAGTCCGCGGACTATACGCAAAACATAGGTTTATTTAGTGCGGACTATATGTGAGGGCGGACTATAAATGAAAACAAGGGTTCTCAATGAAAACTGCTCAGTGCCGGATTTATCATTAGGCTAAATAGGCTGAAGTCTAGGGCCTCAACATTTAGCGGGCTTCAAAACTTAAGAATAGGACCTCCAAAGGGCTTGAAAGGGGCCTCAAAATTGAAATAGCCTAGGACCTCTCAATATCTAAATTCGGCAATGAACCTACTCCTCATATTCTGAACATTTTATTACATTGAACAACACGACTTTACACAGCACGTTCTTATTTATGTGATATTGCAATATAAAAATCTTTCACAGTTCAATTTCGTCGTCAGAGCAATCTAATATTTCATGTTCAAATACATTTTGCCCCGCTGCCCCTATAAGTTACGCCTCTGACTACAGCAGGGATTTTAAAGTGCGGACTATAGTTGAAACATACCCATCGCTAATGCAGACTACACAGGTGCGGGCTATATTTGAGGTGCAGACTCTACGTGATATTTTACAGTATCTATCCGGTATTATATTTCTAATATTTTGCGGCGCCCCTTTGAGAAAGCCGCAGGGCGCCATGACGCGCACATTGGGTACCCCTGGGTTGGCGTCACCGCACCAGGTGACGCCATGGTGTCACCCCCTCTCCCCGGAAGAAAGGTCGCTTCTTCTGCTTTGGTGTCATGATGCGAGTGGTGTCACCCGGTGCGGCTCGCACTCTCCGCACCCCCCTAGTGACGCCACTGCCCCTGGTTTAGTAGCTACTTTTTGCTATTACTGAGCATTACATTGAAGTCTCCTGCAACCTGCACTTGGGATTGTTCTGCTTCCAAACTATCAATGATTCTCCACTTGATTCTCTAAACAATGGTGAAGCATTCGTGATGTGTGCAAATGAAGTAACGGCAGAAGAGCCACGTACACATATGAGTACAATTACAAGTTCCATCAGATCGCTCATGTGTCTATTCAGAGGGACAAAGATGGGTACCCGACCCTGCCATACGCGGGAAAAGGATTAGTAGTTGCTTGCTTTGCATTGCATGGCTTTGTTCTTTGAATGAACTGGAGTGAAACCTCTCTGAACTGAATAAGCATAGGGGCTGCAGCTTTAATCTGCAATTGGCTGCGGAAAAACACTGTTCAACAGATAACCCTTGTATCCATTCAGAGGGACAAGATGGGTACCCGACCCTGCCATAGGCGGGAAATTCCATGGCGTTTATTTATAAAAATTAGATTTGTGTACGTTAAGAATTTTGTGAAATATTATACAATGCATTTTTTTTCAGTTTAAAAAAGCACAACATAAAACAATGTATGTACCATATCTCATCTTCATCATCATACCCTTATTCCGCCTGTGCCAGGGTCGGATCTGCTGGTTCTGGCCCTCCACCCCCGAATGTATGTACTGTATTTAAATCTACAGTATTTAAACTGAAAACAGTATTATTAATGTGCGTCATACCCCTCTGATGGGTGCACTTTGGCCAGGTTCGACAGGTGTGCCAATTAGAGAGGCTTCACTGCATATAAATAACTTTTAAATGATGATCGAATTAAACCTTTAGTGTAGTGTGTAAATACAGTATATGCAGTAGAGTGAGTAGACATACAGTATGCATCGTATTTTAGTACATATAACGCACTAAAGAAATTGGGCTTTTATGCAATAAAGTTGCGACGTTATGTGCACTCGCTTATACCGCGCATGTGTCACAATTGGACGAGTTCGTGAAAGGCCATAAACCAGAGAATCCCCTTAGTCCTGTGGTTCCAAACTGGGGTCCTCAGCACCTAGGGGATCGTGAAGAAATCCTAAAAAAATGCAGAAAATCCCATAAAACGTTTGAGAACCACCACTGCCTTAGTCGTTTGATTTTGGGTCCTTGGTTCTATTGCACCTAATCTTGGCATCATGCTCAGAATTAAATTCAAATCTTACACTGCGGAGTAGTGGCAAGAGCAGAAGAAGCCATAATATCAGACTGCAAAATATTTCTTGCATGGACTCTTCTTCGTTAAAATTCACCGTTGGTTACGTACGAGTCATGGTAGAGCAGTCTATGGTAGAGAAAGAAAAAGTGTATACCACGTACCGTTGGTTACGTACGAGTCATGGTAGAGAAAGAAAGTGTATACCACGTGCATAACATGCACCAAAATACGATAATCTTAAGTTTTCATACGTGAATACGTCACTTATGAAGTTTCAAAGTCCTGTCTCTATTTTGCTAATTGTTGGAAAAGTTGCTGGATCACCCTGAAAGCTAATCAAATTTTAATTCCTCGATAACTTAGTGATAGTAATGTATGTCGCTTTACATTGTGGTTTATTTTTTTGTTACATGCCTTGATTGATACGTGAGTTTGTTGTGGGAATTAGTCAGTCATTTCAGTAATTAGTGTAAAGGGAATCAAAGAACGTCTTTATAAATATCATTTATTCATGTCATGACCCTGAAAATCCTTTTCCTAGTTAGATAATAAATTGTGGCATTTCGTGCCTAACGTTCACGGACTTGAGTTGAAGTTCAAAGCTAGCTACTGAGAGCAGGCATATTAGAATTAAAAAAGTCTTAGTTCGAGTTTCTTGAAACACAACTAGAAACAGTCTACAGTATATCATTTTCGAAAAGTTTTCGCATGCTAAAATATGGCAAAAGTATCAAATGTCAACTATGAAGTCATAACCTTTTGTCAAAATACCGCATTACTATTCATTAATTTTCCATTCATGGCTTAGATAACTAGGATCGGCAGTAGAGCTTGTCTTTCACTTGTCTTTTGAAGGTTATTTCGGGGAGATTTGTTTTATTTCTAGCATATGCCATCCCTCTCCTCTTCCTCCTGCTTCCACAATAAAATTATAATGACCGGCAGCACAATATTATGTGGGGTATAACTCTCTAAATATTGTGCAGCGAATGTTCATTTACGAAGTAGATTGTAGATTTTCAAAATTGTTTTCCACATCATATGCAATACATACCCTACATCCCAAACAGTCTCACTAATCCCACATGCGATCTGCCACCATCTTGGTGACGGCTATTTTGGAAACAATTTTAAATGAGAAGTTGGCTATGGGAATTATAATTTTATGCTAGAATTTCATAAGTTTATATACTTTTATACTGTTACAGTATATACTTTTACGTGAACTGAATTACTTTAAGGAGACAACAGCAACATTATGCAACACACTGTCTTACTTTTGTATTTTTAGGCATGAGAACAACTGCAAGTGCCAAAACCATAACTCACAAGGGTTTTTTTGGTTTGACAAGCAACAAATTAGGCAATTTGTATTTTTAACATGAGTATGAAATTACTTGTGAGAAATTAAGGGGAAGGTGCTGTGTCCTCTAGCACTTCTAAAAAGTGGTTCGAGAGTGGAAACTTTAAATTGGAGGACAACGAACGTCCTTGACAACCGAAAATAATATTTTGGAGAAACTGTTGGCTGGAAATTCAAGCACAACTAGTTAGCAAACATTTCTAAACGTCTATAAATCTGGGTAAAATTCAAAAAGTGGGTCTTTGAGTGGCGTACAACATGTGCTATCCATAGACAATAAAGCCAGGCCACACATATTGAATGAAATTAACAAAGGTATCGCTTGATTTGTTGGGCTGGAAAATTTTGGTACATTCTGTTTATTCACCACGCCTAACACAATAAGATTTTCATTTACTCCAGCAATCCAATGCAGTTAGCACGCTGCCATTTCAAAACGTTTCAAGAAGTCGAAATAACTTGTAAACATCTCAACATGCATCACCTACCCGAAAGATGGCCAAAAAAATATAGATGCGGCTAGAGAGTGCTCTCCTTATGGAAATGTATTCTGCGAATGAATAAATAAACGGTACTAATCACTAAAAAAGCCTATCAAATAATGTCACAAAGTACAAGGTTTTCCGTTAAGAACTCGTATTGTAAATTATTTAAAATTCCACATTTGTTTTGAAAACGTGATTATATTTCAATCCAATGTAAATGGCCCTGGCGCGGCGGCCATTTACCAGATACCGTGCTCCAAACTTAATCGGAGACTTCAACCTAATATTGGAATAAAAATACAGTGTGATCATAAAGCCCTGCCCTGACAAAGAAAATTAATTTAAAAAAAACTATGTCAGATAGATGCATGGGATTTTTTATTATGATCACCAGTTCCAAATATTTCTTTCACCTAGGCATGGTAAGTGCCAAGCCAATGTACAGTAGGTGGCGGTAACACTGGTTTTGAAAAAGTCATCGATTCTGTGGTATCATGAGAGTAAATCACCAATAAGCATGCAGAGAAGATTTAGAAATGAGTATGGATGCAACCCTCCCGATGTTAAGAGCATCAATCACTTTTATGAGAGGTTTTTAGAGACAGGTAGCGTTGCTGATCATCCTAGACGTGGCAGGCTTAATGTGAGTGTCGTCCAAATGGAAGCTGTCCATAATGCTTTTCAACATTTCCCAGCCAATGGCCTTCACACGTTCTTCAGACATAACTCCCTTAGACTTTTTCCTGCGGGGATATGTGAAGGATAAAGTGTTTGTTACACCTGTCGCTGACATCAACACATTAAAGAAAAGAATAATTGATGTAATATCACTAGTAAAAAATCACAAGCTGGCAAATACTTCACTAGAAATCTAATATCATCTAGATATTCTTAAAGCTATGAAAGGTGCACATGTTGAAGTTTATTCGTGATGCAAAAAATTTTTTTGGAACTGTGATAATAAAAACCATATGCGACCATCTATCTGGCATACTTTTTTTAAATTAATTTTCTTTATCAGGACAGGACTTTATGATCACTCTGTATAATCACGTTTACAAAAAATGTTTGTTTGAATAATTTAAAATTCAAGTTCTTAAGGGAAAACCTTGTATGATATAATGCTTAATTTATGTTATTTTCAAATATGGTTTCCACCACTTCCTGGTACTAAGGTCTACAGGGTTCCTAGAAACATGGACGCGATTGGCAAGATAGCCTAAGAGATGGGAACTCCCTATTTTCAAAGTGGGATATGCAGGGTGTAATTTTTAAAGTAACCAATGACTTTATTTCAAAAACTACAAGATATACGATAAACTGTTAAGGAAAAAAGTTATAGTTGATGGAGGGGTGGGGGGCATTCATTTCCTAAAACAGTTTGAAAATTTTGGCAGTAGTTTTTTCAGGATAATGCAAAGTTGCATTTTTTTCAATAGATATGGGTATTTTTAACTATTGCATCTCATACATAGCTCTTAAAAAATGAGAAATTTTGATATAGTATGTTCCTATACCTAGAATTAAAAATAAGCCATCAAATCTGCATTAATGGGGATTTGTTAATGGCCTGCAGATACAGGATTTTGTCTTTTATCCATGCAAATACAGTATTTCATTGTTATTCCATGCTGTTTGGATTGGAATACTGGATTAATTTCATGGGTTGGGGAGTAAGCCAAGCAGCCATAACAGGACGAATCCTTAGAAGCCTGATTTGATTTGGCCAGCCGAAGTGTCGAGCTAACGGGTAGGGGAACGGCCAATCACCATAAAGGGACGAACCCAGCGGAGGTGATCGCGGGAACTGGGAAAGGGAAGAAGACGATGGAAAGGGGTGTGAGGGGAAGTCTTACTTATGTTGAGCTTTCTCCTGAAGAAGATACACAGGGACAGAACAGACTAAAAACATAGAAGGGAAGGAAGATAGAACATGAGTGTACCATAGAATACCCTAATTACAAGCAGTAACAGGACAATGACGGAATAAGCCAAGCAGAAGTGATGCCTAAGTCCATGCAGAAGGAGGATGTCCAAATTAATCACAGTTGATAACAAGAAGGTAGAAAACTAACTGGACACTGGTAGAGGACAGTGATGAAGGAGCAGAATAGGTGTTATCTTAGTTCTGAACATTTTAGGTGAGAGAAGGAAGTCATCGATTGTGAGGTTCAACTTATTAGCGGTATCCTGTGCTTTGTAAATGGCCAACAGTGAGGCAGGAGGAGGTAGAAAAAGATTTGCAGAGCGAGTAGTGCGGCCTGGAACCCGAAAATGGAGTTCCTGGAGCAAGGTTGGGCATTCCAACTTGCCATAAAGGAGGTGGTGTAAAAGATGAAGAGAAAACAGAGAAACCATTGGGAAAAGGGCAGGCATCCTCTAAAGGGGTATTGAGTGTTTGGGGAAGGCTGTCCTGAGAGCAATGAGCCACTGGATCTAGGAATCAAATAATACGATATTAGTCTATCATGGAAAATAGAAAGCCTTAACAGGTGGGAGGGCTTGGCTGAGGCCGAAATATTAATACAATAGAGGAGTTTGGGCCAAATAAGAACACTAAATAGATGTGAAACTAAATCAGGATACCTATAAATACCACCTAGCCCTTTGATAGCAGCTGTACCTCTTTTAATTGCAAAATATAATAGATCAGTATGCTGCCCAAATGTAAGTTTGGAGTCTAGAAAGACCCCCAAGTCTTTAATCTTGGATGATCTTTGCAAGGCTGGTCCATTAGGAAATTGATAAGGGAAGGCTATGACATTATGTACCCAAGCGAAGGTTATGACAGATGATTTTGTGTAATTAATTTGCAGACCGTTAGTAGAAAACCAAGACACCTTCATGGCCAAGCACGCTTGGAGCTCCTGCACGTCCTCCCAACAGGTAATCGGCCTAGAAATCTTCAGGTCATCTGCAAAGGCTAATAGGTGGAAAGTGGTGGGCACTGCTCGCAGGAGGAGGAGATAGGTGTAGAGGACGTAGGAGAGCGGAAATGTGCAGCACCCAACGTTCTTTACCCACCACCCATGTTGGTAATAACGTGGGCTTGCACTGCTTAACCTCAGTGATCGGGATTTACTGGAATAATTTCATGGGTTGGGGTGTGAGCCAACCAGCCATAACAGGACGAACCCTTAGGAGGCTGCTCACAGGAGATGAGGAGGTAGGTGAAATAGGAGAGGGGGGATTTGCAGCACCCAACGTTCTTTACCAACCACCCATGTTGGTACTAACGTGGGTTTGCGCTGCTTAACTGTGTCCAACACAACTTGGCTGCACATTATGTTTAAAACTCCTTATTATCAACTACCTGTACCCCCTGTTATCCCCTGCATGAGAAAGCAACTCCTAACCTTTTTCCCGCCTATGGCAGGTTCGGGTACCCATCTTGTCCCTCTGAATGGACACAAGAGCGATATATTGGTCATAGTTTTTTCTGCAGCTGGTTGCCGGCCAAGGCTGCACCCCTACGCTTATTTATCGTCGGTCTAGTGTTCGTTGGGGAATGCTACCGACGCCAGGGTTGGCGAGCTCCTACACCTGGAAATTGTTGCCTCATCTACCCGTTGCATAGTAGAGAGCATAGTACCCGTTGAATAGTAAATTTATATGTTCTGTGGTAGAGAGTTCTTTTACGTGCAAGTGCCATTGTACACCCACACGGGACCTCGGTTTTACTTCTCATCCGAAAGAAGGCACACTCGCGGCCTCTCATCCGAAAGAAGGCACACTCGCGGCCTCTCGCCCGAAAGCAGCCGACTCACCTCGGACCAGTATCGAACCTAGAATTACTGACGCAGTTGCCGAGCGTGCAAGCCACTACGCCACCGCGGCGGGTTCATCCCCTGCATGAGATAAAGTCTAGAAATTAAACATACAAAATGGAGATATGACAAACTAAGCAGGTATGGGGAATATTGGATTATATTCAGTTAAGTTTCTGTCATCGACTGTCGATGCTATAATGAACTGTGTTAAATGTCAATGCTTTTATATCAAATGATAGTAAAAAAAACAACAAACGCCATATTAACTGTCAAAATATAGTAATATTTATAATCACATTTTAATGTCAGACATAACATTGTGCCATAAATAGCGAAATAATCACAGGGATCATCTTATGACATTATTTCGGAATCTGCGTGAGTAGATATTCGCAATTATTAATGCAACACAAGTGCTAATCTCTCAAGTAACACAGTTTCAGTTTACAGTTACAATAACATGTTAACCAGCGAGGTCGAGGTAATTTTACTGTCAAATACGACATCATTACTTAAGTCCCTAAACCAAGGTATTATGGCAATGAGGGTTTAATAATGCCTAGAAGAAGTTGTGGATAAGGCGGTTAAGCGATGACACTTTTTATTTATCCTTAATTGTTAAGAAGCAGAGATCTAACTTAACATCCAAGATTTCACTTTCATTACATTATTAGAGGAAAATTTAAAAACTCAAATTCTTATATGCAATAAAACTTTCCAACTAGAAGAAAAATTACATTTCTTTGAATGTTTCTACACCGCTCGCATATTTTATTATTAGGGAGATGAGCACTTGTGGGTAACTAACAATTAAACCTCATTAATTATAGAGATTCATAGATTGAGTTACTTGAAAGTTAAACCAGACAGGTCCTCGCTGCCCACATTGGGCCAGGTGAGTTGTAGTCGATTCTAAATCAAAATTTTCAATATGATACGAAACAGGTCTACGGTTTACTTAACTATGGTCCCAATTTGATTAGGCATTCAATCACAGCAAAGTTAATCTCATTTGAAAGTGTGAAATGAAAGTTGAAGAAGAATTTGGCAGCAATAATCTATTACGGAGGAATTTTGAATAGGGATGAGATTTGAAATTACACTATTATGATTTAAAACTGACGTGCAGTGGAGTTCTGCAAAAATGGCAATTAAAATACCACAGCACTCATTTTCATTTGTCTTCTTTTTCTTCTTTTATAGAATTGACAGAAGATGATGACGATGAGTACTGCGTACCAACAGTACTTAAAGTAAACCTATAGTTATCAGGTGAACGTGATTTCTATAAAATAAAAAGCAAAATTTATACAAAGAAATTATTCATTCTTGAAACAATCTCCGATATCTCCAACAAGATTAAGGTTCTAAATGAGGGTATTGAAGTTAAGTATATTAAAAGGATCAGAATTCTACGTACTGTGAAAGAGACTAAGGAGAACAGAACGCATGTGGCAGAGGATGCGTACGCTGAAAAGTGACCACAGAAAAGAGGCTAAAAATGGGGTGGGGGGGGCATGCTCAAAGTTGCACGGGCATATTATAAAAGGAAGCTGAAAATGCTAGATTTAGAGTAAAGAGGTTTAGGACGAGAGAGTAAAAAAGAATTAAGGACACATGTGGTGCGACGGAATACGGCAGTATGTGAAATGGATGGGGTAGGAATAGTGGGCCTTATAAACTCACAGATGGATCTACGATCTGTATCAAATAATGCTGAAGTGAGAATGCAATAACTGCGAGAAGTTGGAATGCTGAAGTGAATGGAATCATCAAATCTTTGATTCACTTAGAGTATATTGAAAGATTAGCAGAAATATTAATTACCAAGATTCTGTCTAGCTTAGGAACTCCTAATATAATCAGAAAATGGCCAATCTGAAAAGAATATAAAAAATACAAATTATCATCATTTTCTATCCCTTTCCCATGTAGGATAGGGTCGGGCACCCATAATCTCTTATCACTAAGGTCAGCTTTTCTTTTGACTACGAGTAATTTCTTTTACTTTCGCCAGAAGGTGAACTTCTAATCTTAAGAATTTCGCCGACCTCCAATACAGGTAGAAAGGGATCTTTTACCTGCATGTGACATCGTACACACTTCAAGCGACCACCGTTGTATTTCCCCGCCGACGGAAGGTACACTTGTGGCTTACTCTTAATGGAAAGAAGTCCCCTGCCTCGGTCAGACTAGAACCTGCAGTCATGGACCCAAGAGTCAAAGACGGTAACAGAGTCATCAAGGTGGGTAAGGGTCATGAAGCAAAGCCCAATACAGTATTTCCATTTTAAACTATGATGACTTCCTGAGTCAAAAGCCGACATACAAATAATGACGTATTACATACCAGGTAAAATACAAATGTAAGATATATGAGCGCCCCTATTGCTACGCCAAGATATGCTGCCCAAAAGTTTGGCAAATTTGTAGACACGTTGACGATGATAAAGAAGAAATTGATTCCTAACACAATTATACCTATTATACTAGATAAAACTTTTATAAATCTGTAAATAAATAAATTAATTAATTCATGAAATGACAAACTTTTTGCCAATTTCCATTCTTTACAGCAGAAGTTTTCAAACCATGTGTTGGAAGAATGAGAACAATACCATCTTATAGTTCGACGTTCACATATAACATAGAGAACTTGTTTCATACGTCGATGTTTACTAACTTGAAGGCATTTTAAGTTAAGGAAGTGATTTTGAATGTCTCATCAAATGACAGCAAACTGCTTACGGAGACAGGAAATACGAATGTATTTCAAAATTATTTGAAAACTAATGCTTTAAAAATGGAGTCCCATTATTTAAAAGAAACGACACCTACATTCCACTAACAAATTCACCCATCACAATTGTTGAACAACTAAAAGTCAGTGTTGGAATGAGAGCAAACGGAAGCTGTAGACTCATCAAGGCATTTAGATAATCATTTAAGGTAGTCATGTCATTAACGCCTGTAAAAATGGCTAAAACAAGAGTGGGCCCAATGGCGATGAGTCGTGTGATCAAAAGCCTTTTCCATCGGGGCCATTGCAGATTCAGGAAACCCTAAACACATACAATAATTACATCCCTGTTCTTAGTTTCCTTTCTTGCTTTGAATAATACATGTATTTCCTAAAGCAATAATTCGCCTTACTTCCATTGCAAACTGTCCAGTATATGTACCAGTCATAGTTGAACTTTGTCCAGCAGCTAATATACCAACTCCCCAAATGTACATACAGGCAATGCCAAAATAGCAGCCTAACAATATCCCCTATATAGGCAACAAATCATAATAATTAGCAACACACTTGTATATTCAAAGCAGAAGACAAAGTGGTAAATATACCCACCCCTGTATAAATATCAGCATCCACTGGATCATCATTCGGCTAGATCATAAATGCCACAAATACAATTAATGCTTATATGTTAACTATAGAATTTAAAAGCATGATTGACTACTCACTGGAAATACATCTCGTTGTGGATTATCAGCAATAACACACGCATTGTACTAAAGGATTGAAAGTAAAAATGAGAGAGGCTCAAAATCATATTTATTAAGACTAGTTAATAAATACTTACAACATTATAATTTGTTTGGTTATATAATGTACTGCCAAACACAGACACAACAAAGACGTTAATGATGAAAGATACAAACAGGGCGATGCACGCTTCAACGAAATAATATTTGTTGGCTTCCCGAATGGTTTCAGTTCTTGATCTGTCAACTTTTCTAGACTGAAAAAGCGAAGATCCATGTTTTATGATTAAATGGAATACAGATAACTATTATAATTTGATAAGTTCCTAGAAATATTTGACATCACACCTTTACAAGGGCGGAATGCAGATATAAATTATGAGGCATGATTATCGCCCCTACCATCCCCACAGCTTGCAGCCAGGCATCTTTTGTGCAACCTTCACACCAAGGAAAAAACATACCTTTCAGTAATTCCCCTTGATCCGGGGCAACAACGATATACTGTGTAATGTAATAAAGAGTATTAATACATATTATTAACTTAGAACTTAACTCAATGAATTAACTTTTTACCTCATAACCAAAGGTGAAAACCATGATGGTTATAAGAAAACAAAAAAATGCTTCTAACTTTCGCAGTCCGTACTTATCTAACAGTAAAAACGTCACCGTATCCGACATTGTTATTAACACTCCTGCCCATAGAGGTACACTACAAACAAAACATGCATCAAAATGTTATGCTAAATTTTGTAAATGGAGGAATATCACTTCAAATCATCATCATCATAATAATAACAACCTTATCCCACCTGTGGCAGGGTCGGGTCTACTCTCGCCTATCTCCCTCCAGGTCCTCGACCACCTCGAACACTACCATATCTCAACGGACAACCTGCTTCCACGTCCGCTTTGGTATCCCCCTACCCCGGATGCTTCCAACCACTTGCATTCCTGTAATGGACCTAACAAGCTCCTTCTTCCCTCTTCTCACTACGTGTCCATACCACCTCAATCTCCTCTCCCTCATTTTTTCCGCGATGTCGCCCGCCTCCAGGCTACCTCTAATATACTCATTCGTAATTCTATCACCTCTTGATACCCCACTCATGCACCGCAGCATTCGCATCTCGGTTACTTGCATTCTATTGACGTGGCTCTTGATTGGGTAATTGTCTTCACATGTCACCTGACACGAGTTAACAAAATATTAGGAGTGTTATTTCCTAAGCAATCCATTATTAGAGAATATGCAAGAAACAACCCCTTGGATCGAAGCAGAATTGCAAAACGACATAAAATAGATAAAAAATTAATCGATTCCGGGAACACTACCCCCTCTGAAATATTATCTCCAAGCTTTGCCCCCTTCCCATGGAAAATTTTCTGCCAACGCCCATGGTTATGTGAACTCATTAGGTATATTTCTCTGCAATAAGTGCAACTGTTGCTATATTAGATTTAAACATGTTTGAGAACATTATAGTTATTAAAGGTCGACAAGAATTTTTTAATTATTATAATCGTCAGAAATTCTTCACATTGTCCTTAACTTCGGTCGAGACCTCCGTTTTAAATTGCTGGTTTGAGGCTCTTTATAAAAAAATCTGCCTCTCTTACCCCTATCCCTTAGAATATTAACTAATGTTAACTACTTTCAAATATACTTACACTCTATTAGATAACAGGTAAATGGCAAGCGATGTGCCAATGACCTCTTGCATATCTGAGCCAATGATAGCAACTTCCACCATGAGCCACAAAATGATTCGAGGGACTTTCGGGTAATACCTATAGCATAATTCTGCTAAATGCATCCCCGTGGTGACTCCTAGTCTTGCTGATAATCTCTGAAGTACAAGTCCTAAAATTGTTGCTGTTAGTGTTACCCATAATAACTACAAGAATTAAATACAAGGAAAAAATTCTGTTAAGCATCAATGCCATAAAATACGTTTATTTTCTACTTCACCTGCAATATAGGCATGTACCTTGTATTTTGCAACTGCACCACCTTGAAGATCTGATTCAATGTTTCCGGGATCCAGATAAGCGATGCTCATAAGAAATCCAGGTCCTGTGAAGGCCCATAATTTACGAAAACTGAATGAAAACTGAAATAAAAGTTGATAATAAACTAATTAATAGATAACTATTGCAGAAATTCAACATCACCTTGAATAGTCATAACTTAAATCGTTTGAGATATATACTAATGAGCTATTTCATTATGACCACTCCGATATGAAAACAGTTTTCGCGCCAGGAACGCGGAGGGTTATACGTGACAAGCTTGCAATATGGTATAAATCGGGCAGCTCCACAGGCTCACTCATAGTGTCTATGGCATTAAAATGGGGAAAGCAGATTGTAAAGACATGGCGTCTTGGTGTACCAGCATATCTCAAACGGTTCGTGTTGTTGGAAGCTCGCATGCAGGTGTTGTGAGCTCGCCCGTATCAAAAGTAGTGTAATGATGGGGAAACAACGACACATTCTCCATTCTCGTGTTGACCATGACTCACTGATGCCAGCGGGCAGCAGAGGCTGTCGCGCATTTCTCGGAGCAACCATAGGGCCACAGTTCGAGAAATCGCACAAAGGTGCAATAGTGGCACGCAGGATAATACGAGGGCTATTTTTTTCATGAAAACCCCAGTGAAAATCCAGTGTTTTATTTGGAGCATGTAGGTACACATTCCAGCTATTTCTCTAGATAGTCACCTCTCCGACTGAGACATTTGTCCTAGCGTGGCAGCAACTTTCCTATACCTTCGTCATTGAAGGTAGCCGCCAGTCCTTTCAGCCAACTATGTACACTGGTCTGCAGCTCGTTTGAGTCAATCTTCTGTCCTCCTATTCAGCGTTTCATGTTAGCAAAGAGATGGAAGTCGGAGGGAGCAAAGTCTAGGCTGTATGGCGGGAGCAGAAACACTGGCTAGGAGGACAGAAGTTTGACTCAGACGAGCTGCAGACCAGGGTACAGATTTGATTGAAAGAACTGGCGGCTACTTTCAATGACAAGGGTATTGAAAAGTTGCTACCACGCTAGGACAAATGTCTCAGTTGGAAAACTGGCTGTCTAGAGAAATAGCTGGAATGTGTACCTACATGTTCCAAACAAAACACTTTGGATTTTCGTTGTGGTTTCCGTTTTGCAACCGAACGGACCTTGAAAAAAAATAGTCCTCGTATTTCGCAGCACACTGGTAGCTGCGATTCTACTAGCTAGGTGGTCATAATTTAATGGCTCAATGGTGTAATTAGCATCATCCCGCTTCGGTGGCACTTGGCTGGTAATTTCGTCCGTGGTTCTAGGCTCGATACTATACCGAGGTGGGTTAGCTACTTTCGGGCGAGAGAGAAGCCCTGAGTGCGACTTCCTTCGGATAAGAACTAAAACCGAGGTCCTGTGTGGCGTATGATGGCATTAGCAACACTGCAACAGGTGCATGAGGCAAAATTTCCATATTAAGAATTCGCCCTCCCTCTGGCGCCGGTGGAATTTTCCAGCAAACAGCAGACCGACGATAAATCAGCATAGGAGTCGCAGCTTTGGTCGGCAAACGGCTGAGGAAATACACTGTCCAATATATCACCCTTTTTGACCATTCAGATGGACAAGATGGGCACCTGACCCTGCTATAGGAGGGAAAGGTATTAGGAGTTGCTTGCCGTCCATTGCGTAGTTGTAATGCAGAGTCTGCACAGACACTACGCTGTTAAGACGATTTGAGTATTAGCAGTACCCAGTGTTCCCATGCGTTCACTCACCCTAGTAGCCTACTATCTGGGGTTGTGTTGCTTAACTTCAGTGATCAGACAAGTTTGTTTGTTTGTTTGTTGGTGTTTAAGGTCCCGTCAACTACAAGGTCATTAGAGACCCGTCCACTGTATAGTTCTAATGCATACGCTGCACAGACACTACACTAATGTGACGATTATTGGGTATTAGCAGTACCCAGCTTTCCCGAGCGACCACCCATGTCAGTACTAACTGGGCTTGCGTTGCTTAACTTCAGTGATCAGACGAGAACTGGTGCGTCAAACGCAATACAGCCGCTTAGGAATGGATGGTCAGAAGATCGGAGCGCCGCCCAAATAGGGGTGGGTCGAGTGATCATGATAAAAACGACAAGGGCATTAAAATAAAAGCATCGAAATCACTCACTAACTCATCTTTAGGTCCTGATTACAGCAGATAAGAGTGCTAACGTTTTATGCAGACGACATCGCACACCCATGCAATTTACTTCATATAAAACAGAAGGCGCATTATAGGCCTTTCCCCCCCCCTCCCCTTATCAGAGTAAACCACCAATCTCAGTCATGGTCGAGCCTGCGTACTACGAGAGTTCAAGAGGCAAGCGCGCTCTCGCAACTGAGCTACTGAGGTCAGCGACAAAGAAAACATTGAAGGTTAAGATCAACCTTTTCTGTAAATAATAACAGCGAACAATAAACTAGATTAACCAAGCGAACAGGATTAACCCTAGAATCACAACCCGGAGTAAAAACGACTCCAGCTTGTAATTTTACATAAATTGAAAATTCCACAATTACAGTAAATATTCGTAACATCCAGGAATTCGTTACATCCGAGATCGTTATAGCGGGATTTTACTGTAATCTGCAAGGTCCATCTCCATGATGTGTTATTCAATACCTTGCTAGTAATTGTACAGTATATTGGCATTTACTATGAGGTAAATCTTTTCAATGTTTTCCGAGAGTTTTAAAAATAGTTCGGGAGGAAATTTTTCTCCGATTTTGCATGTTAAGGAATAGGCGCAGAAATTCAGAGTGATTTTGATGACAGTTTAGTGAATTCAACATGAGATGAAGTAAATGATTATTGTTAAAGGATTTCACTGTGATCACTCTGCACATGTGTGTAAACGTAAACACTGAATAACAAATTAATTTTGTGCTTATAAAAAATGAAGAAAATGTTTCATTTAAGGCAGTAAAATTGACTCCGAATTAGGGAGTAAAACTGACTCCCGGTTGTGATTTAACGCATACGTTTTTGGGTTGGGATTCCAGGGGTAAAAAATATTACATAAAAAATGAAAACATGTTTACATAACTTGGTTCATTTTAAATGACAAGAAGAATCTCAATTATTTAAATCTTACATCTCCAGTATCAGGAATTAGAACCTGTTCATCTTCTGCGTAAGTAGCAACTGGAGCCCTGGACAATCTCGTAAATTCGTCAGAAGACGTATTGCGGCTGGCTTTAGACTTGAACTCGTTACTTTCCGAGTCTGCTGAACGCCGCATGTCGCGAAGCACAATTGAGGACGGTAATTCTTCGTCTACAAGACCAAAGAAAGAATACAATAAATAATTAAATTTTAATAACAGTGAATAATACTAGGCTGATCTTAACTTTAGTTAGGCTCTGACAACTGCACATAATTTTATTCTCACTCTATTGAAAGTGACAACCTAGATGGCTGACTTCTTGGAACTTGCACGCTATTAATTAAACACACCTGTGCAAACAGCTCCATCAAACCACTAAAAATCGTTAGAAAGGTACTATAATATCACATTAAACCACCTCAACCTCTACTGTAAAACCACATTACTGAAATATGAAATTCTAACAATGTTTAATTCTTTTCTGACATTCAGTGAAGCAATTGCAAAGAACAAAACAACAACTATTTGCGGTATATCTACAATATACTCCTAATTCACTTCTTCGAGAGTATAATATAAATACAAGTTAATATATTTAAAAATACTAGACATATTTAAAAATACCTTACAAGGCAGGATTCCAAAGAAACCACACAGTGTTATTCAAATACATAGTATCAACTTAAAAGTGTTGTGCAACTAAAAGCTTACTACGTAATTATTAATGACAAATGACGTTGAATTCAATTAACGAAAATGCTAAATATCTTGTTTACTAAGCTGACTTAACGCCTTGAGAGACTAGTGGACTAAACTCCTTGAAATATTCAAGTGTTCCTCTCCATCAACAGGACCGGCCATCCGGGGGGTGCAGAGGGTGCGCTGCACCCGGGCCCCACGATTGAGGGGGGCCCAACAGGGCCTAGATCACTGCTGATATTAAAAGTTTAATACGTCATTGTAGGAGCAACGACCCCTCATTCGACCCTGCCAATGCAACATAACCTAAACGTAACCTAACAACCCTACCATTGAACTACACCAGGGTTGTACAACATTTCTGGTGTTGTGGGTCACTCGGCTGTTCCATGAAGTGATTGCCAGCCACAGGCTGTCAAAACCAAAACGGGTGAAGATAACGTTAGGTGTTACATAGCAGGTAGGCTACAATGCATAATTAGAAATGATGCACCATGGGCCACATTACAAGCCTCAATGGGCCACAGGCTGGACAACCCAGAATTAGAGGTTAAGAGTCAATAATTTAATAATGCTATTATTTTGGGGTTGTTAAAACCAAAATACCTTTAATAATCAGAAGTGTAATAAAAAATATAATGACACAGGTCCAACTGAAAATGTTCCAATGTGTGGACGTCCACATAAGCATTCAGACAAACTCATAAATGCAATGGCGACATATTAGGCCACATGGCATCATCCAAAAATGTAATGCCTTCCAAAATTAGGAAGGATCTCTAAATGGGATAGGAGGGCATCTAAGAGGAGTCCATTTATTCTGAATCCTTTTATTTTTACTTTTTAAAAAATATATTGGGGCCCCAAAAGGATTTTTGCACCCGGGCCCCTTTATAGAGAAGGCCGGCCCTGTCCATCGACATACGCTTTCCCTTTTATAACAGTGAGCTACAAGTTCGAACTCATTCTTCATATATATTTCCACAAATGACTTCTTGCTGTTGATTCGCACTGGGACACAGCAGACCAAATAGGCAAAAATTCCTAGTGGTTCATCTTGAAATGAATAGGCCGACTATAATCAACCAAACAAATCAGGACTTGCCTAATAGGAACAGCGCCACTAACCTCTTCATGATAATTTGCTAGTTTTGAGAGGAGTTAGGTTTTAGAGAAGCAGGCAACGCAGTTTAGGACTTTCCATCACCTCATTTTTACATCCTGATTCTACTTGGGATAGGTATTTAGGCCTTGTGGACCGGTAGATGAAGTCTCACTGCAACGACATTTTACATTTTGGAAGGTGCACTATAGGTCTGCCCCATTTAACAAAGTAAACCATCGACCTTGGTCAGAGGCGAACCGGTGTACTTTGAGCTCTACCGTTCGTGCGCACTACCAAATGAGCTCCCAGTTTCGCTTAAGATATTCCGTAGCGGATAAATGCTACGGAAGGATACCATTGACACTGTGCTGGCCTAAGGGGACTATAGTTTCAATTAGCCCAAGCCCTACAGAAGCCATATGTGAATTTTTTCGTGACTATACTTTATATAACTCATGATATTCCTGTAGAAGCGACTAAAAGGGTTGTGAAATTAGGGCGGCAACCACTCAAGTGACACCCATGTCCAACTTTTTCTCTCGACGTCCACCTTACTTTCTACCTTTTACATGATGTCGTCATATCTTAGTTTACCTAACTTCTGCCTTTATCTTTTTCGTTTGTTTGTGTTTAAGGTCCCATCAACTACAAGGTCATTAGAGACCCGTCCATTGCATAGCTCTAATGCATATACTGCACAGACACTACACTAATGTGACGATTATTGAGTATTAGCAGTACCCAGCTTTCCCGAGCGACCACCCATATCAGTACTAACTGGGCTTGCGTTGCTTAACTTCAGTGATCAGACGAGAACTGGTGTGTCCAACGCAATATCTTTTTCGTGCTGCCTTCTTATATTTGATGTTATATCTTTCTAATACTTCTGCTTCAACTTCAAGCTGTTTGAACCTCATGGGTGCCCAACCGGTACCAAAGGCGGGAAACGGATTAGAAGTGGTAATAATACTCACCATTGTCTTCAGGAGTTACAACTTTAACCATGATGAACAAATCTGGATGTTTAGGAACACCAAGATCAAAAGAATAACTGGACTTCAAAACAATTAGATTCACTTTTTATTGGTAAAAGATGGGTCTTATCATTAACTGCTATCTTGTCTAAATGTGGATTATTGAACAAGTGAAATGCAGGCCAGTCTATCATTTACTTGCAATCTGTCACGTACAGATAACCAATCGAAAACCTTGAGTTATCTGTATGCAACAAAATCTTCAACGTCTGCCGAGCTTCAGGAGAAAGGAAATAGAAATAATATGCACTTCGTCCTTCAAGGGGCCAAAGAGGAGGAACATCAGAGGCGGCTCCATCATGTTTCCACGCCTGGGAATTGACGGATAACGGGTCAATCGCTGCACTCGCCCAGGACTATAATATGCAATGTACGAAGTTTATGCAAAACTTAATTTATATATTTGCTCACATCTATTCGATGGTGCGCACATATTCTACTTGTATTTTCTTCTAGTCTTGCATCAAGACTTCCTTTTACGTAGAATCCTTAAGACGTCAGAAATGCGTGCAGGAGATTTTGATAAAAAAAAAAAGGGCAAACTATTAGTTACAGATCACGTGTACTGTACTGCTATCACAGGAAAATTCCTACAGCTTGTACATCACTGATTCATGTGTCAAAGACACCCGTCTAGGTATCCATTTTGTCCGGAGTTATTACGGATTCCATATATCCAGTAACTAATTATTTCGAAAAACGATTTTTTTTAACACTTCCGCAGTAACAACTAATGCGCTTACTAACTAAACCTCAACTTATTAAAGTTTCAAACTGAAGCAAAACTTATATGAAGGTATGGCAAATTTGTGTTTTTTTATATGTATATGTTTAAAAATTGATAGAGGAGTAAAGTCTTCTGTACTACGCCCA
Source organism: Trigoniulus corallinus (assembly GCA_013389805.1). NCBI lineage: Eukaryota > Metazoa > Arthropoda > Diplopoda > Spirobolida > Trigoniulidae > Trigoniulus > Trigoniulus corallinus. The sequence continues at coordinate 31,457,902 of JAAFCE010001036.1, read as the reverse complement.
CTTTGATGTTTCACTAAATTAGTTCAGAAATGTCCACGAAACCGATAATAAGAAGTAGTAGTTTTTCTGCTTCAATGTGATGCCCAATATAAAATTTAAATAAAATGATTTGATTTGTATTGAGTACCTTTATACATTCTTCACCTTCCGTCGGGCACAATATTTTTTCAGACGAAAGCGGGCGCAATGTGCTTGTGAAGCACACTTTCTAACATCGTTTTAAAATATCAAAAATATTTTTATTCCTTAAATTATTTCTCTCCTAGTATAGTAGACTCCTTTGTAAACAAATTAAAACAAATATGATTGAATGCACTTTGTTCATTTGAATGCAGGAAGCTGCATGAGCAAATTATGTGACCTGCTCCATTGAAGGCAATGGAATGAAAGCTGGTCAAAACGGATAAAAACTGACGCCACCATTTATTGCTGCTTTTAATTCCAAAACTAATACTGGGAGGGTATTTGTGATGTAGTTATATGAAGCTACTAGGCAACTGCAGTGGAACCATCAAGTGGTTTAAGCAAGAGGCACAAAAATCTGAATGCTGTGCCTGAGAGATCAAATGCACCTGACGGAAGGTTAAGGGGTGGAAATTTGTCTTTTTGCCCAGGGCGGCATAATTGCTAGAGCGGGCCCTGACTACATTGGGTTTTTCTGTTAATAAAATACCGAATGAGTATAAATTCGTATAAATTGAAGGAGATTAGGGCACAGACAGACCCATATTACTGGTCTTTCTTACCAAGGACCATTCGGCAATGGAATAGCCTTGGAGAGGATAAAGTGGAGGGCCTCCTCAAAAGAAACCCCACCATTACTAGTGTTATAGAGGGATCACGAGAATTTTAGCCTAGGGTTTTGGGAGCTTTATGGTAACGTATGTAGGAATGAGAGTTGGTCTCTCCACTGCCATATTGGCCAAATAAGGCTGCCTGCAGTGTAGTGAATTACAATTAGAGTAGTCATCGATGTTTTGATACAACAATAAAATTATTTACCATAAATATTTTCATAATCACGGCTTTGCAAATATTCACATTTGTTGTTCAAAAATTCACATGTGTACACTTGATTGTGACATAGAGCAAACTGGAACAGGCCTGGCTCCGCGTGAATTGATTGCAGTGACCCCTTAATTTGGACTGAATCCAAATGGACCGATCGCGCATGGCCACCTTTGGAGCATTCAAACCCGTTGCAAATGAATTGTATATTTACAGTATTTACAAGGGTCATTTTTAAGTAAGAACCGTTTTGGCTTAAAAGTTTTTTAGAAAATTTTATTTCTACAATTACCGAAATCCTTTAGCTATTGTTTGATGTAAGCTCCGTCCGACATGAGTCATTTTTCTGACCCAGAGATGAGTTTGGCGATCCCCTCATCATAGAAGTCAACCGCCAGTCCATTAAGTCAATTATTGACCATGCGTTTCATTCTGTGCTCCTTCCATAACATACTTGGAACACACCTGGCAAAATTCTTTGAATACTGCAAGTGATTGCAGGCAATGTTATAGAGAGAACCGATTGGGAAACATGACAAAAATTCGTATGCAATTCATAAATAGTGAAGCACCTGTACTGTTGAATGTGTGCAGCAATGGCTGCACATTCTGCACACATTCAGGCTTTCAGTTTACCAGGAACCCTGCTCATCATGGATGTTTGTTCTTCCACCATTAAATAAAGAAACAATTTTTTGAACATTCCCTTCATTCATCACACCATCCCTATACACTTCAACGAGTTGTCAATGGATTTTGGCAGGGCGATTGCTGTACAATATTATCTACTTCCACTAGCATTTTCAGACTCAATGATAGCCATGCTAACTGACAAGCGAAAATATTAGTTGGTAAAATGACTGCATGAAATTATATTTGCAGATAGGAGATACAAATGGTTCTTACTAAAAGAATGGCACTCATATCATTAAATTTCCTAATTCTGAGCCCCTTTGGTACTTATAGGCACTGGATCACTGGATGAAGCACAATGCTGACTGGGTTTTAGTAGTTTTTCAAAATTCCCCCATTTGACAACAAAGCCATTGAGACCCCCTTCAACTGTGAGACTTAAGTTCTTGAGGGACTGACGCCTATCCATATAAATTCCTGCAGAGCTTGACATACTTGCTTTGTCTTCTGGGTGGAAAGTTCAGAAGGGGCAAACATTGACAGCTAAAATATAAACTACATATTTTACAACAGTACATCATCTATGTTTCTTAATATTCACAGCAGAAGTTAGGAACACGGGAAGGAGAGACAGCAGTTTTTAGACTGGCCAAGACCAGAGATAGAACTAGTAAGGATGCTACCAGGGCCATAACAGTCAAAGATACCAATGGTAGGGTCCTGTTCCATCCAGCAGAGGTAATCAAAAGGTGGGAAGAATACTACCATAGCTTCTTAAATGCTTCCCACTGTGCAATGACCACAGACAGCAGCCCACTCACTGTGGAAACTACAGGGGCATAAAGCTGATGAACCATCCTATGAAGATGTGGGAGAGAGTCATAGAAGGTCGCCTCAGAGACCAGACTAGTGTCCGGGGAAATCAATTCAGGCTTATGCCTGGTAGGTCCACCATGGAACCAATCTTTATTCTCAGAGCAGCAAAGAAGGACCTCCATGCAGTATTTATTGACCTGGTAAAGGCATGATAGTGTCCCTAGACAGTTAGTATGGAGCGTTTTGAGGAAGAAAGGGGTTGATGAAGGACATATTAGGATAGTGCAGGATATGTATGATGGTTCCATTGCTAGGGTAAGGACAGCTTGGGGAAACACTGCATGCTTCAACGTGCAGGTGTGCGTGCATCAAGGGCCAGCTCTTAGCCCATATCTATTCACTCTAGTAATGAATGAGCTGCTGACGGGAATAGAGGATTCACAGAAGGGTCTACAAGACATTGAACAGCAATGGAAAGAGGGGGCCTTAAGGTGAACATGAAGAAGACAGAGTACCTACCTTTCAATTTTAGTGGCCAGGGGCAAGGGGGTGAGGGGATACCAGTGGTGCAAGAGTTTCGTTATTTAGGATCAGTTTTTCAGAGCAATGGGGAGATAGATTCTGATGTGACCAATAGGATAGATGCAGGATGGCTGAAGTGGAGACAAGCAAATGGTATCCTGTGCGACCGCCAGGTCTCCATAAAGTTGAAGGGCAAAGTCTACAGAACTGTCATTAGGCTATGCTGTATGGCTCAGAGTGTTGGGCAGCTAGGAAGAACCATTAGAGGCAAATGCAAGTGGTTGAGATGCGAATGCTGCACTACATGAGTGGGGTGTCACGAGATGATAGAATCTGAAACGATTACGTTAGAGGTAGCTTGGGGAGTGGGGTGGGAGACATCGCGGAAAAGATGAGAGAGAAAAGGTTGAGGTGATATAGGCATGTGATGAGGAGGAACTTACTAGGTTCATTATGGGACGGCGGGTAACGGAGGGCACCAGGAGTAGAGGAAGACCAAAGTGGACATGGGAGCAGGTGGTGCAAAGGGACATGGAGGCATGCGGGGTGGAGGGGGAGTTGGGTGGGGGATAGGCGGGAGTGGAGGAGTAGAACCTGCAGACCCGACCCTGCCTCAGGCGGGATAAGGGTGTGATGATGATGATGATGATTCACAGCATTAAATTGGAATATTTGCTTTAAAATGTGTGGTGCTTTTTTAAAACGTTTGATTAGGGACAGCAAGTACCCTAATGGCGACCCAATATATTTGGGGTTTCTTCTTTAGGGATTCATTCTATCCTTTCAGTCTGGAATCAATGGCAATTTTAATTCGACATGGGCTTTATACAATAAGTAGTTTCTTCATCATTTTAAATTCACAAACATCACTTTGGGCCTTGTAATGCCATTTGGGCACTACAAGGAAAAGATGAGAACATGATATTTCTACACTGATTCATATAAACATGCAACTGCTATTAAATACTTGATGAAAAATAATCTGAAAAATTCCATTTACATCTAAATAATAAAATAATCGCTTTTAATTCCCCCAATAAAGCTGAAACCGACGCATACTAGGTATTGCTCCAACGAAATAAGAAACGACAAACAATGGTGTGTTATATAACATCACAGACTCAACAACATCAAATGAAATATTTCTATAGATGCCGTGTAATGATAAACCAGTGACATTAATGAACGATGAAAGTGTGCAAAATTGAAAATAAGATACAGTGCATTGAGTCATTGCAAACGCATTTAACCTATTGTGAAATAAATAACTAGAAACAAAACCCAAACTATTTATAACTAAACTCATCCTTCGTGTATTCTAGAACTCCATTCAATAACATTTTAAATTTAAACTTTTAGTTGTACACTAAAGCTTAGAACATTGACACAAAATTCAATGTTTGATAACATTGAGTACTGCACCCAGGTCGGTCTTTGTACGAATTTGCTTTACATGATTTTGATTTAACTCGAATTTCAAAAATACATTACATTACCTTTATAAACGATTTATTTTCATTTAACACAATCGACCCCCTGATCGACCCAAACCAACAACACTTAAAAAACAAGCCTGGCTGCTGAAACAAATATGCCCAATACGTCATCAACGGCAGGCCTACATACCTATAGCACTAGTGTCGACTTCACATACAGCGTCGTGTTATGTTATGTGCAATTGTTAATTACAATTTTAAATAGCCTCGTGTTTTTTTTCAAAGCTTTTCATCTGTACAAATTAGTTAAGTATAATTTTGATCACATTTATTTATTTGATCAAAAAATGGTGTACAAGTCCAGCGTTCCAAATTGCAGGGGAAATTATTCCAGCAAGGGTCACAAAGTAATGCGTTTCTCATTTCCAAAGGATGAGGCGTTGTGTAAAAAAAAATGGATAGCCGCAATTCATCGAAAGGATTATAAAATACTATAACAAATCATGAAAGGTGAGCCCACATCTTATTATTACCAAAACGTTGTAATAAAATAATGAATGGCTAATGTGCTGGTGGGATCTTTTGGACCCCAAGAAGAAAAATGCAAGAAATTGCATAAAGAAGCATTCTTTTGCATCAAAACTTCTTACATTTGTGGAATGGAATGTTAGTGACATACCAGTATATCAGCAGGTTATTTTACATAAAACTTCCCAACACAGTGGAAAAACTTTAAAAGCAGCACTAACTAAATTTTAATAGATGGCATTCATAAGTGAATATAAATGATTATTTTTAGAAAATGAAATGCCAAATTTTGAAAAGAAAAAAAACTAACGTTAGACAGCTGAGAGTAAAAGGTGTTAACAGAAATTTATTACATATTGTTATTAAATAAAATCCGTATGCTAATGGAGTCCAAAAGACCCCAAATTTAAATTTATGCTAACAAGCTAGACCCCTAGACTGCATTTTCCTGCGATGCAAGCATATTTTTACCTATCGTGTAAAACAAACTGTACTTGGGATCAGAAAAACCAAAGAAACGACGAACTTTTAGTCTACATTTTCGCCTGGTTTTTCATGTGTCTACTTTAACATGGGTTACAACAGACTATTGTCTGTCAGGGTGTCAAAGCTCCAAAAATCGAGTGTGTTGTTACTGGATTCTTCTTGTGCCCGTTGGTAAGCATATGATTAGAAATGTACTTACTTTTCTTCACCATGCTTCAGGTAGAAAAGCACCAAAACCTGTGTCATTAAAACTGCCAGCCATTCAAGACAAACTTCCCTATCGAATGATGTAATGATAGAGTTACGAAGTATCCGAGCACTGTTGAATTAATGCCACCCTTCAAGCTTTGCCAACAATGGATGATGTTTCCACAATGACAGACATCCGACTTACTGAGGTTTATATTCCATATTGTAACACGGACAGCAGCAAGAGAATTCATAACAGATAGCAGCAAGTGCCTTCATAATTGATAGCTTCACGTTGCCAAACATTCAATGCCAGACATTTGTTATTTATAACTATCGGTCATAAAGTACCAAAACAGGATATAATAGACGTTAGCAATCTTGAAACTGAAAGTAATTTCAAAGAGGGCAATCATTTCGTTACTCACCTCGAACTAGTTGCATAGTGCCAACATTAACAATCTCAAAGAATGGAAAACGTACATATATTCTTAGCTATTATTATGTCGATCATCCGAAACGATACTGTGAGTCAAATCAGTAACGCCGGGCTCAACTGCATCGATAATAGCGAGGAGTGTCATGTGGGGGGTCTTTAGAAGCAAACCTACCACAACCTCAGAACAAAAATGTGGATGGGCTATAGAGATTTTTGCCCAAAAACAAGCTTTACACAGTATGAGCACGCACATGTAACAGGCCTGAATTCCATACCCTGAACAAATGGAAGGAGGGAAACGCCGAACAGAAACGAAAAGATAAGAGGAAGAAAGGCATGGGGAACTCATGGATAAGCTAGGTCTCTACCCAACGCCACAACGTTTTTAACGTGTCTCAAGTATAGTATGACATGCTGGGAGGGTATCAATGGGCCTGTACCCACCCTATCGTGAGTATTAAGTTAATAATTTTGAACTTCAAAACTAAGTTAAAGCCGCATATGTTTTTAACTCCGAATTTCAGTTGAAGTAAATTTCTCAACAGTCTTTGCCATGCAAAAAGTAAAATCACCTATCACATGTATCTTTTTTTAGAAATCTCCTAGTAAACAATGGGATAACAAACGCCAACGCACATGTTGGACAACAGAATCACAGAATACTTCAAGGTCCAGCGAGTGGCAATGTAATTGCCGTTCAAAGAACGATAAGGATCTGGTGAGCTCATCAAATAACGTTGTTTCTTATAAACAATTTCAAGAAAAGGAACGTCTTTATGTTATTGTAAAGTGGAAGGGGAGGGAAGGAGTAGCATTAACTAACAGTACGTCAAAACATATTGCAACACTATCACTGAACCTCAAGGCAATACGCCCGTCTGCGTACTTTCTCGCGAAAGGGAAGTCCCAAGGACGTATATTAACAGCTAGGAGATAAAGTTTTGAACCCACGGTCAGCGCCATGGATTCCTATAGGTTCGGCCGCCCGCGTGCAAATATGTCGAGGCCGCCCCCTCCCGCTATTATTTTCACTAATTTTTTGTGAGCAATGATTGGTTTTCTTTGGATTGGGGTAGACCAGCATCCTCCACAGGCAACCCGTCCAGTATTCTTGCGGGTTCCAGACGCCTGGCTGGGATGCCCCCAGTCAGAGCAGTCTCATCAAGAAAAGGGGCGACTCTTAGATTAAGGACATGGAATGTGGGGGGAGCGGCGAGTTGCGTTGGACACACCAGTTCTCGTCTGATCACTGAAGTTAAGCAACGCAAGCCCAGTTAGTACTGACATGGGTGGTCGCTCGGGAAAGCTGGGTACTGCTAATACCCAATAATCTTCGCATTAGTGTAGTGTCTGTGCAGACTATGCAGTAGAACTATACAGTGGACGGGTCTCTAATGACCTTGTAGTTGACGGGACCTTAAACTCCAACAAACAACAAATGGAATGTGGGTACCCTTACAGGCAAACCTGTAGAACTAGTCACTATTCTAAAGTGCAGGAGGATTAGTGTAGCTTTCCTACAGGAAACTAGGTGGGAGGGCGATAGATCAATGGCCTTTGGGGAGGGACACAAGCTTATATACTGCTAGTGAAGAGGAACAAATGGGGTAAGTATAGTATTGAGCAGTGAGGAGCAGCAAGGGGTCACCCTAATGAAAAGAATAAATAGTAGCCTAATGTTAGTTACAGTAGTTTGGTGGGTTGCAGTAGTCCTAGTTAAAGTAGTTTCGTCAGTGCCTATGCCCCTGAAGCTGGTCTTGATAACCCCACTAACATCCGCTTTCAGAGAGACTTTGAAGAGTTGGTGCACTTACTAGATTTTCAGTTAAGGCAGTGTAATGGGAATGGCAGCTTATTTGTTAGGGGGGCTTTAGCAATCATGTAGGAAAGGATAAGCCAGAATATGATAAGGTTCATGGGGGATGGGGGTATGGAACAGTCAGTATAGAAGGGCAGTGGTTTAGGAAGAGGGAAAATCACCCTGTCACATTCCAGTCACCACAGGGGATGTCACAGATAGATTATTTTTATGGTCAGAGGTCTTTTTTGTTTCGTTGGTCTTATGTCCCTTCAACCACAGGGTCATCAGAGACTGCACAGACGCTACACTAATGCCACGACTTTTGGGTATTAGCGGTACCCAGTTTTTCCAAGCGGCCACCCATCTTACTACTAGCTGGGGTTGCGTTGCTTAACTTCAGTGATCAGACGAGAACTGGTGTGTTCAATGTAATACATCCGCTCATGGTCAGAGGGCAACACAGAGCACGGATTTCAGATTACTGGGCTCCCCCCAGTGAACATTTCAAAAAGCATGTTTATGTTAGAAACCCTAGTAAAAGTGGCAAGCAAGGCACATTCATGGAAAGGCAAGCAAGTTACTAGGTGATGGAAATTGCCTGGGTAGACTGGGATTGGAGACAGTCGATGCCATTTGGGACAGGGTCGCCAGGAAAATTCAGAAAGCCATTTTAGGCCAGGCTAGAGTAGGAAGTTCATTGGCTGGCAGGCAGACATGGTGGTGGAATGATGAGGTAGAGGCAGCCATCAAACAAAAAATGGCTGCATTCCACAGTTTGACTGAGATGAACCAGGAGTCCAAAATATACTATAGGCAGACCAAGACTGCAGTTAGGTGGGCCACTGACTTGGCCAAACACCAAAAGTATGAGGCACTCAATGATCTGCTAGAGACCAAGGAAGGGGGAGAGACATTTTTAAACTGGCCAAGGCTGGAGATAGGGCAGCTAAAGATATACCGTACTCCCAAGCCATAACTGTGAAGGATAGCAAAGATAGCATTCTGTTACTACCTGCTTCCACAGTTTCTTGAATTCAGCAGGGGAGAGGACGACATTGACAGACATCCTACTACTTTGGGGGGAGGGGTGGACAGGGTAATGGAGGTAGTCAGGGCCGATAAGAAGATGAATGGTTGAAAAGCAGTGGGCACAGATAAAGTTCCCATCAAAGGGTGGCACAGCGTAGAAATCATAGTAATCAGATGGCTAGTGAAACTTCTCAATAGGATAGCTAGCGGAGATAGAATGCCTTCTGCAAAGTGCCGTAACGAGGGTATATATATCGAGAAGTGCGCCCGCCACGGGCGCAAAACAAAGGATACTGACCCTGTTGTTTTTATTTTACTTGACCATTCTAATCTCTAGGGGCGAACTGGTGACGAAGGTGCTAGAGGTAAAGCACGTAGGATCAGTGTTCCAGAGCAATTGGGAAATAGACTCGGATGCGACCCATAGAATGAATGGGAGACGGTTGAAGTGGAGTCTTGTGGGTTAGGAGGGTCCCAATCAAGTTGAAATTGAAGTTTTAAAGGGCAGTGGTTAGGTCAGCTATGCTATATGGATCCGGGTTTGGGCAGTGAGGAAGAGCCACATAAATAGAATACAAGTAGCCGAGGCTCGAATGCTACGTACATGAGTGTGATGTTGAGAGCTGATAGAATTACGAATGAGTATATTATAAGTAGACTGGGGGTAGGGACACCGCGAAAGAAATGATGAAGAATAGATTGAGGTATTATGAACACGCGATGCGAAGAGGGGAAGAGGACCTCACTAGGTCCATTACAGAAATGCAGGTGGTTGGAAGCACCTAGGGCAGCGGGAGACGAAAGCAGACATGGGAGTAGGTTGTCTACAATCAAATGGGAGTGTGTGGGATGGACGGGGATCTGGTGGGAGATAGGTGGGAGTGGAAGGCTAGATGATGAAGGGTATGATGATGATTGGTTTCGTTTGTGTAAAAAAATCGTTATTTTGTTTTGATTTTCATGTTTGTCAGCTGATGGAACTTTTAAGTGGGAGACACGTTTAACAAATGGGCGGTTCGGCCCTGCCCATGTTGAGTGTATGGTATCACTGGCACATAAAAGAACCTCTTGATTAGATGTGCATATGATATATCATATGGGTAATTCTCATCGTCCGTTAATAGGCTCTCCATACCGATTTTAAATAATCAAATTAACCAAACCCCTGCAATGGGTTTCAGAATGAATAAATTTCACCCAGAGAAGCAAAGATAGGGGCCCCATTTTAGTAAGGATAGTATAGTCAATCAACCTGTTGGTTGTCACATCGAGGTTATCGTTTAATTGTACTCGTCCACGTCTACTAGTCAGACAAGTAGGTATAAACTTAAGTCATATGGTTATCCGTGAGATTTCATAATGTACATCAAAATTAATAATCACATTCTATTTAGATCACAAAATAACCTACTAACAAAAACAAACCGTATTTACGCCAGTCACATTCATTAATCGTTTAAAAACTGTAAACAATATACATGACTTATCTGGAAGATTATTCCGATGTGTGGGTCATTAGCTACAGTGTTAGCAAACAGATAAGTTCTAGTGGTACTTAGTATCTTATTGTGACACCAGCACCACTGCTAAATCAGTCAATACCATCATCGGCGCATTCGTGATGAAATTCTGCAGATATAAGCTCAACAACACTAACCCTTCTTCCCCTAAGGCAGGGTTGCGTGCGGATTGGGCGGCTTAAATGGACAGTACTTTTACACAATTGCCTGCCGAATGCTACATAAGCTTATTTATCGTCGGTCTATTTTTATTATTTTCCTCCACCGGCGCAAGGGCTGTTTCTGTCTCTCTCTCACACCCGAAGGAAACCCCTCACCTAGGTCCAGAATCGAACCTAGAGCCAAGAATCATCACGCTACTGAGACACCAGGTTGGACACACCAGCTCTCGTCAGATCACTGAAGTTAAGCAACGCAGCCCAAGTTAGTAATGACATGGGTGGCTGGTAGAATATTGGGTGCTACTGATTTCCCCTACCCCTACCTCCCTCTCACCCGCGAGCAGCCTCCACAAGGTTCGACCTGTTATGGCTGCTTGGCTGCCCCCCCCCCCCCCCCAACTCGTTGGTGTAACATACTAACATACCTGCCACAGAGGCGGGACTCAATTAGTGACTGTACGCGTCGGAGTGTTACATCCTATTTGACGAACTGCCCACTTCAGATTTCCAGGAGGAAACAAGGCCACATGGGACGAACCTACGTACCTTGAGCTAAAGAACAAAGTAAGCAACTCAATGTAGATGTACATACAGTATTCATACAGTATGCTTTATTAGGCTGTACATCTTCCAAATGAAAACAAATTAATGAAGTCAATTGGTGTAGGATAATTTATGAAGAATGCATCGGCATGCTAAGTTATTAGGTACCGGTAACCAGTTATTATACCATTACTAATAAGAATATAAACATTCGTATACTTACAGCTCATTTCTCTGGCAATATCACTGAAGGATCACACATGGAAAACAACTACTTGTTATTTATTACGATTCATTGTACGTATAACCTCTCAAAAGAATAAAAAACTATGCTGTGGGACATTTCCTTAACTGATTGTTAAAGTTGCAACCCAGAAATTTCTAATAACATATGTACTGTATTTGAGTTCAGTTACAATCTTGACTCACTTAGTCCATTTTTAATAGGCAATGAAACGCGTCAATTCACGGTTACTTTTTTTTATGAAAAAATGGAATCATTAGCAAATCATAATAACATCGTTTCATTGTATACAACGTATGACGACGCGGCACAAGACATCAACTGAGCAGCATATTCAGCTACACCTACAGTACAGTACTTCCTTCAACAGCTTCTGCGAAACTAAAGCATGACATGGTTTTCCATTGACCTCAAAATTAAACTATAATTACCCTCTGTGATCCTACTACAAGAAAATTTAGGAAGAACTTAGTTATGTGCAGTTCAAAATACAGTAAATATATTTCCAACTTCATGTTATGAGGCTTCGCGTCATAATTAGAAAACTTCGTTTCGTGTATTCTTCACTAGCATCACGTTGGTCATATGATCAACTAGGGTACAAATGGTGACTTTTGCACTAAAGTTTGTGATTTCCACTTTGAATTTCGCATTGTCATAGCAGGAATTGCATGCGTCGATCTGTATGCACACTGGTGTACACAAAACATGTAGCTATGTATAATATTTATTAGTGAGATTGAGCGATCCGTTAGTGAACAACGTAAATACAGTATGTTACACAAAGCACATATGCTTATTAGGAATATTGCAATATTGCACACAGGTGCCGACCGAGACGTGCATCATGCAGGGACGGCCATTTTGTGCACCCCAGGTATTTCTTCCCATTTTATTGCATTAAAATTAACACGCCTTAGCTCCAGTTCCAATCCAATGTGCCATGCTTTCCCTATCTTATATCTTTTTCAGCAGTCTCAGTTTCAGCGATTGAAAATTGGAAATATACCTACTTGCTTTGTACGTTTTCTACAGCTTTAAATGCCCAAGTTCCGGTTGCTGCTCTTAACATGAATCTTTCATGGACATTTCATAATTGGATTACCAAACATACAGTATACAGGTGCGACTTAGATACTGGTTCCAGTCTCCCTTGGGCAATAATACCTTATATATTTAGCCTACATAGATGATGCCAGGAGGTTCAATGGTCAAGAGCGCACTTATATTTTCTAGCACTTAAAAATATACAGTATTTACAAGGACAATCATAATTATTAGGTTAGAGCGTTAGGGAGCCAGTGGGAATACATGGGAGCTCAAACGAGCGTAGGGACATTTGTGTAAGTAATTTTTCCTGGAGTGAAAGCTTGGTCCTATCCTTTCCGATCTTTATCTGAAGAGATACCGATCTTTATCTGAAGAGATACATAACTGATTGTAAATAAAACTTAATATCACAGACACACTGAGGTCAGGTCTATCGACGGAGGTTAAGTAACTTGGTTTGAATATTTATAAAATAAATAAAGGAATCTAATTTCAATTACGTAGAAAAACACTGACATACAAGTAATGTTAGCAGTAGAGATGCTACTCACATTAGTAGTGAAATATTAATCTTACTCACCCTCGGTAATTATAGTGTCTTAGCATATATGCAATCACTAGAAGGAAGTGATTACAGGCGAATAGAGAAGAACATACTGTATTTATAATCTGAATTCGATATTCGACGGCGAAATAAAAAGTTAGTGCTAATTTCGTATTTTACATAGAATAAGCAAAATACGTATCACAGATAAACCTATTGTATAATACTGCATGTATTTTATCGACTAGTGCAAAACACCATCTGGTCGATAGGCTAGTAACAACAACGCGCTGACGGCATCGTGAGCTGCGCTCCCAATGTCTCCTCCACCACCCTGGCAACCATACCACAAACAAAAAGCGCTCAGTATCAGAAGCCGTTCAAAACAAGTGTTTGCTCCTACTTTGTCAGTCAACAACCACGCTCAGGAAGAGGTGAACGAAAAATTCCAAATATCTTATCGAAAGTTGCAAATTCTGGGCCAAGTTACATTTTATAGTAAAAAGAAACTATTACTGACACCTGGCAAAGGCCGAACTTAAGGCGAGAGTGGTTTGCAACGACTTAAAGTTGCGTTGGACACACCAGTTCTCGTGAGATCACAGAAGTTAAGCAGCGCAAGCCCACGTTAGTACCAACATGGGTGGTTGGTAAAGAACGTTGGGTGCAGCAAATTTCCCCTCTCCTCCATCCTCTACACCTTCCTCCTCACCTCCCGCGAGTAGCCTCCTAAGGGTTCATCCTGTTGTGGCTGCTTGGCTTGCACCCCAACCCATGCAATGAATCCAGTGAAATGTATTCAATGTGAAGAAAACAACCATAACTGTCTCGGCAACTCGGGACCACCCCCCTCCTTGCAGACCAATCGACAAATCACGAAGGTTTTTAAGTCACTTTTTCTGACACAGTATTTGTGCTAAGAATAGTACCTAATCGACAGTCGATTATTTTAAAGTCAGCTATTCAGATACAGTATGTTATGGGCATTGACCCGATTTCGATTATTGCGTTTTCATATTCGTTTTAATACCCTTTGTTTTTCTGTTTATTTCCTAGTTGTGAATATCTTTTTTGTTATCTATAACCCAATTCTATCAAGGAAGGTTACAAGCGATTGTTCAATAAACAGAAATTTCCTCATTTGTCTCATCTTGCGAATCTTTTCACTCATCTTACAGTATGTTCTCTCATGCATTGGATTTCGGGCCTAAAGCCCCCCCCCCCCCAGAGGCGTAACTAGGAGGGGGCGAGGGGGGACAGATCTCCCCGGGCGCAGAAGGCAGGGGGCGCAAAAATGTACAGCAAAAATGCGCTTAGCGGGTGCCAGAGGGCGCAGATTTCGGTATTTGTCCCCGGGCGCAGAATACCCTCGGCCTGCCTCGGTACGCCACTGCCCCCCCATACACGTTCAGTTTTATCTTCAGTCAAAACTGTAGAGTTAGATCGCTATGTGTGTGGGGAAATCCTATCGAATCTTCCATTAAAATTTTTGAAATGAAAATCTTTTGGAGTGGGAAAAAGATTTAACTGAAGATAAAACTGAGCGTGTATGGGGGGGCCTTTAGGATTGGAGCACCCAGTGCGTTCATTAATTAACGAGCTACGTTATAAATAATTAACGATGCGAATGCTGCGTTACATGAGGGGGCAGTGCCGTAACGGGGGTATGAAGCGCCTGTGGCAAGTGTCTAACTTTCGCTTGCCCGTAACACAATAATAGAGAGTTAGTGGTGAACGTCGACGATGACGATACGAACGATACGAGGTCAAATGAGGCAAATGCGCAAGCTCAATTGCTGGTCTGCTTTTCGTGAGCATGCACAGTTGCCTCATTTGACCTCGTATCGTCATCGTCGACGTTCACCACTAACTCTCCAATGATAAAAAACTTAAACATTTCGCGCCCCAAACCCAGTTGCGACCGTGGTGGCCGCCTTCTTCGCCACGCCTTCGTTACGGCCGTGGAGGGGGGTGTCGCATTTTGACAGAATCCGCAACGAGAACGTTAGAGGTAGCTTGGGGGTGGGGTGGGCAACATTACAGAGAAGATGCGAGAAAGTACAGTAGGTCGAGGTGGTCCATATGGGCATGTGATGCGAAGGGGGAGGAAGAGCTTTTTCGTTAAGCTCTTCCTCCCCCTAAAGGTAACTACAGATATCTACACTAACCTTGAGTAGGTTGCATTGGTGACATCAGGGGTAAGGAAAGACCAAAGCGGACGTGGGAGCAGGTTGTGTGGAGCGACATGGTGGCGTGCGGGGTGGATGAGAGCCTGGTGGGGGTAGGCGGGAGTGGAGAATTAGAACCCGCACCAGGACCAGACCCTGCCATAGGCAGGATAATGGGATGATGATGATCAACATACCAGCAGTAGACGTGAAGGAAACTTCGCTGCAAAGAGGACACGTGACTGTTGACGAACCGTCAGTCAATGTGACCGGCCCATACCCGGAGTTTTCCCGCATTTTACAGTGTGATGCTAAGAGTGATGTCACAGATAGTCGAATAGCCGAGAAATGCGCTGCTTGGCTTTGCCGTGCTGATTCAGCCGCTGTTCAGGTAGAGGAGGAAGTAGAAATTCGGCAATTAAGAATAACGGATTGGGTGATTATCATTGGTAATCTAAAAGTCAAAGGATAGGTGGATTTTAAAGTGCAACTTTGTCGTTATTTCCGAATACCTAAGTTTAATAAAATTATGAGGAATTTATTGAAATTTAAACTTTAAGTGTGATGTGTAGAACCGGAGGTTCGTTTTGCGTAATGCATTGAGCCATTCTATAACTGTGTTATGGATTTCAAAGTGAAATTAAAACAGCTAATAAGCCGTCAGGTATGAATACATGCATGTGCAGTGATTAATTATACAATAACATATTCTTCAAGATTTAAACTTTAATCAATAAATGTTTCCAACTTTGAAGGGTGTATTAAAGTCTCCTACGTCAACAGATGCACAAGTACCTACGAAATTCGGATCAAGCTCAACGGTGAGTGCTTTGAAAGAGGTATGTACCTGGTAATATTCAGCGATCAAAATCGTAGTAACATGACTCTTGTAATAACATATTTGTAAGTTTGGAATGATGATGACATATCTTATTAAAGGAGGACGTGCTGCTGCCAGAAAGAGATAGTTCACCAACTGACGAAGAAATTATTTTGTCTGTGGATGATGTTTATTATAGGGATGACACATTTGATCCAACCGATTACATATTGCAGGTAAAGTTGAATTTAAATGTTTTATTATGGAAGTTTTAATATTACGATGTAATGTTGAATTTATTTTAAAGGCCCTGCCAGAGGTTTTGGATAGACACGAGATTAGCAGAGATTGCAAGAAATTACAATGCCAGTTATATGTGGTAAATGCATTGTTAATCAGTACTGATATTCGATTATCCAATTATTCAAGCTCGTGTTTAGGTTTCGGAACGAGTATCAAGGTTTATCCAAGAAAAGCAAGCTGCTTGCGTGAGAGAACTACAAATGGTTCACGAGTTACAAAATAACTTAGAGGAAGCTCTAACTACATGTCGACAGTCTAGACGGTGAATATTATTTTATCTTGCTTGGTTACTACAGGTTTGCTCAACTCTAAATTCAATTACTTTACACTAATGTCGGTAGGAGTTTAGCAGATGCAATGCAGCAATTCACGATTGCAAGCTTAGGAATCCTATCAAATTATCAGAAACGACAGCAACTTGTAGAAATTCTACAGTCATTAATGAAAATTAAAACTTTGGTAAATTGTACCTTTCAAAACTTCTAGTTGAAATTTTCATAAAAATGCAATTGTTAATTTATATGGATTTTTTATTGTATAGCAACAAACAGATTTAAGACTGAGAGAATTGTTAGAGGTATGTTAGCGTATTCAAACTAATAATGCTTACTTTTCCTGAAACTAAAGCTACTGCTATAATGACTGGTTATTTGTATTTCTTGTGATGAATGTAGAATCGTACAATTAAATATATTAAATATGGATATTGCATCTGTGTGGCAACTAACAGGTTGCTAAATTATTTATAAGTTTGTAGATTAAATTCATAATTTCATGGTTTCATAGGAAGAAAATTATCCAGGAGCTATTGACCTCTGCCTGGAATGTCAGAAAGCTGTTTTAACATTTCGTTATTATACTTGCATCAGGTAATGTGCCTCTTATTTATATTTTTTCTGGTTAAAAACATAATAAATAGGAATTTTTGCTATTTAGTGAACTGAGTTCTAAACTCCAAGATACCATTGAAATGATCGAAGAACAACTCGATGAAGCATTAGCCAAAGCTTGTTCAAAATTTGATGGAGCATATTATGAGAAACTTCAAATGGCATACCGTCGCCTTGGTAAAACACAGGTGATGACATGAAATAGATCTTTTGGATTTTTTTTTCGTGATTTGTTAATGCACTGGGGGTTTTTGATTTTAGACAGCAATGGATCAACTTCATATGCACTTCACAACAGCAATTCATAATACTACGTTTGCTATTGTACTGGGCTATGTGGAACTTTGTGCTGCTAGAGCTGACACAAATTTTCATAAAAGAAAATATCAAGATTTATGTAAGGTAAATTTGTAATGCATCTTGAAGACATGTAATATTGTAGTTGTTGAGTTACAGAGCCTATAGTCTTAAGTATGCCACACTATACATTTGAACTTTTGGGTTATCTCACGTAGTTCATTAATACAGACAATTTCACTGCTTGTCTAACTGATTTGTGCAAAGCTATGTGGCATATTATGCACAGCTATTATCGAATAATGGAGTGGCATAAGAAAAATGATTATGACAAACCAGGAGAAGATTTTGGTATGAAAGTTAATTTTTATATTGAATGTTTTAAGATTAATATAATGTATTTGAACCAAAATTAACATTTACCAAGCACCAGCTTATAAAGTCTAATATTCATTTCATAATTTAAATTCAAACTTTATAACATTATAACATTGAGTCTATTGTATATGAAAAAGAATCGGTGGCAACACTCGGATTAGAAGCAAACTTTAACCGTCGTTATGTGGAACAAAAACTTGAGCATGGTTTACTAAGGATATGGCAAGATGTTCAACAAAAAGTAAAAGGCTTTATACTTGCTTCTGATTTATCTACCTTCAAATTTGACGAATTTATCAAAGTACTTGATATTATTAACAGGTACTTTACTTTAATAAAGAAAACTGCTCCTTTGGAGGACTTTCTAGCATTTTATTTGTTTTCTAGGCTGATAGATATTGGAGAGGAATTCTGTGGCAGTAAATCTGATGATCTTCAGGAATCTATTAGAAGACAGAGTGTCAATTATTTTAAAAACTATCACAGGTGATTGGTTATTAGAGAAACTGTATTCAAGTGAATTGGCAATTTCTCATAGATGGAAAATATTTTTTTATGGGCAGAACTTGTGGCGAGGAATTGCACATGTTTCTTGAAAACGAAGGATGGGCATTGTGTCCAGTAAAAAAAAACTTCACTATTTTTCAATTAATGGTAAGGAATAATGTTATATGACGGAATTTTTAACTTGTCGAAAAGCAGCGCAAAATTATGAAATTATTTAGGAATTCCGGTTTTTGAATGCTATTAAACATTCCCATCAACAATCAAGTTTTAGTAGTCCACTCTCGTCCCCATCTTACAAAGGAGAAGCTGCAAAGCCTGCAGATGAAAGTTTCTTTGAGAGATATTATGACGGAGGAAATCCTTTTGACATTAATCAAACAGAAGTTGATGAAGTAGAAGACTTATTGCCTGTGGTTGGTCTAATCACATTCAACAACGACTCAATATTACCATTATTTTATGTTTTACCTTCATTACTAATGTAGTCAATTTATTATTCAGGTTGAAAGCGATTCTAATTTGACATACCATGAAGATTCTGAAAGTGATGACTCAGATGTGCCAGAGGAACTCAAGAGAGATTATGTTGATGAGCAAACTGGAGAGCTCCCTGCATCAATAAAGTATATACATAAGTGCAATGACCTGTGGCACCTGTTAATTTAATTTTTGATTAATTTGATTAATTAACAAATAACTAATGAAATAATTCTATTTAATAGACATTTAAAATCGGTAAAACCCTCATTTCTAAAATGTTCCAAAGGACAAGCTCCAATTTTGACAAATACAACTTTAAATGTATTAAGGCTTTTTGGTATGTTGATGTAATTAATGTATCATACCCTCAAATTGTTAACTATAATTAAGAATGGAATGCTATTTTTCAGGTAAATATATGCAGATGATGAATGTTCTCAAACCAGTTGCTTTTGACGTCCTGATATGCATGTCACAGTTATTTGAGTACTATATGTTTGCAGTTAAGTATTGATTACTGAGTCTAAAATTTGCTTAAACCACAGAGTGATTGTGTGCAGTCACTAAGAACATTATTTTCCATTAGGTCTACATATTTTTCGCAACAAATATGGTAAGTTATATTTAACTGTAAATATTCCACTTTGCTCTTTAATATCACGCCAAAACTGTTTTAATAGAATGGCTCAAGTGATTTTGTGAGTGATAAACTGCGTGCATCACTTAGAAGAATTAATGACAATCTTATTCTTGATGAAACTGTTGCTTCTTCAGAGTTCTTTGAGGGAGACAATAAAAATAAGGTAAAGCGATATACAAATTCTTGTGCTGCTTTTTGATGTCATAGGTAATGCTGCTACTATGTAGGATAAGCTTCCAAAACCCAATGTGTCGCCTATTGTGACTCAAGGCAATCATGAAACGTTATTTGCTTTATCAGAAAGGATAGTCGCCGTGGAATCACTGTATGTTGTCATCATTAACTAAATAATACAATTTAAAATTAAAATACACGGCTGTTGTATTTCTTTTACAAATAACTGTTATTATATTATTCTAAGAGTCGTTTTAGCTGAGCAGTTAAAGTTGCTGCAAAAACCGTTGGAAACCTTGATACCACCAGCAAAAAAGTCATTTTTGCAACAGTTTTATGCTTATACAGTGAGCATGGCTACTGAATTGCGCTATCCGATCTACTTAGCGGTAGCAGCCTGTGCAATTGATTATGAACAGACTCTAAACATGATGAGTAATGTTAAGTGGGATGTAACCGACATAATGTCACAGCATAGTTCATATGTGGACAGTATACTAAGGGTGAGTTGCATGCGTTAAAGATTGTGTATGTTGCGTTAATTGCTAGTGGTATAAATGAATGGTTTGTGCGTAGGAAATGCAAGTTTTTAGCATGCGTCTTGGAGAGGTAGCAAAACGTGTTCCAATCCCTCAGGAAGTCTACAACATTTTATGGGGTCATTGCATTCGTATAGCAGCAAGGACTTTTGTAGAAGGGTATGCAGATTTCTGATACTATTACATTTATACATCTTTCGTGAATAAAAACCAATATGCCTTAAACAGTTTTGCTAGTGCTCGAAAATGCAGTAATGAAGGAAGGGCATTAATGCAACTTGATTACCAACAGTTTTTAATGAAACTGGAAAAAATCACTGATTTGAGGTAAAATTAATGTCACCGTTAAACTATTGTTAGATAATTATATTCAAAGTTTTACACTTGCAGGCCAATTCCTGACAAGGATTATGTGGAGGCTTACGTAAAAGCTTTCTACTTACCAGAGAATATTTTAGAGCAATGGATCATGGCACACAAGGTCTTTTATGACCCACATATATGTTCATAAATCTTTAAAAAGAAAATTTCTCACCTTTTTTTCTTTCCTTAGGAATACACACCAAAACAAATGTCTGCATTAGTTAATTGTATTTCACAAATTAATAAAAAAGGAAGACAAAAGCTGCTGGGAATGATTGAAGACTTGGAAAAATTAAAAAGATGAAAATACTGTTGATAAATATAATGGATAAGCGCAATTTTAATATTATTTCATTGACTATATTGATTTACAAAACAATGATCGCGGTTTTCCTGAATGAATTCCATTTCATCGCTGCTATGTAGTCATTTGAAATATGATGATTTGATATGCGTGCATAAAGAAAGACGTTTTATAGAAAAGATTCAATGTAATAAGTTGAGGAATATGATGGACAGGGAAGAGTTCATATGTATTATAATATCAGCATCTGTAAAGCCCAAAATAAAATAATTTACTTATCATTAAGTATAGCGTAGTGTAATCATTTCAGTTTTAAAATAAGCACGTTTTTGCTTCACCTTGCACTTGCTACTACCTCAACACCCAACGACTGCACATCCAACACCGTCCGCAGGCAAGTTAAAAACTTTAAAGCTATTTCGAGATGTTATGCAAAGGTAAGTTAAAAACAATTTCAATATACGAGGTAAAAACGCAACATCTTACCTATTGGCATCTCACAACAGTTCCATTTAATTTTAAGATCAGCCTAAAATTAAGTACATAAAAAGAATTATTAAAACAATTAGCATACTAAATAAGGTGCAAACCGTTTAAGATTAAATATTTTCTATGAATAAAATAATGTTACATGATAAAATACTTTAAATAAAATTCGTACAACATAAAAATCAATAAATCAAGGGAGGTTATCTGTGAACAAATATGAAGAACAAAAAAAAAGATTGAATGTTTACTACACGTAGTTATCATCTTAGCATATTTAATGCAAATAAAAACTTCACAGTTGTACTTTGAAAAAAGTCCACATCAATAGTTAACATGTAATTTGTAATATAGAAAATAATTAAGTACAATAAGCACTATTAAATATTAGGAGCATGTAATCAATGAATAAAACTTAAGTGCTCTGATCGAGATACTTGTACTGTGACTTTCAATCTCCTAATGCGTAAGTTATTGTCTTTCAAATGTCCTAATGAAATAAGTAACTAGGCTCACAAGGCATTTTTCTAAAGATAATGACAAAACAACAATCAAAATCTAATATATTCGTTTTAAAGCTAAACGAATTTCCTCAATGATTTTTTTCTTGGTGTAATACGTTTAGTGATTTAGAGATAATCAAACTTTTGCATTATGGACTCATCAGCATTTGAATTGCATTCGACATAAGTATAAACTATTTCTCAAATTAATTCTTATTCATAATGCAACGCTTCGTAAACAAGATCTAATTGTAAGACTTTTACATGCATAGATGTAAGTAATATTTCACACCAAGTGGGATACTAATAATTAAAATATCACAGGTATTATAAAACCTGACCCATACAAAAAAAGGAGTTTAAAGTTCAACTTTCTCTAAAGTCTAAAGAAATCAAGCAAGTAAGATACGGTTAATTCAACCGTGGTTAAGTGCTAGTCTAGGAAGTCTTCAAAACTTCATCCTTTAACTACCATGCTATTACCAAAGAAACACCAATGTTACGAGTTACGTGATGATTTCAGTTGCTATGCACCATAGTAAAAATTTAACGTCTTTGGTTCTAACAAGGATAACTGGCCTTCGCAAGCAAAGAAAGTTTGAACTTTTCACTTATCCTTATTAAAAATAACGTAAACAAACAAGTACAAACATACGCCTTAAACAATTAGCCTCAGTACGACAATAACACAGATGTGTTTACAATATGAGCACAAGGAGAAATGAGGAAAATTGACGGAGGACGTAATACGTGAATGGACTAGGTAGTTATCTTGTTCAAATTTGGCTCTGCCATTAAACAGATTTTAAAAAAAAAGTAGACAACTGGTGCATCTCGTCCAATATCCAGTCCAGTCAAACAGAAAACGTCATCAATAAAAGGGTACAGCATTGTCATTGATAGATGCAAGCCACAATGTCTGAAGGAGTCAGGTTGTCAAACGTTGCAAAAGTCGAGATGTCAACATTTGTTTTCAGCATCAGTCGAGATGGATAAAATGCAAAACCTGAGGTTTGATGGTAGTGGGCTGGTCTTCAAGGCGTCAAAAATCTACATAAATAATTTTTGGGAAACAGTTAAGTCTTGATCATATCCTATTGATTTAGTAACGTACACAGTTAGGAAAAGATGTGCAGATTCTTCGTCAGGGTATCAATTTATGTGTTAAAAGTAACTTTGCGATGGTCAAATGAAAATAATAAACTACTAGAATGGAAGAAAATAAACTTACTAGGATCATCTCTGCGTAATCGCTTTTGGCTGCTTGCTGATCTCTCCGGCGGTTCTGCAGGCATCACTTTGAGTCTCATGCCCAGTACTTCTTGTCCGTGAAGAGCCTAATCACAAAACATTTAATAAAATTTATCTGTATCATCCACTAACAAAAAAAACGACGGTAAATAGAGGTAAAAATATTTTTTACTGTGACAGCTCGATCTGCTGATTCAGAATTTGCGAATTTTACGTAGCCACACTTCTTGCCATGTAAAATGTACACGTCAATTAAACCTCCAAAGCGTCCAAACACATCTTTAAGGGCATATGTTGGAGGTGCTGAGGGTGAACATACGATAAATAAACGCTCCGCCACTGGTGAATCTGATGGCGCTAACGGCTGAGGATTCGGAAGTCGCACAGAACAATAATTGCGATCATAAGGTGCATTTGAAAACCCTGAAGTAGTATATTGTAAGAAAATCGGTTGTAGAGGTTGCAAAATAGTTTCCAAATTTGAAGTGAGGGGACTGAATTTACCTGAATTAGGATTTATACCCGCTGCCTGAATTATGGATTGGGCTTGAGCCAGGGCATCGGCTAATTTTGCAATATCCTGTCCTACGGAAGCTGACACTGAACGTCCATCACAATTACTCGTAGAACTCGAGTGCTCAGCGCCCATTTCCCTGAAGAAAAAAACGAATACATTTATCTTTACATTTCTGCTCTTTCTGTTTCGAGACTTAAACATGATTAAAGTTCTTTAACCGGATGACTATAGGAGATCCTGGTGGGTATTCAAAATCATTTAACTTATCTTTGGCCCACATTGCAGCTTGAATGCTTCTATATTTTACTATTGCCACCACTGAATTTAAAAAGTCACACGTTATAAATGATGAACACAAAAAAAACAATTGTAGAGATATTTTTATGATATAGCACCTGATTCTCCTTGAGGACCATAACACTTTTTTTGAACGTCACAATATTCTAAGCCAGGAATGATATCAAACAAACGCCACAGCTGTTGGTGCGATACGTTAACAGATGCATACACTTGTAGTCTGCCTCCATCGTTTCTATCTCCATAATCTAAATTAAAAATATTGGCTCCCCAGGTGAATAACTATCATGTTCTATGATAAATCAATACTGTTATAAATGCGTACCAAGACCAAAAAAATTATTCAACTGTTGAAAAGGCTCGTGTTGGTTCATTCCCGATGATCCATAATTGGAAAAACGAGAATTTCTATCATAGGTGGAGTCGTATCCATTATTGTGATGTTGGCCCCGATTTCGAGCAGGGTTTGGTTTGGGATCGGCAAAAACAGGTTTAAAACCTCAAGAGTGAATTAATATTAGTGAGATAAAAGATATAATGTTTACAAAAGTCACTATTAAAACTCAGAATACTTCTATAAACACCACTGACTTTTATCACAATTTTCAAACGCTCGAGCAGCATGGGATGCTTTTTGATATCTGACATAAGCAAATCCTTTGCTTTCTCCCGTCGTTTTATCTTTGACAATCATCACATCACTCACGTCTCCAAATTCTTTGAAGTGCTGGCGCAATTCATCCTCTGTCAAATACTTTGGCACAACAACAAATAAGCGAACCAATCTCTCGCTTTCATTTGGATCACGGCGGCTGCCATCGGAACGATTGCTGGCAATAAGAACCTGAATAGAAAGAAAATTATTCAGTTATAAGTATAAATTGAGACAAATTGTCTTATGTATATCATAGAGTTGAAACACCGATATTCTTTAACAACACCGATTTGTTCTGTAGGATTACGAATACGTTTTAGAAAATGATTCTAGTATTCATTACTACAATATCTTTGATTAAAGCATGCTTACTCTTCCGGTAAAGTACTGTATGTTGTAGAATTCACTTCTACTATATTTACGGAATCTAACATCACTTATTGTAACAACATGCGGGCCCAAATGTCTATGGGGGGGGGGGGTTACTTGGAGTACAAGGTAACCTGCATTACTACTCGTCATAACCAATGCATAATTAGGTAAACATCTTGGAGTCCAACCACGTTACAAGAACGTCTTGTATTTGACATAAGAAGCAATCGCCCGAAATGAACGATTCGTACTTTCCTCATCAAAATACGCGTTGGAGTGGTGGGTGGGTTATCCAAAAAATCGTATACACAAAAATAATAGTAAGTACGAGGTTCCAGGGAGCGGCTTATTGCGTTGGAAACGCCAATTCTCGTCTGAACACTGAAGTTAAGCAACGCAGCCCCAGCTAGTACTGACATGGGTGGCCGCTTGGGTAAACTGGGTACCGCTAATACTCAAAAATCGTCGCATTAGTATATAGTGTTTGTGCAGTTTCCACATTAGAACTATGCAGTGGACGGGGCTCTAATGACCTTGTATATGAAGGACCTTAAAACACCAACGAGGCCGAGCACAAATTCTGGATATCGGGACCTACTTCTGTAAAGCATATGAAACACCAATGGGAACCTCAACACTTTAACTTTCTACTTGTTAGATTATGATGCTGTTGGAATCGAGGATTAATTCCACGATATAATTCTAGCTAAACAACGTAATAAATATTTTAGCAGTAGCTTTACCCCTATTTAAAGTAACTAGATATGAACAGCTATTATCATTAATTTAGTTTGAAATTCACTTTAATGTAGAATGCGGTCGCCAGAATGAGACTTTATCAACCTCGTTATATTCACCAAAGGTGAGACTCCTACACTAAATCTAAATTCATGTTTCAGAATTCGACACCACCACAAAGTGGGCAGAAAAAAATTACGATGGCGGAACAGACCACTCCCTTACAACAACCTCCACCAATATCTGTTTTCACAAACATCTCAATGTACGTATGATTAAAAAAGCGTAGGCCCTATACTGTAGCTACACAATGACAGCACTTATCAAATGCGTATTTAACCTATTTTCAACTCAAACACTTTCTAACCCGTTTTAAAAAATGAGAATTTCAGATGACGAGAGAGGATTAGTAAATTGTAACAAATACAGTAGGACCCAGATAAGAAGTGTCTCAAAGGACCTTTCTGAATGGACACAAGGTCCTAAATTAGGCCCAATGTAGATATTTCTATCTACCCAACATTTTAAAACCGCAAAAAAAGTTGCGCTTCAATGACGGGCCGTACCCATCTTTGTCCGTCCCTCTGAATGGACAAATCGGGGGTTATATTGGACCTTATTTTCCGCAGCAGGTTGCCGACCAAACTTACAACACTCCTTTGCTTATTCATCGTCGGTCTCCTGTGCGTTAGGGCACTCCACCGATGACAAGGGGGGGGGGGGGGCCGAAATTCTACACCTGGGAATTTTTGCCTCATCTACCCGTTACAATAGCAGAGAGGGCTTTTTACGGTCTAATGACATCGTACACCACACACGGGATCTCGGGTATTACTTCTCATCCGAAGGCGCACTTGGGTCTCTCTCGTCCGAAAGAAGCCAACACACCTCGATACGTATGGAACCTGGAACCACTGACGCAGTAATCGAGCACGCTATCTACTGCACTACCGAGGCGGGAAGCGGCTGTATTGCGTTAGATACACCACTTGTCGTCAGATCAATGAAGTTAAGCAACCCCAGCTAGTACTAACATGGGTGGCCGCTTGGGAAAACTCGTGCACCGGTAATAACCAAAAAATCCGTCGCATCCCCGTATTGTGCAGTCTCTGTATTAGAACTATGAAGTGGACGAGGCTATAACGACCATTGTAGGTGACGGGCTCTAAAACACCAACCAAACAAAAAACCGAGGCGGGGTCTACCGCGGGTCATAGTAATAGCCAATAATGAATTTTAGTAAAGGCAGAACAACTGTTTATTTAACGTCGACTTTTCACTACGAAGGATGTTTATTAAAACTAGGAGACAGCACTTGCCAAAGTAGGCTTGTGGATCTACACATTTTTCTTTTACGTGACTTTGTCACACTGACGTCATTTCATGGCCTCTTACGAAAATGCAGGGATACAACAGACACAACCTGCAAGACCTAGACGAGAGACGACTGTGGGGGTGACCAGAATGTGGTTCACTGTTGGTTGAACATTATGTTTCCTAAGCTTGTGGGTAAATGATTACCACCCAATAATCCTGTCAGGAGTTTTCAGCTCTTTCAGTTGCGAATATACCTTAAATAATCTATAACCTACATATTCATCCATATAGACCACGCAAAAG
Organism: Trigoniulus corallinus; assembly: GCA_013389805.1. Lineage (NCBI taxonomy): Eukaryota > Metazoa > Arthropoda > Diplopoda > Spirobolida > Trigoniulidae > Trigoniulus > Trigoniulus corallinus. Next base: position 31,430,651 of record JAAFCE010001036.1, on the reverse strand, counting down.
AACAGGATTTTAATGGGATCTAACATCCAATATAGGTTAACAAAATTGTGTGCTTGGTTTAGTGCTACTATGATTAGTGTTCTTGGCCATTAAACGCATACCTTTGTGATGTTATTCAACGGAAACTAATCACGAATTTTAAAAAGGGTCAGATGAGCTCCTTCTGAGGTCAAGGTTTGTTAGAAAAAACAAAACATTGAAGTAGGGGATGACAGTACTCATTAGAATTTCATGCTGTCAATAATGGCTTTCCAAGGTGGTATATATTTAACAATAGGGAATATGAGCACCATGCATCGTTGTTGCTGTCGATGCTGTCGTTGTGTTGTCTTATACTTTATAATGCCAATCCTCAGTATCCGTATCGAAATTGCAAGAATTAATGAATATCGAACTACTCTTCCACAATATACAGTCAGTCACACTCTCGCACATCATACGTGCGTGTTAACAAAGATCCTCGATTAGGGTTTGAAACAGTCCATTTATGGAGGGAGAAAATTAAGCAAGAGTTAGACAGTAGAACTCCTCTGATGCTGTGAAGTATTGAACATTCAGAGGAGGATGGCGCAAGAGAATGAAAGCATTAATAAAACCACGCTAAACAAAATTTACAAAAAAAATTGTGATACGATAAAACAAATCCTTCCTACGCGAAAGAAATAGTTTTGGCGTTTCCCAGTTTTCAGTTAATTTTTTTTAAGGAAAAAGGGGATAGTTTCAATAATGCACTTTCTTATGCACACTGCCAAGCCCATGTTTACTTCAACGTTCAACACTAACGTTGGTGTTTCCGCCCAACACCACATAACCAGCCAATAATGCAAATGTTAAAACTACTGTTTATATCGACTAAATGAAAATATTAAAATTGAATTTTAGAAAGCAATTCTGTTAATTAGTCTTCGTGCTGTTGCAATGTTTCAATGATTACGATGAATAACAAAGACAAAAAAACCTCCTGAAATTATTTATACAGTATAACAACTCTTGAATTTAAGACGCTCCCTTTTTCACAATTTGAAAAAAATGTCACTTCTAAATAGAGCAGGTAGTAGAAAACATTAATCTGGTCACCTCAAATATAGACAATCTACCGAAACCTCTTATTACAGCAATATTATGGTTGTGCCCTATAGTCACTAACGGACTGTCATTGTAGCCCTTCAAAGAGCACCAAAAAGTGACATTTGCCAAGGCAACTTCATATTTCTAAAGGCCTTCTAAATTCTTAAAACAACACAACATTTACATTAACTTTCATAATTATCATATATGAAACAGACCACCCAAAAATTACATCATTACCTTCAGAGGTTTGCTGTGATTTGGCAATATCACTCCATTCATATTTTCCAATGCCTCCACTGCTTGTGACGTTTTGGCGAACTTTATATAAGTCACTCCTGAAACCAAAGTACCAAATTTTATTACGTGTGATGCACTCTCGTTTAATAAAGAATCTCCATATTAACAAAATAAATCAAGAACAATCTACGGTGATTGAAACTTCAATGAATGTAGTCAGTTATAAAATAAAACGTGCCTAGGCGAACTACCGACCATATGCTACAACCCCTGCTTCATTAACGTTGGCCTATCTTCTTTGGGTAGGGCTAAATAATTTTACCGAACTCTAGCGAATGAAAATTTTGACGATGGAATACACCATGCTATACTATCCCATGCCATACCACACCATCCCATACACCATGATAAAGCATTATTTTAAGCCCAGGTGATATTATACACACCACACGGGACCATGGATCTACTTTTTAGATGAAGGGAAGATTCTATTGGGGCATTTCCCCCCCCCCCACCGAAAGTCAACTGCCTGACGAGGATGAGTGCTGTACCAAGAACTCATGATTCAAGTTTGGAGTTACCATGTCAACTTGCATCAATGCTGTATCTACAAGGTGAAAAGTGACCTACACTACTGCAGCATAATCTACTGTATGTGCCTTATCAGTACGAGTCAATAAAAGTTTCTCCTCGTTTGTCAAGAACAAGTCGTAATCAAGCTTGAGGCAAAGAAACAGCCACACTTCGAAATTTTGCTGATATACCCGCGTTATGTTCTAATTCTAATTCATTACACTGCAAGCAGCCTTATTTGGCCAATTTGGCAGTGGAGAGACTAATTCTCATTCCTACATATGATACCCTAAACCTCCTAAACCCCTAAGCTATAATTCTTGTGGCCCTCTACAATACTTGCAATGGTGGCGTTTCATTTGATGAAGTCTCCACCTTAGCCTCCCCAAGGATATTCCATTGCCGAATGGTCTTTGGTAAAAAAGACCAGTAGTAAGAGTCTGTCTGTGCCCTTATATCCCTTCATTTATATGAATGATCCTTGATGTTATTAGAGCGAGTTAATATCTGAGAAAATTTGCTACCTTCGTTTTGAATGTCACATCTTCACCCACGTGCTTACACATGCCACGCTAACCTATTTCAAATACTGGGTCGTTGGCGATAAGAAATTATTATTCAATAAATATACTAAATTGCATTTAAATTTTAAAAAGTTCATAACACCCTTAGTATTTTCAATACCTTTATCTGTCTATGGCATGTCTCAACCCCAAGCACTTTAAAATGTCTCCCAAATTCTTCAATGGATAATTAATAGCAATTGAAAATTTCTTCGTAATCTGGTTACTAATTTGCGTCAACAAATCTCCCTTGTTTACTAAATTTTTTTTTGAAAACGTATCAGCCGAAACAACCTTCAATTGATCAAGTATGTCATTATGAAATTCAAGCACCAGATGGTAATATAACTTGTTATAATGCACAAAACACAGATAGTAGATGACTAAATTGTTTCACAGTATTCAGAGTCTATCTAAATAGGCTAAATTTACCAATAAATATCTCTGATTTTCTATAATAACCAAATTTTTAACAAGAATTTCGCAAGTACCAGCACACACCCCTAATCGCCTTACAGTATCACCCAAGCAAATGTTGCTTCGCCCAGTCCAAATTTGGCTTCATTGTCAAAGGTGCCAAACCTGCGTAATTAAATCTTAGTCACCTCCCTTTAACGGAGGTTAAATTTTCTGAAAAGTAGACAGCTCAAAATAATATGTGATGAGCTTGGGTCCCTACAGTTCTAAGTTGTACTGTGCACGTATTGGTAATACTTTTATGGAAAAATCTTTCGGCAATACTGTAATTTAACTGCTTATGGACTATAAAGGCCACTCAATAATAACCTCGTCTTAATGTTATTATATAAACGTCAATAATACTGTCTCACCACGCCTCCTAACATGACTGCGAATTTACAAAACAATACCGACAATGGTTTACCCATAATTTATGAAGGTATTGTCAGCCACGGATAACAACTTACGATTTCACTCATAATTTTCAATGCACATCTTAAAACAACCCATATTCCTAAATTTCGTTTTTGAAGGTTAAATAAAAAAAATACAAAACGCTACATTTCCAAAAATATGAAATGTAATGGCATTGTTAACAATCTCAAACAAAGATTATGCTTGTTGCTAAACATTAAGAGCTTGAAAGATATATATTGAAATTCAAATAAGACCTCAGCAAATAATCTAAGATGATTTGCCAGATGATTAACAGGAGTACTGGGTATACCGGAGTACTGCCTAATCAGAATAATTTTCATAAATGCCAAGTACCCTATCCATTGTTCCTATGTATAAGGATTACCGGCACATGGCTCCTAAGTACAATTAAAAAGAACTGAGGTGTAATTACTGCAAGATCATATCACCCATTAATTATTATGGAATTATCCATCACGCATATTTAAACACAATGAAAAACATGTACAGTAACGCAATTTAGCTTTAAGAATGTGATTACCCTTCGGTTCGCCTGTGTTTTTGTCTTTCACAATCCATATGTCCTCAATCTCACCGAACTGTTTAAAAGTGGTTCTAAATTCATCTTCAGTAATGGACTTTTCACAAAGTACGAATAGTCTGCTATTCGGTGGAATGCATTCACTGCTGTCACGGTTGTAATTGTTTTCGTAACTTTCCATCTTATTTTGACCACTTATAGGACTTTTCTGACCACGAGCTGCCGCCATATAAAACTAATAGGCTACATTAGGGTAACGATGTTTTATTAACCATACACCAGCCTACGCTTATAGTAAAATACGGTGACTGAGAGTTACCCGCCAGCTAGCTTAAAACTTTTACTTGCTCGAACTAGTCGATAAACTGGAGATGAATGTTACAGACATGAATATGCATTACATCTGAGAATCTTATCTATAGTAACCTTGGTACATACTGTAGCTCATCTTCATCCACATCTATTGTCAACCAAGGATCCACTGTCTTCAAGGACTCCTACAAATGTAGAGTGATGGGCCATAAAGCACGTACTGTATACGTTGTGTGGGCTGCCCGTTGTGTGTAGGTTCGAACCTGGTCGGTGGGAAAGCTTATTTAACGCTTTCCACAACATGGACTGTTTTGCATTGGCTCTGTGAATCGCGAGGCTGCAAATCGGCAAACTTAATTAAAACATTAATAAAAAAACAAAGCACCCTATCTTCTCCATGTGTTACACTGCTGTGCTCTTTCCACTCTATGATTTTGTAGGTGCAAATGTGAGGTCACATGCAAAAAAAAACCTGACTAAAACCTTACGCGTCCCCCTTAGGTCAGAATCCGACTACGCACGACTTGAGTTCCCACACTGAGTCCAACTTTGTCAGACTTCCTCAGAATTTTGCGTGGCAGCCCGTTGCTTATTTCTCTGTCCGTCTCCAGCCATCTCTGTTATACTTGGTTGAATGCAGCCTGCTGGGGAGGCGAAACCGAAAATGATAAAGAATGATGGAATGGGGAATTAAAATATACCTGAAGAGAGGTGTGTCATCATCACCATACCCTTATCCTACGTGTGGCATGGTTGGGGCTGTGGGTTCTAGCCCTCCACTCACGCCTGTCTCCTACCAGGTCCCCGGCTACTCCACACACTACCACGTCCTTATGTATAACCTGCTACTACGTTTACTTTGTTTTTCCCCTGCCCAGGGATCCAGGTTGCCTACATCCCCGTAATGGATTTAGGAAGCTACTCCTTCCCCCTCATCACATTCCCATAACACCTCAATCTATTCTTTCATCTTTTATGCAATGTCCCGCGAACCTGCCGCAGGCGGAATAATGGTTTGATGATGAGACCCATAGATTAATGTGTGGTGGTTGAAATGGAGACAGGCAATTGGAGTCATGAGTAATTAGAAGGAGACATTCTACAGGTCAGTGGTTAGGCCCCTCATGCTATAACAGTTCTAGTCCTCCACTCCCGCCTATCTCCCACCAGGTCCACGTCCACCCCACACACTACCATATCGTTACGAACAACTTGTTCCCACGTCTGCTTTTGTTTCCCCCTGCATCGGGTGCTTCCAACCACCTGCATTCCTCCTGGCCTCTTCTCATCTCTCTGTCACTTTCTCTGCGATGTCCACCACCTCCAGGCTACCTTTAACATACTCATTCCTTATTCTATCAGCTCTCGCACCCCCGCTCATATACCGCAGCATTCACATCTCGGCTACTTGCATTCCATTTCAGTCGCTCTTCCTCACTGCCCCACACTCTGACCACATACTGTGACATACTTGGCCTAAGCACTGCTCTGTAAAACTTCCCTTTTAACTTGATTAGGACCCTCCAATCACACAGGACTCTGCTTGCCTGTCTCTACTTCAACCATCCCCCATTGACTCTATGGGTTACATCCAGTGGCGGTTTTAGGCACGTGCAAACTGTGCAAATGCACGGGGCCTCGCACTTTCAATTTGCACAGGGCCTCGCGTATGCTAGAACCGCTACTGGTTACATCAGTCAGTCTCCCCACTGCGTTGGAACGTTGATCCTAAGTACTGTAATTTACCGCTTGCACCTTCTTCGCCCCTAAAGATTATGTCACCATTATTATTGATATTGAAAGCTAAATACTCTGTCTTCTGCATGCTTATCTTTCGCCCCGACTTTTCTATCGCCCCTCTATATAAATAAATTATTTTTTTATTAAAAACATATTACACTGAGCAGTTCATGTATATGTTAAAATTGGGCAGCAAGCAGTTGTAAATTATTACTAAGAATATTCAAATAAAGCACATAACTGCATGCTTAAGAATCTTCGCTTGAAATATACAGAATGTAGCATCTCTGTTGTACCAAATCATCCACTGGGGGCGCCACCGCCTAAGTCTATGACAGTTGGAAAGGGGCGGATCTGGCACTCGTTGTAGACTCCTTGGGACTTCTCTCTCGCCCAAAAAAAGCCAACCCACCTCGGTCTAGTGTCGAATCAGTCGAACTTAGTGAGCGTACTACTCACTGCACCACTGAGGCGGGTCTTAACTACAGAACAAACCCTTAAAATAATATTGAAAATAGAAAATATTCATTGTATATACCGTAATACATCAGAGAGAAATTTGCTGTTGTTCAGGACTAGATATGATTCACGCTCGGATCACTTGCACTGCGGGCAGTGCCGGATTTAGATATTGAGAGGCCCTAGGCTATTTCAATTTTGAGACCTTTTTCGAGCTCTTTTGAGGCTCTTTCCTTAAGTTTTGAAGCCCGCTAAATGTTGAGGCCCTAGGCTTCAGCCTAATTAGCCTAATGGTAAATCCGGCACTGACTGCGGGTCACAGGTTCGCCACCGCTGTCAGCTACTGTACTGTATATTGATTGGAGTGTTAGACAGTATGACGAACCTTGATAACAGATTGCAAGTAGATGACATGTAAATGCTGCAGTAAATGGTTAAGGTGTGTAGGGCAGATAGAATTTAGGGAAAAAATGAGAGAGAACAGACTGAGGTGGCATGCAAAGACAGGAGATGTACCTGGGGCAGGGGAAGCCCAAATCAGACGTGAGAGCAGGTCGAATGAAGAGATATGTTGTGTGTGGGGTGGATGGGGATCTGGTGGAAGATAGGTGGGAATGGAGGGCCAGAACCCACAGACCCGACCCTGCCACAGGCAGGATACGGGTATATTGATAATGATAATATAAAGACAGATGGGAATTCAAAACTCTGTAAATAACTATACCATCAGTTTCCAGTAATGGGCAACGGCAGTCAGGACAGGGCAAGACTGTATTAGATTCCTTGGGCAGGGCGTCAGTTCCTGGCTTAAGTGTAATCATGCGTTGCCACTTCCGTTATGCTCCGCTAGCAGCTTGGTTGCAATATGCAATTAAAAAGTGTGGCTGTAGTGGCGTAACATAGTACCAAGCCCACCACTTCTCATCAGTGGCGTAACTTGTAGGGGCAATGGGGTCAAATTGCCTCGGGCGCCGGACAAAGCGCAACCTTGGGGGCGCCTTATCCGCCTTCTGGAAATCAGCCGTCGCTACACAATGTCTGTACGACGACTTTACGGCAAATAAAAAGTGCCTACATAGTTGCACCATGTCTGCTCAGGACTAGCAACAAGGGAGGGGGGCGCTTCGAATGCCTCTTGCCCCGGGCGCCACAACTAAAGTTACGCCACTGCTTTTCATATTATAGACATTCATTACAGTCAGGTCTCTTTTTTACGTGGGGGATACGTTCCCCAGAAAGTCGCGTGAAAAGAATTCGCGTTAAAAAAGACTGTAAGTCCATGGAAAAATTGGGGATACGTTCCATAATTTTTAAAATTCGCGTAACTCCGAAATTATGAATTAAAACTAATGTAAAACCGTATAAAAAAAATTTTGTTGACGTTAAAAAAAATGGGTCTTAATAAATTCCTTTGAGAAGCTGAAAATAACTTATATAAATTCTTAAATAAAATTGCATTTAAATACAACTCGTTTTATTTTATAAGAAAGTAATATAAATTTTCATGTTTTTAATCACTATCACTATCTGATAAGAGTATGCACCGTTTGTGAACAGGTTCCAAATCACTTTCATCATCAGAAATAACTGTTTCTTCAATTGATCTCTTTGGTATAGGTGATAAATTTTTGCAATCTTCATTCTCACTGTAGGCTGATTTTCCTTTTTTAACAATGTAATCCATAATTAAACTTTGCATTGATGATTCTACTAATTGTTTATGCAATTCACGATATCCAGAAACACAGTTCTGCAGCTCACGTTGGAATTTAAAGGCCCTTTCAGAATTGGGGTCATTAACAAGAAAATGATTTCTAATTTGCTGCATAGATGAAGACCATCTCGAATTATTTTTGAAGTGAGAGGGGTTGGGATTTTCCTCAATATCACTTTCACTTTCTGAATTTGCTGCATCTAAAGCAAGTGCAACAATCTCATCATCATTTAACACATCATCCACCAGCAGTTCTTCTATATCATCATGGTTGAAATTATCAAAACATTTTCTGCCAATAGCATGTGCCAAACTTATAATTTCCTTCCAAAGTGTTGATGTTTCAATGATTGCATTGCTTGTAATACATCCTGGCCAAACCTTTTTCCAACAGGCATTTAGAGTTGCTGGTTTTATTTCAGCAGAAGCAGATGCAACTTGAATTATACGATCAAATATAGAATATTGTTTCCACACGTCTTTTACTGTCAAGGACTCATTTTCTAATTTATTCAATATGAATTTCTAAGTTCGCTTAATGTAATATTTTTTTGAATGTTGAAATTATGCCTTGATCTAATGGCTGAAGAAGGCTTGTTGTGTTGAGTGGAAGAAATACTATTTGAACATTTGGATGTTCTAACTGTAAATGACCTGGTGCATTATCAATAATTAATAATACTTTAAAATCAAGAGATTTTTCTTTCAAATAGACTACCACTTCTGGTAGAAAGCAATTATTGAACCATTCTGTAAAAACAGTTGTTGTCACCCAGGTTTTGGGTTAGCCATCCAATGCACTGGTAAGTGTTTTAAATCTTTGCCTTTTAGGGCACGGGGTCTAAGAAATCGATTTATTATGAGTGGTTTCAACATTCGATCTCCTGACCGCATATATACAGCAGTGTATACATATTTGAGAAAAAAAATTTTTAATGAAATGCAAACCGCGTAACTTGGAAATCGCGTTAAAAGAACCAACTGTATTTTGATTTACCCTGTATATTCTTTCTCTAATGTGCCAGTGCTTTGTTTGTACTCTAGTCCTGGTTGTGTTTGATGCATGCTTTAAGCTTGCATTAACTTAATTTAAGTAAGGAATAAACTCTTTACAGTAGAACTTTGGTATATCGAACTCGCTTATATCGAATCTTAAGCGCTGGTCCCTCCCGACGTAAATTTTGGCTTTATAATAATTTCCGGATTGGGAAATATCGAAGTATTTTTCACGGTCCCCTGAGGTTCGATATAACGCGATTCTACTGCAATACACTTCCGTGCATACCTGTAAAAGAAGAGAAGGACGTTTCTGTCGATGCCCGCTCTGCTCGGGGATGCGCCCTCTCGGCGGGGGCACATGGGCGATCTGTCGCGCAATACATTCATGCAGCCGGCTGCCGAGCAAAGATGCTATCCCTATACTTCTTCATCACTACTCATTGGGATACTCCGGGGCGAGCTCTTATACTGTATTTGGAACTTTTGCCTCTCACTGGAGCCGACTATGTGAGACTCTCATTGTCCACGACTTGGTCAAACGACTTTAGTTCTCTCATTAATACCGACTTCGTCAGACTTGTTCAGAATTGCGGGGCAGCCAGTTGCTTTTTTCTTTGTCCGTCTCTAACCTTCTGTTATACCCGGCAGAAAGCAGCCTGCTGATGAGGCGACATTGAAGAGAACGATGGAGAGAATGGGTGAAGAGAAAAGTATATCATCGTACCCTTATCCCGCATATGGCAGGGCCGGGCCTACTGGTTCTAGTTGTATTATGTGGGGTGGACGGGGGCCAGGTGGAAGTGAAGGGCTAGACCCCGTAGACCCGGCCCGGCCACAGGCGGGATAAAGGTATGATGATACAATTGTAAGCAACTTCGCGATGTAACTCAAATTTGATTGTTGTTTTTATGGTGTATTAGGGGTCCTTCAACTACAATGACTTCAACTGCGTAGTCTGCACCGACACCATGATGTTACGACGATTTTGGGTATTAGTAGTACTCCGTGTTTCCCAAGTATAGTTCCCCATGTTCAGTGCCGGATTTAGATATTGAGAGGCCCACTATATTTCAATTTTGAGGCTCTTTTCTTAAGACTCCTCCAACAGCCTCTTTCAGCCTACTCAGCCTGCGTTGTTTAACTTCAGTGATCAGACTATTTTTTTGTTTTGATGGTGTTTTAGGGTCCTTCAACTACAAAGGCTATTAGAGCTCCATCCACTGCGTAGTTCTAATGCAGAGAATGCACAGACGCTACTGACTACGCTAATGCGACGTTTATTGGATATTAGCAGTACCCAGTTTTTCCAACCTGTGTGTTCAAATGCAATACAGCCGCCCCTAAGGCTACCCTCACGATATCTTATGTAAATAGTATTTTTTATAAAATTAGCCTCACACTGCAGCCGACTATGTGTGACTCCGACTACGCACGACTTGGTCGGACGACATTGATTCCGACTTGGTCAAACTTGTTCAGAATTGTGTGGCAGCCAATTGCTTTTTTCTCCGTCCGTCTCTAGCCAACTGTTATACTTGGCTGAATGCAGCCTGCTGGGGAGGCGACACTAAAGATGACAAAGAAGGCTGGAATGGGAAACTGAATACACCTGAAGAGAAGTGTAGCATCATCACCATACCCAGTTGTAGGAGATGATGGAATGTACCGGTAACTAGTTTAAATTATACAAATCTGTTTTTTTCTATTAATTTAGTGATATTTTTAGTTTAGGAAATTCATTTTTTTAAGTTTATCGAATCCATTATTTTTTTATAAGTTTAGTGAATTCGTTTTTTAGTTCGTGAATTACATTTTTAGTTCGTGAATTAGTTTAGTGGATTCATTTTCTTTTATTTTAGGGAATTGTTGTTTTTTGCATTGTAGTGGATTTGGTTTTAAGTTAAGGGAATTCATTTTCTTAAGTTTTGTGAATTCCTTGTTGCGGGTCTAAAAATGTCTGACCAAAAGCGTTTTGGCGATCCCTTTTGGTCAGTTCTTTTGATCACACCAAACATGAGATCAGACCACAATTGATCGTACGACTAAAAATCGCGCGTACGTGGGAGGCTCTAGTGTGAGGCTAGCTTAACGGTTATTTTGGGTGAAAATGTGCCTTGCTTTTATTATATGTTATATTAAAAATTACATTTTATTAACGGTATATTTTAGTGCTACGTGTCATCTTCATGTAAACGTAAGTATTTCTGTGGAATTAATTTTTGTATGGTATGAGAAGGTTAATCGACGTAGGTGTTTGCCATACGTGTGCAATACACAAAGGATTATGAACTCTTATCGAATTTATTACAAAAATGCACCTTTTCTGTATTAATGCAGAGTGATCACCGGTTTTTCACTGAGGTGAGGAATTCCGAAATATGTAGTAAATATCAAGATATTGAAAACACTGCGAGGGAGGTTCACAACCAACATGGAAAGAGGCCTATAGTGATGCAAAGTTTTTGCCTGGAAGGTAAATTGTAGAAGAAAATTTTGTTCAATTATTGGCCATCATATTAACTACGCAGACTTTTGAAATTGTATGTAGGGGAGATCGGGGCAAGATGACGAGCGGGGCAAGATGACTAATGCCTTAATTAGCGATTTTCCTGATAGTTAGCAGCATCATATGAATACTACTAGTAATCCTCATGACTAGACACTAAAAAATCCTTTTGTCAAGGCTCTATTGCCATTACTATATTATTTACACGAGTTTCATTGTTTTCCTGCTGTGTGCTATATGAAACCAAATTTTGGAAATAAGATATAATTAATATAGAGGAAAGCTATAGAAATATCTAATAGCATTTTGATCTACCTTAGACAACTGGCTATTCGTATTCAGTATTCATTATTAAAATAATTTTTTAATCTTCTTGCTATATTATTTAAATTTTAAAATTGTTGCTGGGGCAAGTTGACGAACTCATCTTCTTGACCCTCAGTGTTAACTGGCATCTTCTTTGTGGCAGACAGCTTACCTGTGATTATTTTTAACTAGAAACATTAACTTTTAAGTTGACAATAAATTCGATTTACTATTTAATTCGATTTTAACTTTTAGTGTTAATGCGTTTTCGTTATTCACAAAAAAAATTAAAAATATTATTTCATTTACCTTTAATAATGTAATAAATAATGCCTAATCCTATTTTACTATAAAAGAAATAAGGGTACAATAATAGAATTCGGAGAATTTACTAATTTCTTTGACTTTTCAATAGCCGTCATCTTGCCCCGGGTCTGGGGCAAGATGACGAATTTTACATCGTTCATTAAAAATTAGAAAATCACCTTGAAGATATCAAAAAATGTTTCACTTTAAACCACTAAATTATAAATAAAGGAACATTCTAAGTATCTCAGCACAGTAAAACATTTTATCTCAAAAGAAAAATAAAAAATTAATTAGAAAACTCTTAGTATCGTCAACTTGCCCCGGTCTCCCCTACCAGGCTGGTAATATATTTTTTTTGAGCTGAGATAGAATTCTTTGGAAAAAAAATTAAATAACAAGAAAACCCTTTAAAGTGAAAATATTTCACCTGGAGCTAAAGACGCCCTACTGAAACCAGTTGTGTTCCTTATGATCATGATGGCATTGAAATTGACTTTGTGTTGGTCTACTGTAATTATTAATCAATCACATTGCAGAGATAAATAGATAATTATAATCAATGAGACTTTCACTTAAAGCTTTTCAATCAGTTGACGTTCGCAGTTTAAAACTATTTTCTTTTCTTTTTAGATGCAATTGGTGGCAAATTTAAAATCGATTACCATGTTAAAATACCATGTCTTACAAATAATAAATTTAAAAAATGCCTTTGGTATCACAACGGTATTCCAACCAAGATTTCTAATCGTTATTTTTATGTTGGTGATGGCAATGGTCTCAATACGAACGATTGTAGTATCCAAATTCTTAACTGGTGTGAAATTGATGCTGGAAACTGGACATGTACAGGCTATGATACAAATGAAGTATATACAACCATCCACCCATGTTTAAGTAAGCGTTTTGACATATTTCAAAGTTTCGCAGGCTACGTAGACATATTTTATTTAGCGATTAATTGATAAATATCACTTTTTTGCTGTGTAGAAATATCAGGAAATGATCAGAATATGATTGCAATTAGAGGAAATTGGATATTATTAATATGCTATTTTAATACAATGGTCACTTGTGCCTGGCAACGACGAGGACAGCACACTGCCATTGGTGACCGCTACGAAAACGCAAAGTTAGGAATTAATGAGGAATTCGACTGCTCTATAATAATAAAAGATTTCGACCAGATTGATGCTGGGTTATGGCAGTGTGAAGGGACAACTTCGGAATCTGAGAAACCCATACAGCAAACATGGCAGTTAAAATTTTGTAAGTTATGCAAGTTTTCCCATCTTTTTATTTTAAATCATTTTAGTTAATAATGCTAGTCAGTTAGGGAGCTTTGTTCTTGCGTTGTCCACTTCATGGGACCATCATCATAATTACAGTATTCATAAAGAGCATCTAATAAATCATATGTATTGTCGGTTCAGGAAATCAAGGCTTTTAACATTTTTAATAATAATTACTGCATTATTTTGGCCTGGAAGATAATCTAATTCTATGAAGCATTTTTAGAAGCATATTTTTAACTATCCCGTACGTACCTTAAGAGGGGACTTAAGAGATAGGGCAATCTCCCCAATAACTTACGAAGTGACTGATAACCTATCTTTGAATCATACCGCGCATCCCTGGTTTAAGTCGAGATTTCAAAGCGTCTTTTGTTTCACAATTACTGTAGACAGTAAAAACAACAAGCAACTCCTAACCCTTTTCCCGCCTATGGCAGGGTCGGGTACCCATTTGTCCCTCTGAATGGACACAGGGTGATATATTGGATATAGTTTTTTCTGCAGCCGGTTGCCGGCCAAAGCTGCACCCCTACGGTTATTTATCGTCGGTCTAGTGTTCGTTGGGGAATGCTACCGACGCCAGGGGGCGAGCTCCTACACCTGGAAATTTTTGCCTCATCTAGCCGTTGCGTAGTAGAGAGAGTTCTGGTCGCTCGGGAAAGCTGGGTACTGCTAGTATCCAAAAATCGTCGCACTAGTGTAGTGTCTGTGCAGTATATGCATTAGAACTATGCAGTGGACGGGTCTCTAATGACCTTGTAGATGACGGGACTTTAAACTCCAACAAGCAGCAGCGAAGCAGCCATCGTACACCCACACGGGACCTCGGTTTTACTTCTCATCCGAAAGAAGGCACACTCGCGGCTTCTCTCTCGCCCGAAAGAAGCCGACCCACCACGGTCCAGTATCGAACCTAGAACTACTGGCGTAGTTGCCGAGTGAGCTAACCACTACGCCACCGCGGCGGGTAATTACTGTAGACAGTATTAGATAAAATTTATTAGAGCTGAAATAAGACGCAATTATAGTAGTTGAAATGTTGAATAACTATGAACCATAACTGTGCTTAGGTATCTAATCATCCAATTCCAGATGGGTCTAACGACGTAACACAACACCCGGCAGATATTTCCTCTTACGAAGGGACAGATGCGGCTTTACAATGTGGTTTTCAACTGCCAGTTGACTTATGTATTTGGCTTCATAATGATAGCAGCGTCGAAATTTCCGGCATTTACCGGTTTAGTGGCACTACAAATGGACGACAAACAACAAATTGCAGTATTAACATAATCAGTTTGAAACTAGAAGACAGCGGTGATTGGAGATGTACTTATGAATCTAATTCGTCAACTGCAAGTGTTGTATCAAGGCCTGGAATTATATTGGTCATGGGTAAGTTTGGGGAAATCATGGATAAGCATAATATACTGTATATATTTGTAACGAAAGTGTATGTGCAGGCAAAACTACCACCACCCAACAATCCACAGACACCACGGCAACCATTCCAACAGGTAAAAACAATTTATTAAATTATAAAACACGTACTATTTTCGTAAACTACGTTATAAGAAATCATTTTATATAGTGACAGCCATAGAGATAGTTCACGATTTTTCCACATGTTAGTGAAGCATCTCGAAACTTTTAAATTTCGTTCCGAACATATTACGTATTACGAGTTAAACAACGTATGTTACGCAAAGCAGACGAATTACGTACTGCGCAGGTGCACATGGCCTTATTAGGAATTTTGCACATTCGCAGGACGTAATTCGTCTGCTTTGCGTAACATACGTTGTTTTATAACGCATCACTCAAGCTCTCTATTGTCCGTGTGAATCTACTTGGCAGAATTGGCTCATTGGTCTGTCTTCTCTGTCACCCATGTTGCAATAGATGTTAACTTAATTGATGGCAAATAGATTCATCTGTGTGACGTCCATCGGTGGGACTGGCAGAATGTTTGGCATTGGTAATGGCGGGAATGTTTGGTATTGAACTCACCTGCTTACAACAGGGAATCAATCTATTGTCAGTCCTGACCCTACAATGTGATATTAATATTAAACCGTGAATGAGGATTTCAAGAAGACTGATAATCCCCATATGTTGTAGCTTGCTCCTACCGACGATCCTCATCGCTTGCAAGGATAATCAAAAACATGTTTTTATTCCATAAATAAAAGGTGGTAAAAACATGAAGAACAATATTCCGGATCTGCGTCTACTTCGAGAAATTCTCACGCTCAACAGTATCCACCAGGTGCTCAAAATAGCAAGCTCCATCGAGGATACAACTTCATTCGTCTTTGGTTTGTTGGTGTTTTAGGGCCCATCAACTAAAAAATCATTAGAGCCCCGTACACTACGTAGTTCTAATACAGAAACTGCACAGAAATTACACTAATGCGACGATTTTTGGGTATTAGCAGTACCCAGTTTTCCCAAGCAGCCACCCATGACAGTAGGCCTACTAACTGGGGTTGCGTTGCTAAACTTCAGGGATCAGACAAGAACTGGTGTGAATCCTGTGGTTGATTCGTCCGCAGTTCCTGAGATTCAAAATAGCGGACCTAGATTTTCCTTTGTTGTTGTTGTTTGTTAAGGATTTTGGGCCTTTCCAATAAAATGGTCATTAGGGAAAGAGAGCCAGCCAACCCATGGTGGGGGGTTAAAGTGCCATCCCACCTTGGTGACGTTAAATAAGGGCAAAAGCTCAATACAACAATAATAAAAACCAAAAGCCAAAACGGTCACAAAGATAAAAGGCAAAAGCCATAACGGGCAAATGATAAAAAGGCAAAATGTCATAAACGAAAAGTCTCTGGATTAAAATTTCTAAAAGAGGCCACCCTATGTCATAAATACAAGCGAGCTCTCAACTCTCTTGGGTCATTCCCAAGGGAGGTGGAGAGCTCTGGACTGACTCCCGTCGGTCTCAGAGCTCAGGGTATCTCACAGTGACTAGAGATATGTGCCACTATGAAATGGCCCTAACAGTCAGTCACACCATGGTTCCTCCTCACTCCGCAGTAAGTGAGAGTGGGTGAGGAAGGTGTGACTGATTCATAACCAGGCAAGGACAACCTCCTTCACATACGATTGGTGGCACGAGGACGCCTAATTGACGGGGGTGTCCTTAATTCTGCGGAGTTTGTTGGTGGTCCCCACACCACTGGGACCGCCATTGACCATTAACGGCCCGCTGCACCATTGGGAGAGCATCGGAGGAGGGAACAGCAATGCCAGTGTCTTCTGGCAAGTTGGCTACCTGACGAGCATGAGCTTCCGCCCTCTCATTGCCCATAATGACGACATGCCCCAGGCGCCACATAAAGTGTCTTGACCTGGTTACGAATAGTGAGGAGCAGTTCGTGCACACCCTGGACGATGGCATGTCTGCCATAAAGGGCCTCACATACAGAACCACCTGGTGCCCCCCCCCGGTAAGCAGATGGTGAGGTCTGTGCAGGACAGTGCCGGTGGCCATCGTCACATGTGTGGGGGCACCAGTGTTTAGAACAATGAGGCCGTCAATGACCATCCATTGTTCCAAGAGGAGCCCTGGAAGGGTCTGAGAAGTACGGGGTATTTAGGTCTGCCAATGAACCATCTATCCCAGGTGGGAGATAGAGGGAACACACCGTGGTGGGCAAATCCAGCTGCAAGGTGACAACCACTGTCTGCAGTGGGGACTGCAATGCCATTGTCACATGCCCACACCTGTTCCGGAGAAGGATGGCCACCCCTCCCACAGGGTGGCTGCCCAGATGCTGGGTGTCCGTATATACGGTGTAGCCCCGCCACGTGACGGGGAAGATTTTCCCGGGAGATCAGGAGCTTGATCTCTTTCCAATTATGGAGAAGACCGCAACAATTCCATTGAAGGAAATTTAGCATTAGGTGTCCATAGGAGGTTTTGACCTGTTCCTCTCCTTTTTCGGTCCCACTACAGTAAATGGGGACATGGAATTCAATGGCATCCTCCTCCATCTCGAAGGATGAATCCCCATCATGCCAGGGTGGGGGCTTACTGCCGTTCAGCACGTCCGTCGAACCAAGGACACGCGCCCTGCTGTGGAAGCATGGCAGCGTTCCTGGTTTATCTCCCCCGGGCCCACCCTCAACGCCCTTGGAGGAAGCGGTTGTTGGGGCGGCATCAGCAGGGGAGGCATTTACTCATGGGATGCATCTACGATATGGCCGTGAATGTGAATGGCACAACCATGATGAGGGTGTCCAGAAATGGACTACGGGAGGTACTGTGGCCGAAAGGGACGTCCAGGATGGGGCCTGGGTCCGTCTGGCAGTCGCTACTGGCACAAACAGGCACCCCATAAACCCCATGAGCCCGAATGCGCAACAAACGTATGAGTGGGGAGTTGCGGTAGTGTATCCCCTGGTTACAGACAAATGACCTCAACCGCCAGGATCCGCTTTTCCCAGGGTGCGGATACCCACGCGCGGGTAGGCGTTTCTGTATGGTCACCTCAGTGAGGAGAGACTACACCGACCGAGAGCCCGTCAGACCACGACAGTGGTAATGTCCTGACACGGACGCAAGCAAGTCGCCCCTTTTAGTCGTCTTTACGACATGCAGGGGATACAGTGTGCCTATTCTACCCCGGGCACACACGGGAATATTGTGTTGTGTTGCTCTCCCGGGGCTCAGTGGAGCAATACGTACTAGTCCGAATAAGCACAGTGATCTTGAATCAAAGCACAGTGGCACACACGTGTTTAGCTCATCAAGGCAGTGGCTAAAAATGCGAATAAGTGCGGTAAAAATATAAGAAACGATATTGTAAATAAGTTGCGCTACAGGGGTGCAGTGAGTAGCTCTCCCAAAGTAGATCTATACTTTTTTTCTCTCTGTCTATAAACTACTTATTACACCATTCTTTTTCTCTGGTAGTATACCATCACCTGTCTCTCGACCTGTTTCTGTTTCTGCATGTTTGAGGTACTACACGTGCTATCCAAAGGTAATAAGTTCATTGAAATTTCTGCGATGCCTTTGAAAGCATTTAACGTGCAGTGTAATTTTCCAACATTAGAGAGTTAGTGGTGAACGTCGACGAAGACGAAACGAACGATACGA